>RWGY01000031.1:14903251-15359311 GCA_007726485.1 Eragrostis curvula
GTGTAGAGAAATACATTGTTGTGGCTACATAGGTTATTTTTTATTGCATGTTGAGTGGGCTCTTAGGAATGAAGACAAGAAATGAAAATACGGCTATTATGTTTACTCATTAGGTCTTTTAAGCAAATTAACTATGGAAATTTGCCAGATTAACTTTGGTCTTAAAATCTCAAGTTTTTTTGGGGACCTACAAAACGTGGTGTTTTGTTTCTTTGCTAGGCTTGATCCCAGCTCGCCGTGGCGAGCAACGAGCTACGTACAACAGTGAATAGATCAAGGGAGGTCGCGCGTACCTTGTCGAGCCCCTGGCGGCCGAACGCTGGCTTGACGATATTGGCCACCGCCGCGCACGCCATCACTGAAATCAATCAAGAAAAAAAAAATCGGTAGTTAAAATGGCGCATGCCCGTACGGCGACTCGGGGCGCCGGATCTCACAAAATCTCGCTCGCACAACATTGCGGAATCTGGAGACGAGGAGAACTGAACTAAGAACAGCATGCAGCTAGTTACCGTTCTGTGTGCGGACGTCCTGTCCAGACTGGCGCTCGCCGAGTATGTCGAGGTTCGGGGCGGTGATCGCCATCGCGGCGGCGGCGGCGGCGGCCGAGTTCGAGGCGAACGCAAATGGGGTTTTGCGGCTCCGTCTGCGGCGGCGAGGTAAAGCTCGGAGCTCGACGCGACGGTGGGCTTGCGATCCCCTAAACCCTGAGGAGCCCAGCCCATTAAACTGAAACAGAGGCCCACGACGTCCCATGTGGCTCGTCTGCCGTTCCGCCGTTTGGCGTCTCCACGACCACCCGAAAAGTCCGGAACCTGGAAATCTTCGCCAATGGCGCCACTTCTCTCCCACGCGGCCGGCCAATCCGCCGCAATCCCGCGCGGCCGGCAGCGCCTCGCGCCCAAACCCCCGCCGCGGCCGCCTTCCTCCGTGGGCTCTTCCCTTCCCGCCCGCCGCCGGCAAAGGCCGACCTCCTCCGCCTCATCGTGGACCAGCGCCGCGGCCTGGAGACGCAGTCCGACCCCGCCCGCCTCGCCGACATCGTCTCCTGCATCGACGCGCTCGCCGCGTCCGCGGGGCCCGGCGCCGACACCGTCTCCGACGCCGCCAGGCTCTCCGGCACCTGGCGCCTCCTCTGGACCACCGAGCGGGAGCAGCTGTTCATCGTGCAAAACGCCCCCGCCTTCCGCACCGCCGCCGGCGACGTGCTCCAGGTCATCGACGTTCCCGGTGGGGCGCTGAACAACGTCATCACCTTCCCGCCCTCCGGTGCATTCGTCGTCAACGGCGACATTGAGGTCCAGCCGCCCCAACGAGTAAATTTCAGGCGAGTTTTTTTTTTTTTCCCTTCTTGTTGTTTCTGTAACATTGCTTCTATTCTCTGTTGTTTGATCAGCAATTAATGGTGCACATGGTTGTTATAGGTTTACACGCGCCATGCTGAGAGGGAGCAACTGGGAGGTCCCTTTTCCGCCGTTCGGAAAAGGATGGTGAGTGCAACATGTTCGTTTATATGACACGAACTAATCATTTGGCTTAATTGTGCAAGTAGATTCAGCAAAGCAATTAAAGCTTCCGTTGTTAACCTTAATGGTCATATCATTTAATATCTTTCGTGGAACGGGAAAACAATCTGAACTAAAGCATTTGATTAAATGTGAGTGCATTGGAGCTTTAGCGCATTTCAATTAGATTGATTAAAATTTACAGTTGTGCAAATAAAAGTCAACTTAATCTGCTTAAGCAATTTCCTAAAGTAAAATTCTGCTAAATCAGGCTGAAATCTGAGTTCAGATCAGAAGCTAGAAGTAAGACACGACAAAATACCATGTATAGTTTGAGTCCCTTTGTTTCTCCCCTGACTATAAGCTCATGATCTTCAGTATTTTGTTTGCTATAGCAACTAAGGTGAACTCAACTTCATCCCAGTCTCCATAAGAATGTGTTTCTAATTTATTATTCTTGGCTATATATTCTAGGTCTACCCAAATAAAATGCTAAGCAGTCTTAAGAACTAACCTGGCCCCACTAGTGCGTTGGGAAAGAAAAAGAAATGGAAGTTTAAGATGGATATACAGCTCCTCCTATATTATAACCATGCTCTACATGTGCCCTTCATGGCTGATTGTCATCGATAAACTACATTAGGTGTTCTTAATTACCTATCTCATGATTAGTAAAAGGCTAAACACTTCCTAATGTTTGCTTGCTGGTTGGTGCTGGTAGTTTCATCAGGGGATTCTTGCAATGCTGTGAAAACGGATAGGCCATTTCTTCACTTAGTCGTTTCTGTTTCTTTTCTTCTTTTTTTCATTCGATTATGTACCAATACTTTCAGGTTTGACACCGTCTATTTAGATGATGACTTCCGTGTAGCCAAGGACATAAGAGGGGACTACTTAGTTGTTGAGCGTGCTCCATATTCTTGGAACGGATAGTTGCTGACGTTCAAATCTCACCCGAGTGCTCGTCCTGTCGTCCACTTCATGTCATGTTGGTATAGAAAAAGAGATGATTTGAAGAACCTTGTACTTTCCCAGCCAAGTCTTTGCATGCATTTCTGTGCCATATCTTTTCCTGTGTATTATATTCTACCGATATTATGTGATAATTTGATTCATGTTGTACTTGTTGTAAGTTCTCTACAGAAATTGGTATAAGTTAACATTGTTCGTAAAAATTTTACTACATGAAAGCTGACAAAAAATCTCTACTATATGATGAGATTTTCATGAATGCTGATGTCTCCATGAGGCTCTGGAGGGTTTGCAATATGAAAGGATCCAGCGCCCATCTACTTGTTGAGCTAGTTATTTTATTGCTATGGGCCATGAGCCCATGATATCAAGGTCATGATGGAGTTATGGACAATTGTAGCTTGTTTCGTTGGTATTATTTTGCTTGTCTGATAGAGCTCAAGAAAACCATGTGGAACATAGCTTTATGCGGTAGTTTTGTACATGGATTGTATGTTCTCATTCAAATTAGACGAATGGATACCATATGTAACAATACATGTTGTATTTCTTAGTATGTTTTTTCAGCGTCAAAGCTGTGGAGTCAATGATCTTCAAACCAAATTTGTTTTTGAGAAAGTAGCAAATCTAATATTGCAAAGCTTAATATTGAGGAAACTACCTACCCTTTGATAACTTTTTTTACAAGGGAGCCTCAATGCAATGTTATATTTGTTGTTCGATAAAAAAAATGCAATGTTATGTTTTACTCTTTATCTGCCATTTTTTGTCCGAGGATCATACAGGTAAGACTGATCAGTTAAGCATTACGATCAGATGTTTCAACAGGATTGGATTCCATCTTCTATTTGTTCTCCCTGTCGCATCCTGATGGGATTTGCATTCTAATGGTTTCCAGAAATTGATTTACCTTTTTTCTGTTTTATCACGAATAATTTCATTTGGTCATTTCATTAATTGGAAAATTTCTGCTTGATGTCAAGGTTTCAGCTATTTGCCAGAAGTTATTTTTCAGCCTGAGTGCATATTGTTGTCGACGTTTCTATTTATGAGAACCTAGGAAGGGGTCTGCTTATGGGTTGGAGTGATATCACATCTAAGGTGAGATCAGAAGCAGTTGAAGGGGGAAAAAGCACCTTCACAAATGCTTGTATTTCTGTCCTACTGTTTGTTTTTTTATTCCGAAAGGTAATACTGTCCTACTGTTGCACGAACAGTAACCTTTGTTTTCAACAGCTTGTTTCAAGTGTCTAGTCAGTCAATTGCTGTCTTATGTAAAACAAAAGGGGTTTCCTTGATGCTGTTTCCACTATTGCAGGTTTAAAGTCGCAGTCGCACAGCGTTGCAATGCTTTATATGGACAAATTGGACCATGGCGGGCCACGTTATAGTGGTGCAGCAGTTACTCTTGCAAGGTTGTGGGGGAGAATTCACAATTTGCCATGAGTTAAAGCTGGAATCCACGATTTGCTATGCCTAAGCTTGGAATCCACACTTTGCCACAATTAAGCTCTAATAACTATTTTGCAACCTAATCTGATGTAAGAATGACTATTTTGCCCCTCACTCAAAAACATATGAAACAACCCAAATCAAATGTCACTTTTTGAAAATTTTGCTTGATAATTGCATGTATGCCTAACATCATTTGAATAAGATCATGCATTGTCAGAACAATCACATTTGAGAACATCAACCTGCTTTAAAAATGATGCTAGAATTATTATAAAATATTTGTTCTACATATGTTTTTGAGTTAGGGGCAAAATGGTCATTCTTATGTTAGATTAGGTTGCAAAATAACTATTAGAGTTTAAGTATGGCAAAGTGTGGATTCCAAACTTAGGCATGGCAAATCGTGGATTCCAGCTAATTTAACTCATGGCAACCGTGTGGCGGTGGCTGGTGGGTTTTGGGGAAGGATTTCTTTAGGTATGTGTGGCCACCATTTTGGTATACTTGGTTAGGGCTGTGATTGATCTTGTTATAAAGGATTATATTCCTTTTGCAAGAGCCGCTGAGCCGGCCTACCAAATACTGAAGTCTGCAGCCACTTTAATGGTTAGAACAAGAAGACAATGGTTCTCCATGTGAAAATGGACCTCGCCTCCTGCCAATGTCTGGACGATCTACCAACCTGGTGTTCTATGGATAGTGACCACTCATTATATTTCGAGTCTTTCGTGGAATCACCCAGGTTAGCATACTTCGGCCCACCTGATGTAAAACATTTTTTTTTAACGCCTGATAGAGAACATAGTAGTAGCAACTATTTACCCGCATGTACTAATTCGTCATCGATAGATATATCAACTGTTTATCATCTGCACATGGTTAGATACTAATATTCAAGCAACATTTCTATGGAAAACTTGTGCATCAAAGTTTTCTTCTTCTTCTTTTGGCTATGATATAACACATGAGTTTATCGCTAGGATGCGATGAAATCCACTTCCATCAAAACACAACTTTGTGATTTGCAATAATTTCAAATTAGTGGACGAAGTGGCGTGTCTCTATTCGTTCAGCAAGGGAAAAAAAAAAGAGGCGTCTCTTAAACTATGACAGGACGTTAGCTGATGTTTGCATGAAAACATAAATAGATAGCTCATCATTATCGTAGACTACGCCTTTACTGGACTTGATGTTTTCATTCATCATCCAGGACTGTTGGAACATCAAGTCAGTAATTTGAAAGTCTGCTTATGCTCTTTGAAGCGCGCCTATTGGAACTAGCACAATTTTGAGGACTGTTGAAACCTCTCTCAAACCAGCGGATGTGCACCTTGAAATTTGAAGCTCCGGTGGAGCTAAGATAGTTAATCCGAGACTCTGGAATAATGTGAGCATGCATGATTTGGCACACTGCTCGCCCTCAAATTCATTAAACACGAGCCCAACATTAAACATCAGTATCATTGGTTTATTGCATGTCCAAGTATCCAAACTGTTGAACACGACTCCAGAGACGCTGCACCTCACAGTCGGCAAGGAAATCAAATCCTTAGAGCAGGCTCAATAATTGACTTATAGCCGGGCATGTCATTCTGCAAGCTGAGGTGGAAGAAAAGAGAAAAGGAAAAGATTCCTCACTCGATGCCGGCAGTGGCGCCGAGCGCGGCGCCCCCTGCGCGCCTGTGCTGTGTCAGATTGCTCTTTTGTCCACGCGGTTTGCAAGTATGTTCACTTTCTCCCATGCTTTTGTGCAGTCAAACAAACTGTCAAGTTGTTGTATGACTCCGGCTGCAAGCTTGACTCTGAAACGACATTATCCGGCTACAAGTAAAGGTTATTAAACCTGCTCGCCAGGCTGGGCAGCACGCTGATCCTGGTCGCGCGCACACGGCCCGAGAGCCGCTGATGCAGCAGCCAGCACGCACGCGATCGGGAGTGCGGCGCCGGAGCAGGTGCCGGGACGGGATGCAGCGGCGGCAGTGCAGGCAGCAGGGGATCAAGGCAACCTGCAGTTACTGTACACAGCGAGAGCCAGCAGTGGGCGTGGCGTTGCTGTCGTAGTGCCCAGCAAGAAAGGGAAATCCTTGGCAGGCAGGCAGGCACGCGGGGGCTGCCGGCCCGGCCGGGAGCGAGAGCAAGGCAAGGCAAGCCGTCGCCGCCGATCGGGTCGTCGGATGGCTGGTCCTTCGTCGCGCTCGCTTTCTCTGCTCCTTGTTTTTATTGTGGGAACCAGGCGGGGCCAGCATCAGCAGCGCAGCGGGGGTGGTCCTGGTACTTGCGCACGTAGTACGGCCTGTTCGTTTTCTGAGGTCTAAAATTTAGAGAGGTTTAAAAAAAAATTATTATTTAAAAATATTAAATAAAGTTTAATTACAAAACTAACTGCAGAACCCCTAGTCTAATTCGCGGGACGAATCTAATGAAGGTAAGTAAGCCGTGGTTAGACGATAGTTACTGTAGCAAAATATAGATTAATTAGACTCATTAAATTCGTCTCGTAAAGATGTACCCATCTGTAAAAAGGTTTTGTCATTAGACTTTATTTAGTACTAGGTTCTCTTTATTTAGAGGGCTCTAAAATTTAACCTTAAAAGAAACGAACAAGGAACGGCTGAGGCTGCCGCCCCCGCGTTGTACAGTACTGCCCATCTCCCTCCACTCTCTGGGCTCCCAGCTTTTTCCCTCGACACCATCATGGCCGCACGTTGCTTAGTCGCACCGTAATCACCTATGCATAACTACCATCTTGTGTTCTTCACTCGTCTCTCTAAGGCCTCATCTCGGATCATGCAAATATTAGGGGGAGCTACGTGTTTGTGATGAACTTTGGCAGGTGGCTTTTGTATTTTTGCAGGAGATGGCGCAAGGCTTGGTTATGTTTTGCAGGCCATGATCGTGAAGAATTATGAAGCTAGCATCTGTGCATGGTGAGGCCTCGACGGCTAACGAAATGAAAGGCAGGCATCTGTGCTCTATCGAGTCTTTTAGAGTAGCCGTACGGCTACGGCAACCTGTCGACTGACCAACGAAATGAAAGGTCCCGACGCGAACAGGTCAGGTCTATATATGGGTATGGGACACTGCACAGCACGTACACATACGATTGCGGTTTGAGATACTCCAAACAGTGTTGTCACAGCTAGTAGTACGCACGTCACGTACGTTCTTATATATGGCCAAATAGCGTTGTACCTTGTCGCGGTAGGTATGTTGGTACTACTTGTTTGTCTAGTAGAGGCTCGTTGTTGGCATCGCGAACTCCAGTAGGAGTGCATCATCGTCGTTTGTCCTCCTAGGACGATGTTAGGGCTGGCCTTGCGGCCGACCACGTAGTACGCCCTGCTGCACAGCGTGTGCGCCCATCGGAATCCAATGCGCCATTCATGCGCCTAGGCTACGTCCTTGTCACGTGTGAGCGCAAGCGTCATGGAGTGTGCGCTAGTATTGCTGCAAACCGCTCCGTTTTTGGGCAGCAGACAGTGCCGCTGGTTTCGCCACCTCTCTGGGCAGCCGCAAGTTCGTTCGGTCTGAAGAAATCCCACGGCACACGCATGGCAGGCAGGCCTGCCGTCGATTTGCCTCTTCGACCGGGGCGTTTCTGTACTGAATTGATTAGACAAAGTAAGAGGGCAAAGCCGATGCCGCTTCGCCCTCTAGCTAGCTAGTACCTGACGGCGCACACACAGCAGCGATAAAAACCATATCCTGCCAGCCATCCGGGTATGGAACGCAGCAACTGCCGCTTACTATAAATTATTACTGTATCAGAGACCCGCGGAAACGATCGAGCCGAATACTCCAAAAGTCTACTAGATTAGCCACCAGGCACAGTCAAATAGAGCAGGATCAAGCTGTTCTTAATCTTAATTTGTCGTCTCCAAAAGTCTACTAGTGGCTTCTGCGAATTGAAAGCTAGCGTCGACACAGTCGCAGCTAATGCCGGCCATCACGTACGTGGGGGCCGCACCGTGCACGATTCAGCTACCGCAGGCTTGGGCAATTAGTTGTCCATTGATTATACGTTTCAGCGTGTCGCGACCGATGGCCACACGGCTGTTCCTCATGCCGTTCATCCGTTAGCTTCGAACCGCAAGCTCTTTAGCTGCACCGTGGCATCAGGTGGATGCGTACTGGAGTGCACATACACAACCGTGAAACCGTTCCTTCTCAAACGTTTTCTGCAAGCACCGACGTGGATGGATAGTTTAGCGGAGCTGCCGACCTAAGATGCCTCCTCTCCTTTCGACGGTCGTCGA
The DNA here is from genome assembly GCA_007726485.1 of Eragrostis curvula. NCBI lineage: Eukaryota > Viridiplantae > Streptophyta > Magnoliopsida > Poales > Poaceae > Eragrostis > Eragrostis curvula. The sequence continues at coordinate 14,911,440 of RWGY01000031.1, forward strand.
ATTAAGGTTGTCGTGTCGTGTGCCTCCCCGGCCCCCTGCCCCTCCCTTTTTCCTTTCTTCACATGCACGTACACCTCTCTCTCTCTCTCTCTCTCTCTCTCTCTCTCTCTCTCTCTCTCTCATATTTAACGCCCCTTCGTTGCTCCTGCCTGCCATTCCATATCACTGTCTTTCCCATCCTCCTATCCTCTCCCTCAATCTCGCTGTCTCCATGGCAGGCACCGCCACCGTCTGCTCCATGTGCGGCGACGTCGGCTTCCCCGAAAAGCTCTTCCGGTGCGCGCGCTGCCGCCACCGCTTCCAGCACTCGTACGTGTATATATCTCCATGTCCTCCGCGCGCCGCCTCTTCCCCTTCTCCCGCATGCATGCACCTCCATCTCGATCTCTTCTAACGCTTCATCATACGACTCACATATGGGGCTGTGTCATGGCAACGTGCAGGTACTGCACCAACTACTACGGCGACGGCGCGCCTGCCTCGGCCGGCTCCGACACCTGCGACTGGTGCCTCAGCGACGTCTCCGGGAAGGCGAGGTGGTCGCCGACGTCTGCTGCTGCGGCTGGGAAGCAGCACGCCTCCGGTGGCAGCCTGGAGTCGACGTCCACCACGAGCTCCGGCAGCGGCAAGGGCAAGAGTACTGTCAGCGGCGGAGACCAGCGGGAAACCGGGCGGCGAGCGACCAGGCCGGGCGGCCGCAGGTACAAGCTGCTCAAGGACGTCTTGTGTTAGTTGACCGCGCGCCTGACGAGTCATGGGCCTCACGATCCTGGGATCAGATTAGACGCGACGATGGACCTAGCTAGCTAGAAGTGTTAAGTAAAGACCCGCTAGCTAGTCGTATGACTTAGTAACCAAGTTAGGTATGTATATATGTGCTTTTGTGTGTGTATGTTTGCTTGTGTTAGTAGGGTAGTTAGCCTGTTCTTACTATATATGCATGGAACATGGACTTGGTATATATCTCTTATCTTACGGTTTGAGTATTTGACTCGCAAGTTCTCTTTGTTCCTTCTAGCTAGGTTTACGCTGTTGGCCTTTTTATTGGTTCCTACTGCATGTTTTCACAAAGAGAAGCCGGCCTTAAACCTATTTGTCCAATGGACACATATGTAAGAATTTCAGCACAATCATCCATCTTAGACATCTTACATGCACCTCACTAGCTCTAGGCTGGACCGGCAATGCATTTGTTTGTAGATTTGTTATCATTTGACCGCTTGCATTTCTTTGCTAGCTAGCTAGGGTCTTCGTTATCAACTCTCTCTCCACGACTCAAACTGAGTGTCTAGCACATTTCTCATGAGCCATGACCTATGACAATTAAGAACCGGATACGTATTTCTAGGAAGTAGTATCATTTTGCATGCATGCAGTACTAGATAGATCATCCTTTTTCTCGATCTGTCGTACTACGTGTGATTTGGGGGAGCTCAAGGAGGGGGCGAATGGCTGTGGCCATCACGTTGCATGCTGCCAAGCCAAGCCATGTCGATGTAAGGGTCAACGAGCCGTACGCAAAGACCATAGTGGCCGACAAAAACATGCGCCACAAACCTCAAGCTCCGTCCACTTGTGGCTGAGGTTATACCTCTGCCCCTCTGCCTGCGTGTGCCTCGATCCGATGGCAAATCTTTCTGGGCACAACGAACCAATGCGAACGATGCCAGGACCACCCTGAAAGGCGCCTGACCTTGAGAGTCCTAAATCTTATGTTTCTATTCTCGTTAACTGAAACGAATTAATTAACAAACAGTTCATATGCATGATATTCATTTGATCACTGTTTTCAGCTGCCGATTCCTGTGGAAGATTCAGATCTAGCTGCTGCTCACATGAACAGTGGAAGGTTTGGGAAGGAAAGAGGACTCAGAGGAGTGCTTTGGTCAGTGCCGGCCCGGGGTTTGATTTAGGAGCCAGCTTATGGCTAGGACCAAAGCGCTGTGCTTTCCCACAGTAGTGCCAGTACTGACCCTACCGTGCGTCTGTAAGCATGGCCCTTTATAGGTGTCATGTAGCACAAAAGACCAGACAGTGTGGCCTTCGTAGCTCGCTAGGTTTCTTCCTATCCAGCTCGTCTTCTCTTGCGAGAGCCTTTCTAGATGCTGCCTAACTCGTTACACTAACTGATACTTGCGCATAGATTACACGCATGTAGGCGTAGCAGACTTGGAAGTGCATAGGTTACATGCATGTAACGCAGGCTTGGAAGTGCTTTAGATTACACTAACTTAAGTTTCTTGAGAAACCAATGGCCCTTGCTCGTATCTTCATCAATCTGACAGGGATAAGGATAACTGCTAGTTGGGCTGAAACTTGGCATTGGGAAGCCGGGCCCAGTGCAAAGGCTGGAATGCATTGAAGATGAAATTGAATCAACCATTTCTATAAATTGCTAGTGGTAGCATAGTTTTATCTCTTTATGGGTGTCAATGCTTGTGCATGGAGGTGATGCATGTGTCCTTGACAACTTAAGTGGCAAGCTCACATGCATGCTCATTTAATGTCCCACCAGAGATTTTTCTTGCGGTGATCGTCCGGTTCTTGGTAATTTGTTCCTCCTCCGCTCCAGCTGGTCACTGCCACTGCCGTGCAGATAGCGCTATGTAGGTGCATTGTTTGCTCATAGTTTCTCAGTGGTGCCTGGTGATGAGTATTGATTTTGAGTACCACTCCCACAGCTGTCTGCAGTGGAGCATGGCTATTCCCTACATTTGTCGTGGGGTCCTTTTGGAACAGTTGAAGTTACCGGGAAAATTCTTGGAAAATAATTTGAATCAAAAATGTTTGCACGGTGCAGTAAACATTAGAAAGAAAAGACCGGTCTACGAGTATATGTCGACCTTGTTCTGGCCTCTGCATGCCAGAATGCGCCGCTCGCGACCTGATCACCTAGTACCTTCCATTCAGACAGTTTGAGTATGTAAAAGAGAGAGAGAGAGAGAGAGAGAGAGAGAGAGAGAGAGAGATCCAACCTAGGAGGTGCTAGGTAGTTTTTCATTAAGAAGAAGAAATGGTAACCAAATAGGCACCCAAATTCGAGAGTATGGAGTCTTGAACCTGGGTGGCTAGGGGTGCAATATATACCAACAACCTCCACCACCTAGCCAACTGTGACAAGCTCAGCTTCCTATAATTTGAGTATGTATGAAGAACTATTATTGTGTTTTCCTGATTACTTATGTTTTAACTCAACAATATCCTGGTCCTTTAGTGGCCTTGGATTTTGATCTGTTGTTTTAAATTTTCAAAGGATAAGAAAGACATCTAATCTTGGTCCTTATGGGGCCTGGGTTTTGGGAGTAGTTTCTGGAAAAGCTAGGGTGTCGTGCTAATCCAGATTAGATCTCCTAGCGAGGTAGGTTTGCTGTCACGTCGCTTATTAGTCATGCTGTTGTGTCGTGGTACTTTAGTCTGACGCAATCATACAATACAGTTAGTTAAGCAGGCATCTTCGATTAACCAAGTCCAAATCATACTACCGGCTGCAGGCGCGCTTGGTTTTCGTGAGCCCCACCAAAAATAATCAAATATCAAGTATCACGCTAATCCGCTCATTCAACACTTATCGCGTTGTCTCGTTTTAAGTGAGATTTCATAATTCCCCATATATGTAAAGATAAGTATGGTATGCTACGGATTTGAAATTACGATGCATCCTACGATAGTCAATCCAGAAAAGGCACTCCCTCCTTTAGATTGGGGGAATTTTTCCTAAATTCTACGTTTTTCTTTTGGGATTGAACCGTTTCATGTGAAAGCTTGTATGATTCTTATGACATTCTTTGTTCCAAGGAGGGCCTATATATATGGCTGAGCTCCGCGCGTTATTCTTTTATCTTTTGGTACCAACTTTATTCTACATGTATTACATCCTTTAATGGCCGTGCCACCTTGGACATGTCTTTCTGTCGATATTCATGCATCTTCCATGTGTGTCCATGTGATGGTTTCTAAAGTGGCATTTTTAATCTAGGTAATTTTCAAAAATTAGAGCATAGATTGTTTGGTTTGTTTTTAACAGTTGGTACTACACACTACGTACTTCACAAATTTGATGAAATAGAACTTTTCTTTATCTACTATGAAAAACTTCACAAACTTGATTCTTTATATATACATGCATATAGAAAAGGGAATAAGAAAGGAACATTAAAGTGTCACATTTAGGAATGCTAGCTCGTGCGGGTGTTCAGACACATGTCAACAATTTTTAGCTTGGCCCGGTTCCTATTGATGGATCATTGAGCCGTTTTCCTCTATCTTGTCAAAATGAACTGAGCTGGTGACTTTTTTTTTCCTTCACCTATTCATATGAGACATTTGTACAATGCATTGATAGTGTAGAAGCCGGAGTTGTGAGGAGTCATACTAAACACGTCTTAACAACCATATCTCTCTCTTCAGTATTCCTGTTGGAGTGGTATGACAATTGATAATGACACACAAGTAGCAGGAGTAAGACGTAGGCTTCAAGGGAAAAAGTGATAAGATGTGTATGTGGAGTTTTATGGCATATTTGGTTGAAGCCATAGCTAGTTACATCGCACATTCGCTGGCGGCAAAAGCTGCAGAGCCACCGCCGGAGCGAAATTGCACTACATTGGTTGTGGCGGCCACAATTTTGGCGAGGAACCAAGCAACGCTGTGCTTTTTCGTGGTTGACACATCTTCTGCAGGTGGCAAGCGGTGGCGGCGTAGAACCAAACAAGGCCATGGCATCCAACAAACGTCAGGGAGGCGAGAGGATCGGGACTCTGGTGCATACGACATGCATTTCAACGCAGCAAGAAGTATCTGTCTTCTAGAGGCTGACTGGATGTAGTGATGAGGTGTGACCAAGGTCGGATCCATAAGTTGAAAACAGGACTCGACCAAATGTCACGATCGATGGAGAAACTCAAACCACGAGATGTAGATGAGCGATGCCTAGTGAGTACTATCTCGAAATAACCATGGACTGACTGACAACTCCGCCGTTTCGGACAGTTACATTGTTATGTCTGTTCTCTGGCGTGCCACGGCGACGTTCTCATGGAGTAGGAGTAACTTGCGATGAGGCAACAAAAAAAAAAAGCAGGGGATAAACTAGCGACGACGACGCGCTGCGACTCTCAGTAGTTGGCCGACGACACTGCGTCCAGATCGGATTATATGTTCTGTTCATGGTCAGGGGGCCGCTCCGCCAACATGGCAGCATCGATTCAGTTCCGCTTCCCCTGAACATTGAACAAGGAACGGCAGCATTTTCGTCGCTCAATGCCACCAGAAATAGAGTTACTACTACTAAACGTCAGAACCTTTTACTACTCAGAAAGCATAGCCGCGCGCATGGGGAAACACTAACACTAGCTAGTTAACACACTGGACTGCACGTTCCTTGGGGAACATGCATGGAGCACCGCACCGTCGACCGGCCATTAGAGGACGAGACGCTCGGTCCACCAATCCTAACAGGTTGATTGTTGCACGGGCACAGCGTCCAAATCCGCGAACGGCACGGGGCGCAAACGCACCAACATGTCGAGCCGGCCGATCGAGTTTACACGGCAACGCGCCAACATGCGTGCTGTCTCACACGACGCGGCCGGGGGATTCCTCCACGGACGCCCACGCGTCGGAGTCGCCGCCGCCGTTCTCCGGGGTCCTCGCGGCCCTTGCCGGCACGGGCCTGAACGGCGGCGCGCCGGCTGAAGCGGAGGCGGGCGTCTGCATGAGGTCGAGCGTCGTGTTGAGCCCAGTGCTCGGCGCGTCAAACCGGTACCTGCTTCCAGCTGCTGCGTCGTCGTCGTCCGCGCGGCCGCCACCCGCCGCCGGGTTTGCCAAGTGCCAGCCCGACGATGACAGGGTCGGCCGGCCGGCGCCGGAACGGTCGGAGAAGAACTGCCACGCGAGGAGGGCGGCGCGGTTCTCCGCGATGAGCTCGTCGAGCGCGGCGCTGGAGCGGGCGGAGATGTCGGCCGCCGCGGGGATCAGCCAGGGGCCGCCTGATCTGGCCGATGACAGAAGAGAGAGAGCACCAGCCGGGGACGACGGGAGGCCGAACGGCGGGAAACCACCACCGTGGCCAAACGGCATGACTCCTGCAGTGACGCGTCAGCACAGAATTTTCGGATTAGCTAGCGTGCACTGTCTCTGACCACTCCCTAAGCTCAAATACAGCACTACTAAGTTCAGAGAGAAACCAGTAAATCTCATGTTCGTGAGCAAGCTAGCGGATCATGACATGCCACTTAAAAATTGAATACTCTAAAAATTTAGAGATCGCAGCACTTGCCGGCCGTTAGCTAGCTACGGTACCTTCGTACACTCTGAGTTCTGGACTTGTACTGCACCGTCTACGCGTAGTACTACTAGCAGTACCCTACACGGCAAGTTTGGCCTTTTGTGCCAGTACCTAGACGTGACATTACTATCCGTAGCCGTACTTTCGTACATCTAAACCATGAAGACATGTGGTACAGCTACGAGTATATATAGTACCGTACCGCTGCTACATACGTTGTACTAGTACGTTTTCACGTGTATAGCTGGAGTACACGTACTACTGCAGTTGCACCAGTGTCGCTTGTGCCCAGCGCAGGTCTCGCAACGTTACGCGCGGTGGGTGAGCCATTGCCGTTGGCAAACGACCACTTGCACCCCAAACTGTTGGTGACGATCTGCTCGGTCTGCCTAGCCACTCACTCTAAAAAGCAGCAGACAGGCGCGCACATAAAGGCACGCATTAAAATCCGTGCTCCGCCCGGGCCTGCACGTTGCGCGCCCCGAGAAACTTTTTACTACGCGCATCTGCAGCTCGCTCCCTGTTTCCCGGCATCAAACCAACCTACCCGCTGCCAGTTTTAACTACACACAACACTCCTGTAGTAGTGCGGATATGCGCATCTGATCTGCTGATCGTTGTTGCTATGGTCCCTGACTGGCTGCCTAGCTTAATTTTCACGTCCTTGAACAAGTGTTTACTACACTCCGTATGGCTGGTACGCCGACAGAACGCAGGAGGAGGATTTAGGACGACGCAGCGTACGTACGTACCGTGTGGGTGCCCGGCGCTCCTGGCCATGGCCTCGCTGGCGTTGCTCTTCCGGCGCCGCTCGTTGTGCCCGGCCAGCCGACGCCTGCAGCTCCGCTTCGCGTCGTCGAACTCCGAGATCGCGTGGAACCTGCACGTTCATCAAACGAAAAGAAACGCATAAACTCAAAGGTGTATCATACTACAAACTTGCACAAATTTAAGCAGTGACATACAGGAGTAACAAACGGCGCAGGCCGCCGTGCGAGTTTACGACGTACGCACCGGCTGCATTGCTGGCAGAAGCGCTGCTCGGCGCCGAGCACGACGACCCGTGGCGACTTGGAGTGCGCCTCGCACACCTTGTGCCGCCGGTGGTACTCCTTGGCGCCCGCCAGCGCCACGTGGCACCCCTCCACCTGGCACCTCGGCACGGCCGCCGCCGCTTTCTCCTTCCTCCTGCTCTCCGCCCCTGCAGCTCCATTCCCGCTGCCGCCGGTGCCGCCATTGCCGAGGACATGATGGCTCGAACCAGGCGGCGCCACCTGCTGGCAGCCCCCGGCCCCGGACCCGGCCCAGCAGCACGGCCGCTTTCCCAGGTTGAGCCAGGTCTGCTGCTCTTGCGGATGGTGGTGGTGGTTGCCGCCAGCGCGCGGCATGAAAGGCTGCGGGTAGCCTGGCGAGCCGGCGCCGGGCGCCCAGTGCATCCCGAGATCCCAGCCCGGCGTCGCCGTCCCGCTCCCGCCACCATTCCCTTCCATGGCCACGAACTGACGCGTCGTTACCCTTACGACGACGAGCTCCTGCGCGCCCAGCCTCCTCCCGCCGGCGGCAAGTAGACCGCTTTGGTAAGGCAAAGTGGAGAAACGGCGGCTGCTGCTGCTGCAAGTACAGCTGTATGTTTACGAGCACTGGCTGGCGTGGCGCCCCCATATAAAGCAAAGCAGCGAGGCGAGCCCCCCCTGGGAGGAGCAGCGCCACTGGCGGCTCGGGGAAAGCAAAGCATCCGTACTGACATGTGGGATCTCATGTCAGAGCTCGTGAACGTGGGCCAACAGCCACATGGAGCCGTGTCATTGAAGAGTTCAATCCGAGGCGGCGGGGGCCCGCCGCCGCTGTGCTCCTCACCTCCCTGCCGACGGCTTTAAAGGCTGGCTGCGCGCTGTGTGTGACAATACGCCCCTCCCCATATCCTTTCCCTACGCGAAAACGAATGGTTTATCCTACTGATATGTGGGGCACACTGTGTACGTCCCACATGTCATTGTTAGAAAACTAAAGAGGGTAGTAACCGTTCGAGTGGAGGCGCCTCTGCCACTTGCTGGATCGATCCCATTATCCGTAACTGGACGCCACCAAAGATTTCGCGCGCCACGCACCAGACCCACAACCCGCGCAACCCACTGATCTACGGGCCATGCACTTGTTACGGCCCACCTGCCATGACGCAAAGCACAGAGGAAGCCAGTGGCGGGAAAAGCCTGTGCGCTGCAGGCCATTCGTACACGCGCGCGCAGCGTCCTGGCTGGCGGGCCCGTACGGCCCGGTCCAGTCGTCAGTGTCAGCTACAGCGCGGTCCGGTCCAGCCGTCCGATTGGCTGGGGAACGGGGGGTATGTCTGCGCTTTGGGGGAAATGAGATCCCCGTGTTGGGCGTCGGGGAGGAGATACGTCGTACGGATACCCTTATTTTGGCTGCTTCCCCCCCCCCCCCTCCCTGCGCAATTCCCTGCGACGCTGCCTGCCTGCTGGCCCTGTAGTACGTACGTGTACCCGGCCGCAGCTCTGTAGTACTACGAGGGCGTGGTACGCTTTGCCAAGTCGCGCTCGTATCCTGTACGACGACTGCCGCTGACGCGTGCAGCAAGGCTCGTACCCTCTCGCTTCAATGGCAGCTGAGCTGACATGCGTGGGTTGGCGGTTTTGGATGATTGCCGCTGTCTTTTGGGATGATGGAGCTGTTCGTTTAGGTTTAGTTTGAGCCTGTTTATTTGGTCGTTACCTTGGCGCCTCTACTTGCAGTGCCTCGATCTCGTTGTCCTCATGACCTGATGAGTTGGTTAGGTCCCAGCCATGGCAGGGACCAGGGTGATATGAATGCCGTCGATTGCCGGAACAGTACCGTACTACTTTCAAAGGTTCTGTAGAGAAAAAATGGAACTTGCTTTCGCAACGAGGACGAGGTGAGATGCTGCTGGCAGAAACTTGATCATGCCATGCGTCCTTAAAATCACCGGCTTCTAGCGGATTGCAATCGGGGTGGGCAATTTTTTTTTTTTTTGAGCGACTATCGGGGTGTGCAAATGTTCAGCCTGCCTGTGTTGGTGCTGGCCCATATAAACGGGTTGGCCCGAGATCAAACGAGAAGGCCGGGCCGAAGCACGATCTGTACCAACTAATTCGAAGCCCGCCAACACACACAGCCCACCTGCGGTCACACTCACACACTCCACTCCAGCACTCTCCCCACCACCACCTCGTCCCCGTTCCAGCTCGCGCACCTGCCTCCTCCTGTCGCCATGGGCGCACCAATCCGGAGCTCCTCCACGATCTAGCGCTGCGGCTCGCAATCCAGCGCCGGCAACCCTGAAGGGGGACAGTGAATGCAGATAATTCGTTTCTAGCAGCGCGAATTGGGAAGGCGGGGCATGGGGAGAAAGCCTGACGCGGCAACGAAGTTTGGCGGCGGCGGTGGCGGTGGCAGTGCTGCCTCGCCGAGGCCGGCGCGGAGGGCGTCGCCTTCTCCTGTGTTCCTGGGAACAGCCCTGTTCGTTCTAGGGTTTGTGTCCTTGTTCACGGGACACGTGGTCACCGACGCCGATTGGTCGCGGATCCGGAGCCGGTGGCGATCCAAGCAGGTAAATCGTTTGATAGGAAAGATTAGTCATCGCGTTGTTCATACGTGTGAAAGGAATGAAAAAAAAACATCGTCTCATTTTTGCGCGCCGGACAACAGCACCTGTCACATCGTCAGGAATAAATTGAAAGGGAACTGAGTAATAGAGGTTCAATTATTCTCTGAACATGTACATTTTTACTGCAGTACTGCTAAACCTAAGGGAAAATTTTGATTGTTGTGGCATAATCTGTTTTGATGGATCGTCTTTTGCAACTTATTATTATTTCACATGACTATCTAGGTGTTAGTTATTGTGTCTCCATTTGCAATGCATATCTATTTACAATTCTGTCCTGCTAAACCTAAGCGAAAATTCTGATTGGGGGTGCCATAATCTGTTTTAATGGATTGTCTTTTGCATCGTGTTAGTATTTCGTGAGACTACTTGTTAGTTATGTCTCCATTCGCAGTGCATGTCTATTTACAATTCTTACAACGTGCAGTTCAGAAACAATGAACCCATCGATATTTGGAAATCGAAGTATTCCAGCTTGTACCACGAATGCAGTGAGAGGAGCACGGATTTCAGATGTTAGTTTGACCAATCAGTTATTTCTTATTTTTGAATGACAACTGTGGAAGGATGGGGATTGAGGAAAAGATTGTAACATTATGATTTTCCATGTCCATCTTTCAGCTGCTGTGCCGGAAAACAGCTCTACTGGTTATTTGTTGATTGCTACCAGTGGGGGCCTTAATCAGCAGCGCATAGGGGTAACACTGTTGTCTGACTTTCTGCTGCTTTCCTTTTGTCATCCCTTGTGTTACCACTACCATATTCAGTTTGCAGATAACAGATGCTGTTGTTGTTGCCTGGATTTTGAATGCCACACTTGTTGTACCTCAGTTAGACCACCACTCATTCTGGAAGGATGAAAGGTGAGTTGAAACTTGAGGCCCCAGGATATTTTTCTAATATTCATTGCCCCTGACAAACTGACTTCACTTGAAACTGTGTGTATTATATGCAGTGAATTCTCTGATATTTTTGATGTGGACTGGTTCATTTCGTACCTATCAAGGGATGTAAGTATTGTTAAACGGATTCCGTATGAGGTGATGATGTCAATGGATAAGCTTCCATGGACCATGCGCGCACCTAGGAAATCTATGCCTGATTTTTACACTAGTGAAGTTTTGCCGATACTCATGCGAAGGCGAGTAAGTAACCTACGACCAGCATAACAGTCCACAGCATATGTTGCATATTTGTCTTGATATTGGTCACTTGCATACTGCTTGTTCCTTTCTTAGATTTCTGTTGACTTGTTGTGATATTACATGCGTATAGCCAATATGATTTATTTGTCTTCCTGGTTACTAGTTAGTTCATTTATGTTAGATGAGTGATAATCGGAACATTGCATTATATGCAATTATTTGTATGTTGCATGGTTACCTCATGGGTCGGATATGGGAATGCATTCTTATTTCTTTTTTCAAGAAGATTCTTTTAAAGGTTTTTTGATCTGAAATTGATATGCCAACTTTGATTACTGTTAATAAACATGAAGTGTTCATCAAAATTAAATTGTGTCTCCACTTTCCTTTTACTCAGCAGTTTTATATTCCTGCAGGTGTTACAATTAACAAAATTTGATTATAGGCTCACTAGTGAGCTTGATGAAGATTTGCAAAAGTTACGTTGCCGAGTAAACTATCATGCATTGAGGTTTACGAATTCCATACAAGCTATGGGTCAGAAGCTTGTACGAAAGCTGAGGCTCATGAGTTCTCGATATGTTGCTATCCACTTGAGGTACACTGTACTCCTATTGAGAGCGAAATCTATGAGGATTCACACCAGAAAATAAATGTTTACCTGATATCTCTTTTGCTTCACTCATCAGGTTTGAACCTGATATGCTTGCATTTTCCGGCTGCTACTACGGTGGCGGTGAAAAGGAAAGAAAAGAATTGGGGGAAATCAGGAAACGATGGGATACATTACCGGTAAGACTCTTGAAACTTGGTGAGACCTCCCTGCTGTGTATTTCTCTAGTAGCAGCCTGTCTGCTGTATGGATTAATTCCATTTTACCCATGCAAAGTGTTTGTTCTTTATGTTTCTTGTGCACTTACAAAAATGTGATAACATAGATGATGACCATACTTAGTGCTGATGTTTGTATGGCCATTTTTGGTTGACTGATACCAATCATTTTGTTGATTCCTAGCAGGAGTTGAGTGCTGAGGAGGAGCGCAGTAGGGGCAAATGCCCATTGACTCCTCATGAAGTTGGCTTAATGCTCCGAGCTCTGGGTTTTGGAAATGACACGTACCTGTATGTCGCTTCCGGAGAAATATATGGCGGAGAGGAAACTCTGAAGCCTCTCAAGGAACTCTTTCCAAATTTCTACACTAAGGAGATGCTTGCTGTCGAAGATTTGGAACCATTCCTTCCTTTTTCATCGCGGTTGGCTGCAATTGACTTCATCGTATGTGATGAGAGTGATGTCTTTGTTACAAATAATAATGGAAACATGGCCAAGGTCTTGGCTGGCCGAAGGTATGGACCCACTTCTTTGATGATTTTATTGACAATACATTTTCAGAATACATTGGAATGCAAGATGTGTTGATGGTCAATGCACACCGCTCACATCTGTGATATTCATTTTTAGATTTCTAATGTTTATCCAATTGTTTATTATGTTTCCTCACCTGATATCTTGCTGATACTTTATCCATGCTCATTTATTTTTCGTTCTTTTATATGCTAATTTTTGTTCTTCCACCCTTTATTAAATCTGTAGGCGATACATGGGCCACAAGAGAACCATTCGCCCAAATGCAAAGAAACTCAATGTACTATTTCAGAGACACAATGAAATGGGTTGGGATATGTTTTCACGGAAGGTAAAGAAAGTCCAGAGGGGTCTTATGGGGGAACCAGATGATATCAGACCAAGACGGTATGATTTCCATGAATTTCCATCATCTTGCATCTGTCTAAGAAAACCTGAGAACACATCGGTCACAACGTGAACTGAAATCTTGATTAGTGAGGTAGACCAATGCTGGGTAGTTGAGAGCATGGGCATTCTGCACTTGGGAAAAATATAAGAAGGAAAGATGTTGAGATTATTTATGACTTGGATCAATCAGGACAGGGATACACGATGTTTCTTTGAAGAAACCGACCCCATCAAAGTGGTGGGCATGTTGGCATTATTAACATGTTGCAGCGCCGGCTGGTTAAATTAGCTGTTAACTTAAACTAGTTAAACTAGAATGGGAAGGAGAGTTTCCAGCTTGAGATGTACAGTGCCTGTAAATTGAAGTTTGTACATGACTGATTATTTATTTGGACACGGTGTGCTTCTGTCGATTGATCCTCTGTCCAAGTAATGCCTCCGGACAGTTCACTTGTGCACTATATTTTTGTTATTAATTTGTTCACTCTAGAATAACTTCACTGGGTTCATGTCACTGAATTATATAACCAGTGCCACGCCAGTTCTTTTTTCCCCTCTCACTTCTCTATCATGTAATTTGCCAACATGGAAAAGTAAATTTTCTGCTTTATTAAAGCAACAGGTGGGGTGCGACATTTCTTTGTTGTCTGCTTATTCGTGGTACGTTGTTGGAAGCTCTGAACAGTTTCTGTTAGCAATCTGCGTGCACAACTGCCCTTAATTAGTCTCTTTCAATGCTGACAAATTCATCAGCAATGGCCTTCTCTTCCTCTAGTTCCTTCGCCGAGAGCTCCATCTTGGAGCGTGCGAAATCGTCAACCTGAAGACCTGGAACGGCAAGCAGATGGCGTCAAGAACCGCACGGCGCTATAGTGCTGTCGACTTGTAAGGTTGCAATGAAAAACGATAAGAACTCACCCTGCACGATAGACCACTCTCCCTTGTCGCATGTCACCGGGAACGAGTAGAAGATGCCCTTGGGGACGCCGTAGCTCCCATCAGAGTACACGCCCATGGACACCCACGTACCCTGCAGACCATAACGCTACTACCCTTTCACTGACAAATTCAGAGCTTTATATAAGAGCTTTAGGTGGGATGAGAAGGCCACGGACCTTTGGGGTGCCAAGGACCCAGTCCCTCATGTGGTCGCAGGCCGAGCTGGCGGCGGACAGCGAGCTCGACTGCTTGCGCGCCTTGATCACCGCCGCGCCGCGCTGCTGCACCACGCTGACGAACTCCTCCCTCAGCCTGCGATCACATTATGACCAATAACGATCCCGTTGCGTAGAAGCTCAGTTTACTAGGCTCTCGATCAGGATGTGACGGGTTACCATGTCTTGTCGGAGACGAGCTCCCTGACGGGCTTCTCCCCCTGCTCGTTCCTGACGGTGGCGTGGCTGGCGTCGGGGAACTGCGTGGAGGAGTGGTTCCCCCACACGACGGCGTTCTTGACGTCGCCGACGTGCACGCCCAGCTTCTCGGAGATCTGGCCGAGGGCGCGGTTGTGGTCGAGACGCGTCAGGCAGGTGATGTTCTTGGCGGGGATCGCGGGCGCGAACTCCTTGAGCACGAGCGCGTTCGTGTTGGCCGGGTTCGCCACGACCAGAACCTGCAGAGCAGAATTTCGGAAATGACAATTTTGCCCTTTTTTGTCTGTTCATTTTCGTGCATCGCATTCTCGTCACCTTGCAGTTTGGGGCAGCATGCTGCTGCAGAGCAGAGGCCTGGCCCCTGTAGATGGCGACGTTCTTCGCGATCAGGTCTTTCCTCTCCATCCCTTCTTTCCTCGGCCACCCACCGATGAGCATGGCGAAGTTGACGCCTTTGAACGCTTCGGCCTCGTCGCTCGTCGCCACGACACCTGCAGCAAGTACCCGACCTGTCATTTGACACGACGTTCTGAACACAGGCCGCACCAAGGAACCTGCTCGGAGCTGCGAGTGCGACGCTTTGCAGTTTGCACACCTCTGAGAAGAGGCAACGCAGCATCAACGAGCTCCATCCTGACGCCGTTCAGCGCGTCCGCCATGCGCGGGAGGTCCAGCATGTGGAGAACCACCGGCTGATCCGGCCCGAGCATCTGGCCCCTCGCGATCATGGCGACTATGGCGTACCCTATCTGACCTGCACAGCCCGGATCGTTCAGTAAAGTTCTGCTATTCGCAGACTTGATTAATGCAACTTACTGCTTTGCAGATTAAAATGACCGTTTCAGTGTAGAGTTAGCTTTGTGAACTCTGAATTCAAACGTACCCGCGGCGCCGGTGACGAGGACCTTGACAGGTTGCTTCGGCTCATCTCTGAGCAGCCACGGGCACCATTTCACCATCCTCTGGAGCAGGGAATTAGGCAGCATGGTGAACTGTCGTTACTGTGTATGGCGTTGATGAATTTGATCAGTTTAACTTCGGTTGGCTCGTATAAGTAGCAGCAAGTAGGCCATACCATGATACCTTCCTTTGGTTAATTGGAGGCCTAAGGCTCGGATTCCAATTCCATGCTTATTTCTGGAAGAAATGGAGCTTCTCGATTCAAAGTTTGGCATAAATTTCTCATCAATCGAAAGGCAAGTATATCCTTATTGCACCGCCCAAAGGATTAACTGAATATGCTGATGCAATGTGACGTGCTCAAGATTTGTCAACTAAATTTATTCTGCGGAACTGCCCAATAACAGCAAGGGATATTCAAGGTGCTAGATTCATGACTTTTGTTCTAGGGGAAGAAATGTCTGGACAGATTCAGAAAAAGAGAATGCGTTGCCCAGTGAAAACAAAAAAGTTATTACTGAACATGTACCTATAGTTGGGACCGCATTAGCAATGCATTATGCAGGCGAGTACAAAAAAGGGCATTCCCTAGTCCCTGATGCGCTGTATTTTGCTCAATTATATGCCTAATCAGATATGATAAAGAACCATTAGGACATGTTTAGACCTTGGACACAACATAATTATGAATTTTGAATAATGAAAAGAACAGGACAGGGCACCAACCGTTGGACATTATTAGTACAATTTGGAGTTAGGATTATTGCCAAAAGTGCTACCCACTTCACTTAGAAGTTCAGGCCTGTGATTAGCATTTACGTTTTTTTTTAAAAAAAAAAAAACTTTGCTGATATGATCGCTTAGCGTGAAAAAACTGATAATCATTTTGTTATGAGTGAAATTAATGATAATCCTTTCCTGAAAACAAGGAAATAAACTGAGTCTGGCAAAACAGTGGCATTTTTAAAGCGATCTTTGGTGCGTAACACAATTCGTCCTATAACTGTGGGTTAAGATTCTAAAACAAAGGATCTTTTCAGAAGCTTATATGTGGACTGTCATATCTTCATAGTGATAATATTGAATTGCTTTCGTCTCGAAATTGTTATGATCTAACTGAAATATGCTAAATATAGATTATTTTCTGCAGATTTAGAGAGCATTCGTACAGGACTGAATTTTCAGACTTCAGCACAGTTGATATCGAAACCAGGAGAAAACAAAATCGCTATGAAAGTAAGAAATATATTTTTGTTATAAAGCTCACTTAGTATACAATACACTATATTTCATGTTTTCCCCTGAGCTGAATTTCACGCGACACTATTCACTTAGTTGACAAAACACAGAAAGGATGGTGTTCCACTTCAATAAACAGGATGTTTTATTTTCACATATATATTTACGAATGATCATGCTGTACCCCCAACTCATATACAGTGACTTACAAATGTTTTTCTTAAGAACTCCACGCTTATTTCAGAGAAAGTTCGGGAATATACCCAATCACAGAACACTGTCCATAACATTTTGTCTGGTGCAGGGAGCGTAATAGTTTTATATATGAAAAAGCGAATTCCACAAAACTCTGAACAACCACAATGGATAATATAGAAGGCAGGATGCTTCGGTCTCATCATCTCCGTCTGTCTAATGAAGTCACTGCCACTCATAGCAGCCCTGTCATATCCTGGCAACTTGTAATTTTCAATTGCCGTACCAGCCACAAGCCTGATATATTAATCTTGTTTGCATCAACTACTCCAAATGGAGAGAGTGTTTATTGGATCCCTATCACAATCCCTTAACCGGCCTCTCTGTAAGCTGCGCTTTATGTCATTTTTAACATGAATGCTATGTCACCACAGAATACAATATGTCATGAGGTTTAGATTCCTGAACGCGAGAGCTCTTACAATGTCAATCTAGCTAACCTCTTACCAGTGTCTGAGGAAAGTGCCCTTTTGTTGCAGGAAAACCAGCTCCTATACATGATGGAACAACTCCATAACGATTATACTACTTCGACTAGACAGTAGTACTTTCACGAAAATAGAACCGCGCTATCTCTTTCCAGTACAGAAAAAGAAAGGAACTCCTCTATGTATAGATGAGATAATTTCTTTTGTAATCTTCATAAATTTACATATTTCAGGTACTTCTATAGCTCCATCAGATACAAAATGTAGAAACAGAAGACATCCATCATAAATAATAGTTCAGCCATCGCAATGCACCACAAATGATATTTCTATTCTCTCAAAAAAACAAATGATATTTCTAAAATTAGAGATGAGATAACACTCCAAGGTCTTCTTTCTCATTACTGTCTCGCAGTGTGTCCTAACGTGGTTCGTGTTAAACAATCACGATTAGTACAAATTTTAGCGAAATAGGGCGGTTGGTCGGCCAATATCAGCCACAAAACACGATCAAAAGTCTAAATTATCAATCTTGTGGTGATCGTTTCACACCGCCCATAATATTGTAATGCGCATTTGAGGCAGGGCGCCAGGTCATCAGCGCCTTATCATGTGTATTTAAGGAGACTAAGCAGAAGGAACTCACCACACCACTTCGATAAGCAGCTAAGCTTCTCTGAATTTCAGCCTAAACTAAAGGCTCCTCCTCTGCCACTGTCAGAGAAGAGAAAGGGAAGGAAAAGATGGTGAAGCTTGCATTCGGAAGCGTAGGCGACTCTTTCAGCGGCGCCTCCATCAAGGCCTATGTCGCCGAGTTCATCGCCACTCTCCTCTTCGTGTTCGCCGGCGTCGGGTCCGCCATTGCCTATGGTGAGCTAGTTCCTACACCATTTTTCAGGCACCTCGCACATCACTTCCTGTCAGTTCAGAGTTAACTGAACATTCGCCTTGTGCAGGGCAACTGACAAAGGGTGCCGCGCTGGACCCTGCCGGCCTGGTGGCCATCGCGATCGCCCACGCGTTCGCTCTCTTCGTCGGTGTCTCCATGGCCGCCAATGTCTCCGGCGGCCACCTGAACCCCGCCGTGACCTTCGGGCTCGCCGTAGGCGGCCACATCACCATCCTCACCGGCATCTTCTACTGGGTCGCCCAGCTGCTCGGCGCCTCCGTGGCATGCCTCCTCCTGCAGTTCGTCACCCACGGCCAGGTCCGTACGCTAACACTGTACTGTACATCAAGTGTTGACACGTTGCAAAAGCGTGTACTTTTCCACTGTATATACCATTTCTTCCGAAAAGGAGTTGTAAAAAGTAGCTGGCTTTGGGCGCGTGCAGGCCATCCCAACACACGGCGTCTCCGGGATCAGCGAGATCGAGGGCGTGGTGATGGAGATCGTGATCACCTTCGCGCTCGTGTACACCGTGTACGCCACCGCCGCCGACCCGAAGAAGGGCTCGCTCGGCACCATCGCACCCATCGCCATCGGCTTCATCGTCGGCGCCAACATCCTCGCCGCCGGCCCGTTCAGCGGCGGCTCCATGAACCCGGCCCGCTCCTTCGGCCCCGCCGTCGCCGCCGGAAACTTCGCCGGCAACTGGGTGTACTGGGTCGGCCCGCTCATCGGAGGCGGCCTCGCCGGGCTCGTCTACGGGGACGTGTTCATCGCCTCCTACCAGCCTGTCGGCCAGCAGGAGTACCCCTGAACTGAACACCGTGAATCCGGACCAGATGCTTCGTCGTGACTTGTGAATTTCGTCGTCATCGCCACCACGTCGCTTCGTCTTGTGATTATGTTTCGTGTTTGCATTTCCCTTTTGGTTTCACCAAAGTTGTGAGCGAGCCGCATGTATGTACGGTTCAACGCTTCCAAGTAAAATGCGCAATATATATATTCTGAATATGGGGACCTACTATATATAGTATCAAGCATTCGATTTTGCTTCTGCATCTACAAGGCCCACTAGGTGCGCAATGCCGGCCCAATAACATATGTTCAGGCGGCTCACGCCATAATCAGCTTGTGCTTCGGGAGGCCCAACAACAGCCCAGTTTCAGGGAGGCAAGTCGGGCCACCATTAGCAGTAGTATTTTTTTTTACCTCAAAAAATTTATTAGACTATATTAAAAATTTTGTAAAACAATTTCATCAAATACTATGTACTTTTTTTTGAAATTTTGAAGTAGTACATTTCAAATGTCGAACTAGCATATATAGAAGGCAACGTATCGAACCAGGTTCCTATGAGAACTATGAGAACTCCAATCTGGGCCACATGATCTTGATCCAATGGTGCGCTTGAATTCAGGTGAGAGGGGGGATTTGCAAAATCACCGCCCACTTAATCATACTTTTGCAAATTCTCCCTCCCACCTCTCCCTATCAGGGTTTACAAAACCGCGGTAAACCGGACTGGTTACCGCGAAAACCGGAAAAACCGGTCCGGTCCGGTTTACCCGGTTCTCCGGTTTTCGAATTCAAAATTAAAAAAAAATTCAAAATTTGACAAAATTTGAAACAAAAATATGTAAAAAAAACTAGATGAAATTTCAAGCACAATGGTGGAACAAGAACACGAAAATTCGATCGTTTGATAGGTCAAAAAATTCACGCAAATTTTCTGGGTTGAAAAAGAAGAAAAATTCAAACTAGCAACATTCCTCGATTTTTTTGACAAACCAAATGATCAAATCTACGTGTTCCGTTTCCACCATTGGGCTGTAAATTTGATCTAGTTTTTTAACATATTTTTTGTTTCAATGTTTCATTTTTTGTATTTTTTTTCATTTTTCTCTTTAAACCGGTTTTCTGGAATTCTAGTCCGGTTTACCAGAATTTTCGTCCGGTTTACCGGTGAACCGGACCGGTTTACCGAAAATTTCGACACTTTTTTTTTCAAATTTCGTTATTTGTATTTTGATCCGGTTTTCGACCGGTTTTCCCGGTTTTCGCGGTAACCGGACATCTCGGTCCGGTCCGGTTTTTCCAGTCAAAACGAAATTGCCAACCTTGCTCCCTATGCGCCTCCCAGCCCAGATTGGAGTTCTCATAGTTCTCACACGAATCTGGTTCTCATAGGATACGTCGCCTATATAGAATGTTTAATTGTTTTCTAAAAATAAAAATAATAAAAATTATTCACATTGGGTCTTGTTTTGTTTTATTAATCCTAATGAACATCATATGTTTCAGACGGATTTCTAGTCTAGACTAGGTGAGTGCCCGTGCGTTGCTACGGACTTATCAACAACACATATATTTGCTCGTGCTAATGCTACAGTGACATTTGGTTGAATCAAAACATTACAAAATCTGATTATCAGAACATATTTGATTTATTGGCTTAGTCATACCGTGGATTAAACATAGTTGAAATAAATATCACTAAATTCGTGGTCCTATCAACACAGTTCACCTCACCTTTTTTTTTCTTTGAAGATAGCTTTACCTGACCTGTTATATTCGTGGAGTACATGCTTATAATAATTCTCGTGATATTAATTGGGATATTTATAATTTACCAGACATGGCCAAATGCAACAGTACATCCAGTAAAAGATTTACATACGGTGAAAAAAAAACATTCAGCTGCTGTTTACAGCAAACCAGTGAAATATCTTGATTAGTTGACGAAACCAGATCAATCAACACATGGTCAGCAATTCAATGGTTTTAAACAGGTGATTTCAGAAGTCGATTACATGCTGTCAACATTCAGAATGGGTGATGGACAAGATGAGTTCTGTTCCTAATGGACTACTACCATATAGACAAATTGGAAGTGGCAAGCCAGTTTGCTCGACAAAGAATCAAGTTGGGAAGGATCGATTTTTCCAGTTAAATTCACAGCTGGAGAGATGTGCACACAATGGCATCGGCAAGAACCATAAGCAGGTCATCAGGTTCGTACCTCCTAATGTTCCTCTCGTCCATGCCCATGCATCCTGAGACCTTACAAGAAACAACAGTGCCAAATCTCAATAACAATAGCCTGATTTTCAATTGAATGAGTAATGGTTCTCATGACATTACCCTTGTTGTCGTAAGTTATCTGTCAAATTATTGAGAGATGGACATGTATAGGATCATTTTAAGGATACCTGGAAAATAAGTACAAAAATGAAATCCCACAACTATTCAGTATCACATCAACCTGTCCACTCTAGAACGCACAATTACACACGACAAAGCTATTATATTTGTTTAGGAGCATAGCAGCATCCATAAATTATTCCAACAATTATGGAAGAGCACAACTCTAGTAAAAAATTACCAGCAGATGGGTATGCACTATTATGCCCTTTCAAACAACTTGACAAGTGCCTTCAACATGACATACCACATTATGGTATTTTAGCAGACAAAAACTATCAAATAGAGAGAAGGATACACACCCTTTCAACGGGAATGCAAACCCTGGGCTGTAAGATGCAATGCCGAAACCTGTTGCTGAGTTCTATCAGAATCCACTCATCTCTACACATGTGCGAAGCCTTGAAGTTTTTCAAAAGAACCAGTATAGAAAAAATAAAACTGAAGGAGTATAAAAAATAAAAATGAACCATGCAGCAATATGTTAAATTAATTACTGGGATTCATATAGACGGGACTGAAGGAGAAGCTAAAATATGGAAGATTCCTACAACCTAAAATAGTAACTTATTCGGAGTAGATAAAGAAAGTATCATAGGTGGGGGCAGTAATTCCTCGCATAAGAATCTTCTCGCAGGGATCCAGAACACACTCAGGGCTTAATAATAGAGAAGAGTCTTACGAGATCTGATTATAGGATGCGGTAGCAGCGCGTGCACCCACGGTTGACGAAGCAGCTGAGAGGAGGCCGGCGATGGGGGAGTGTGCCGCTGCAGCGGCGATGACGACAAAAAAAAATTGCATTATTACAATTACAAATATTTTTGTGCTCAGCTTATTTGGTAAGTTTATTCATTCCAAAGGTTTTGCCAAAGAAGTGCTCACCTCAGCTTACCAGGTGTGTACTGGATCAACCCTCTCAATAAAATTACATCATCTAGCTTGATCAGCAGAAGAAAATATAATAATACAAATGCATGACAAGCGTTCCTATGATGTTAATAACCTTGAAAGCGTGATTTTAATGAACATAACCACATAGAAAACTTACAGCAAGAAATCATTCTCCTTTGTTTTCGTAATCAACTCTAACTTGAGCCTATGATTCTCCTCAAGCTCAAGCTCTGTCGTCTTCAGTGCGAGCTCCAACCTCAGGTTCTCATTCTCTTTGTTCAGCAGGTTCACATCTGTATGAGACATGCAGATACAGAGCTGAGCACAAAGAAAATGCAGCTGGGAAAACTAATGTTTTGTTATCAGCTCTTACATTCTGTTCAGTTCTGAAAATGTCAGTAACCAACACAAGTACAAAAACCACTATTAAAGTATTATGGTGCTCGTCACATTTAAATACAGTGTAAGATTTCTACTTCTGAAGTGTATGCCTTTGTACTGAATGGTGTAGAGCAATCTGGCTTCCGAAATCCCCTTTCCTCTCCACTTTGTCAACTTTTCTACTAAACAGGCCCACCGATCGATCTTAATTTTTCATGGAGGAATCAGATGATCCAACTCCACATGCAAGAGATCAAAACAAGAAGCAACAAACGCGCTGCAAATTATGTAAAATCGCAGTAGTAGGTCCCCTGCTTACCCTGGGCGCGATCACCTAGACGCAGGCTGCTCCGCCTCTTGTCGCCGGCGAGCAATGCCTCCGTCCCGACTTGGGACAGCGGCCGGGCGTCCGGCTATCGCCCCTATGCCTGGTGGGCTGGTGGCCACCTCGGCGGCTCGACCTGAGACGATGCGACGGCCAGGAGTCCGGATTCCAAGGTGCCTAAATCAAACCGAAACGAAACAATCAATTTTTCAGGCAAAAGGTGCTCGAAATCACATCACTGATAAGTAGAGGTTGAGCAATCCGCAATAAAATTGAACCAGGCACCGGAAGCCGCTTTGTCCGCGGCGGGCTCATGGCTTCTCTCCTCCCACGAGCATCTGCACGCAGAGCAGATCTGGAATTAGCAAACAGTTGCGCGGCGCCTCTTGGGCAGCTTGACTTGCGCATTAGAGAGGGCGACCCGGCAGAGGCATGGTGCGAAATCCTCGAAGGAGCAGCCGCGCGCGGGAGTGAGGGCGCGCGGAGGCGTGGCGCGAGAGAGGTCGTGCGGCGGCGGCGGCGGTTCAGGATGGCTGGGTTTGAAGGTGGCTCCTGTCCTTGGCCGTGGCATTCTTTCGTTGGCGCTCCACTGGAGATCCACACCGGCGATTCGGTTCGCGGCATAGCGGACCGTCGCGCGGACGAGGCGGAAGATCGAGCGAGGAGGATAGCGGAGTTTGGGCGTCGCGATCGAGCGGAGTTGGGCAAGATGTGGGAGGGGAACGGGCGATCGTACGATGATTTCAGAATTGAAAAGGAGGCGGCGGCAGTTGGGATCGCAAGAAGCCCACGTGCGGGGTGCTGGAGCGGAATAAGGGTGCGCAGACGACACCTAGCCAATTCATTAGTTGTAGAGAAAGATATACGGCTCAAGAGGAAATGCATTTCAAAATCAAAATCCAACGTTCTCACACCCTTCGACCATACGCTGACACTTGTGAGTCTACATGCAACTCGCTCCGCTTCCGCCCGTTACCCGCACCATTTTTTTCCACTTGTGTGTCGCCGCGCGCGGACGTCCAGAGGCCCAGGCCCATGCCTCAACGGAAAAAAAAACAATTGGGAAGAAATGGTGCGTGCGCACAGGCGCCGTTTTTTCCCCCTCCCTCGCTATAAAAACTCACGGAACCCACGCCCCCCAAAGCCGGGCAAGAGTAGTATCGACAGAAGTGAAGTTCCATTCGCAAGAAAAGAGATTCCGCCATGGCGTGCATCGGCCTCCGCGCTCGCGTGAAGCAGTGCTTCTCGCCGCGGTCCCTGCGCTCGTACTTGGCCGAGTTCGTCGCCACCTTCCTCTGCGTGGTCATTGCTATCTCTCCTCGTAAGTAAAGTTTCAATTTCAAGCGAGTTCGTCGTATCGTATGTGTTGGAGTATAAGTTAATTGCCCACCTTTCCCCATCAGCTTAAGCTTTTGGGTGAACTAGTTGGTGCATGCAACTTTAAGATGGTATCAGGGCCAGAGGTCTCGAGTTCGAATCCTGGTTGGCGCGATTTATTAAAAAAATTACAGCACACTCCAATATTCCACGTTTACGGCCTGAGGAAGCCTGCACGTGAGGGGGAGTGTTGGAGTATAAGTTAATTGCCCATCTTTCCCCATCAGCTTAAGCTTTTGGGTGAACTGGTTGGTGCATGCAACTCTAAGAGTATGGTTAACCGACTGCCGCACTCCGAGGTGGACTCGGCAATGGCGAGGTATGGCCTCCATACCTAACGCCGGCGACGATCCCCCTCTTCTTCCCCCCCTAAGATCTGCATCCAGGTCGTTTATTTGACACGCCATTGCTGAGAGTAGTAGTTGTTGTTATTGTCGGTTTTTTTTTTTTTGGTTGCTCTGTGCGGTTGTCCGATGGCTATTGAGGAAGAAGGGGGTTAATTGGTCCAAACGAACGGTTATAGTGTATGGGCCTTGTAGATCTAAAGCTAATTCTAGACTATAGTAGTGTTTCAGCATTTATGAAACAAAGAGAAAGGCCCATATGGCCTATAGGCATCGTTGAAGCCTGCCAGCCAACAGGAGATCGATCGATCCCTCCGTAGCTTCAGGCGGTTCGTTTCCCTGACGCGCTTGCGGCTGCTCGATTGGATGACTGACTCCTATCCTATCGCCGATCAACCCAAAATTTCCAAATTTAAACTAGCATAATATCCTAGACAGTGGCCAAATTGCCAGCAGATAGTATGGCCGGTGGTGATGCATCGGCATCCTGGCGCAGGCCGCAGGTTTGATTTTGTGCTACACATAAGAAAGAGATTTTTTAGAGAGCTTGATTACGGTATAAAATTAATTTCAAGCCATGAAAGAGTGAAAGTCAAATTGCCTAAGCCTCCTAAGCTATTTAGCCATGTTTTTTTTTTTCGAAATGCGCTATTTAGCCATGTTTACTGCACCACTAACGGTGTGCGTATTATCATAATGCTCTCTAACTTTTGGCATAGTTCAAATGTTATTTTACTTTGATGTAGTGTGTGAATGATCTTGTTCAAATGTTATTTTACCACTTGCTTTTTAACCCATGCCTGTTTTTAAACATGTTGTATGGTTCATATTTTCTATTAGATCATGTTTGTGTCGAGTGTTTACGTTAAGAAAAAAATTCATGTTGTAGCTTCACCGTGTGTACTTGTTTTGGATTGTGTGTTGCCGGCAGGGATAATCACCCAGCAGAACATCCAGCTCACCGCCGACCCCAAGAAGGCGCGGAACTTCTGGACCCTGCTGGTCACCGCCCTCTTCCAGGTGTCCGGGCTCTCCACCGCGGTGTGGATCGCCACCGACATCTCCGGAGGCCACTTCAACCCCGCCGTCACATTCTCCTTCGCCATCAGCGGCCACATTGGCGTCCTGAACGCCATCTTTTACTGGGTTGTCCAGCTGCTGGCCTCCACGGTCGCCTGCTTCCTCCTCATGTTACTCTCCTCCAAGAAGGCACGTAACCGTCGCCGCCGTCTCTCTCTTCCACCAGGCCGGCCATATATATGTCCAGTTCCCTTATTATGCTCGTTTGCTTGTGCAGGCTGTGCCGATCACGATGGTCGCGGGTTCGATGAGCTGGTACGGCGCGTCGATATGGGAGGGCATGATGACGTTCTTTCTGGTGTGCGCGGTGCTCGTGGCCGGAGACCCACGCCGCGCGGCCGGCGGCAACAAGAAGCGTCTCACGGTGCTGTTGGCCGGGCTGGTGACGGTCGTGTGCGTGCTGGCGATGGAGTCGCAGACGGGCGCGTCCCTAAACCCGGCGCGCTCTTTCGGGGCGGCGGTGGTGAGCGGGCAGTTCCACAACCAAGCCGTCTACTGGGTCGGCCCCATGATCGGCGGCGCCGTCGCAGCTCTGGTGTGCCGCTTCAATTTTCTGTCCGTGCTCGAGCAGTGCCTGCTGTGGTTCAACAAAGGCAGCGAACCACCAAGGGCTGCAACAGCTTTCGCTCCAGCACCACAACTGGAACTGCTGGAAGCAGCTGGGGTGATCACGCCTGATCAGTTCAACAATGGCAGCGGACCACCGCAAATCGTGTGTTGCGGCCGCACATAGATGCGGCCGCTTAGTTTTAGCCGTAGGATGCTGCATCAACATTCGCGCTGTTGACTATGCTGCATCAACATTCGCGCTGCATCAACGTCCGCCGTCCGCCTGAACACGCGTCCTGCATTGGAGGGCGCCGTAACTATGAGCGGCCGCAAAAAACCTGCGTTGAGCGGACCACCAAGTGCTGGAACAGCTTTCTCTCCAGCACCACAACTGGAACAGGAAGCAGCTGGGATGATCACTCCTGATCACGGATCCAGAAAATTTAAAGGTATAAATGACCCCGGTGCTTCTACTTCTGCGCTTTCACGGATGGAGAACTGTTAAGTAGAAATTAGGGAAGGATGTTCAGTTCAAATGTTAGAATAAAGTTAGGATAAAAAAAATGTTTGAATAAAGTTGTACGAATTAGTTTTTGTGGCCAAGTATTTAAAAGAATGTTCAAATGTCTGAATAAAGTTGCTACAGGAGATGAAAAGTTCATAACCATCTTTTTCTCTCTGGAGGCTGCTATTGTGTATATTGGTCTTTATCTCTGCACAAGGGACCATCTTTTCATCTGTTTTGATACATTTTTTTTTTGGCGACTGGTTTTGATACGTTATTTGAGGCTCCTAGGTCGCGAATCAAATATCTGAACAATTAATCAAGTTTCAGATCGAATAGCAAAAATTGACAAGAAAAGAACAATCAGACTGATGATTCCATTGCTAGGAAAGAAACAACAGAGCCAAGACATCATTGGTTTCTGATGGGAAGGGTGACCACAGCGCATCAAGCAAAATACCAAAAAATCAGTACCCACAACAAAACAAATACTTGGAAAACATTGATTCATAGATATAACAACGACAAGTTCATATTTGTTCTGAGTCAACTCTCAAGCTGAGAGCATCAATTACGGAAAAATGATATTGGGTGAATAAAAAGGAAATAAACCTGATACAACTATGGTTCTCTCATATAACTCTTTTTTTTGTGATGGAAACAAAAGATGGATCTCAGCTGCAAAAGAAGCAGTCAGTGAGAGGTGACCAAACTCACCTCAGGCTGCCGTTCCACCCTCTTCGTTGATACGTCAGGCTCAGGTTTGACAAATCACCGCAATCATCCTGCTCTATCCGCTTAAGCTCTCAATCAAATAGTTGTGCTTCAATGTCCCAACTTCCTCCCTGGAGCATAAGCAACAATAATAACAGAGTCACACTCAAAAAGGTAATTGAATAAATAACAGAACACGCACCATCAGTTTGTTCACAGAATTGAAAAAGTTCTACAGCTGATATTTTAAAAAGAAACAATAAGTGGATGTAAAAAAAAATATACCTCATACGACCTATTGTAGCGATCTTGATGCCATCTAAACACGCATGTTTGGTATCTGGTGTAAAGAAAAAGAAAACATTTCAAAAATATGTAAAGGATATTACGATGACACAATCCAATCAGACTATTAGGGTAGGTACAATGCTACACGTAAGTAGTCTCATAGGCCGCCTCTTGCAATGCCACATAGGATTTTTGATAAGGTGAAAAAGAGAGAGGGAGGTAAAAGAAAGAGGCGGTTGTTTCGCGAGGCAACCACCTCAAGCGCTAAATTTTAGGAGTATGAGACGGCTTACACATTATTATACATGTTGTAGTTGTCATGCAACACATACACATTCCTTTTCTCATCCATAAATTAAGAAAAGATGCAATTATTATGAGACAATTAAAACAATCACCCATTATACAAGTGGCCTGATAAGCAGTCTGAAGATTATGTGGCTTGTATAAAACGGTCTAAACAACGACACCGTTGTACCTGCTCTTAGTGGACACTGCTGCTCACTCAAGAGCTTGCCATCAAAAGATACCCTCTCACTGTCTCACATAGTGTCCAGTAGCTACAGGGAGAGGACTAGCAAAGTAGCAAGAATTAGTTTTCTCTCTAAATTTCAGAGACACCAAGTTTCAGTTAATAAATAGTATATAGCGTTGTTATATTTTTCCATTAGCCAATACATAGGGCTCATGATCATAGCCCTTGCTAGAATTATTAGTGGGCTGCAACTAGGCCTATTAGAAAATTCTGAATAATTTCTGAAAAATCTCAAAGGCCCATTCATGAGTGGTGGGAGTGCATCCTTTAGTCCCACATTACTAGTTTAGGTGGAGGAGGACCAACTTATATAGAAGGTTGTTCTACCCATTCTTGCAAGTGTGTGGATGAGAGGAATAAAGGAAAAACACACGCGCTCGCTCGCTCGCCTCGCCTCGCCGGGGCGGGGCGGGGCGGGGCTTGGGCGATGGGCGCGGCCGCGGCCGCGCATCACCTGCGTGAATGGTCCGCCGAAATCCGGCCCGATGCCTTGCGCGTGTGCGGCTTCCTTTTGCAGTTTTTCTTTTTCGTGTCCAACACGTTTTTATATGGAAACCGAACGTGTCCAACACGTTTTTATATGGAAACCGACTCGGTTTTGGGACGCCTTAACCCTAGCGGTTCTCCCTCTATAAATACGTACGGCCGCCGCCCACCAGAACATACCTCAACACGAGTTAGGGTTTTGCCTCTTCCTCCTGCTGCGCCACCGCTTGTAGTCTGCCCTATTCCGATCGTCGGCGTGCACCGGCGAACGGGAGAGCAGGTCTCCGGAACCGTCGTTCTCTGAGCTCCTGCACCGGGAGAGGGCGAATAAGGTTTTTGGGAAGCGCTCTGCGCGACTGCTCGATCGCTTCCATCACGGGTCGTCTTCCTCAACGTTCGTGTTCGGGGGCTGCTGCTCATCATCGCCTTCGTCGATGTCTTCTCCGTTGTCCCGGCTTGTCTGCATCGCCAATCGTCACGACTTCTTCATCGTCTCCTCTGAACGATCAGTACGTACTCTCTGAAACCATGTCTCTCTCATATGCCTACATGATCCATGCTTGTACGATAGTACTGCGAAGTATGGTAGATCTTCCTCTGTTTACTATGGTTTTAGACTTGTCTAGATCTTGCGTAGACTTGTCTAGTTTATTCTGCTATCTGTTCATCATGTTCATGATTTATTTCTGGATTAAATTAAACATAAAAGTGCTCATATATCCAACAATCCAAAAACCTTATTGTAGGCACTTTGGTTTAATGGCTGGATTTGTCAATGCACTGAGGCCAGCGCAATTCACTGGCGTGGCGTGCACTTCGAGAGATGGCAAGTGAAAGTCACGTTGTGGCTTACTGCCATGGGTGTGTTCTGGGTGTCTAATGGCAAACCAGACGGACCGCTGACTGCTGAGCAGGATGAGGCCTATACAAAGGCTAACACAATCTTCAAATGCGCTATTCTGAATGCACTTGCGGACCATCTTACTGATGTGTATTTTGTGTATGAAAGCGCTAATGAGTTGTGGGATGCTCTGTGTAACACCTATGGTGGTGCAGACACTGGCACTGAGTTGTATATCATGGAGCAATATCATGACTATAAGATGGTCGATGACCGTTCAATAGTCGAGCAGGCTCATGAGATACAGTGCATGGTGAAGGAACTCGAACTCCTTAAGATTGTCGTTCCCGACAGATTTGTGGCTGGGGGCATCATTGCCAAATTACCTCCTGCTTGGAAAGATTTCGCCACACAGCTCAAACACAAGGGGCAAGAGATTTCTGTTTCAGATTTAATTGCTTCTCTTGATGTTGAGGAGAAATCTCGGGCTAAGGATGGACGACCTAAAGGAGTTGAGGGTCAAACCAGTGCCAGTGCCAATGTGGTACAGCAGCAGCAGCATCAGAAGTTCAACAAGGGCAAAGGCAAGAACAATAAGCCAAAACAGACCACTACCTTCAAGAAGAAGAAGAACAAGGAGAACGAGGGTTGCTTCGTATACGGTGCTTCTGATCATTGGGCAAAGAAGTGCCCAAACCGCAAAGGAAGAAAACCTCAACAGGAGCAGAAGTCTGCGAACATGGTGACCATTGCTGGAAGTGGAAATAGTGGGTACAGTTTACCTTCTATTTTTTCAGTATTTCAATATACAAGTTGGTGGCTTGATACTGGTGCTAATGTTCATGTTTGTGCTGACGCTTCTCTGTTTTCTTCTTACCAGGTCCAACGGGATTCTTCCGTCCCGATGGGGAATGGGTCACATGCTTCTGTTCATGGTGTTGGTACAGTCGATCTGAAGTTTACTTCGGGAAAGATCGTGCGGCTGAGGAACGTGCAGCATGTCCCTTCTATCAACAAGAATCTAGTTAGTGGTTCCTTTTTGTGTAGGGATGGTTTTAGGCTAGTGCTTGAGTCTAATAAACTTGTCGTTTCTAAGAGTGGACAATTTATTGGTAAAGGCTATGATTGCGGAGGCTTGTTCCGTTTTTCCCTTTCGGATTTCTGTAATAAGTCAGTGAACCATATTTCTAGTGGTATTGATGAGAGTGATGCTAGTGTTTGGCATTCACGTTTATGTCATTTGAATTTTGGTTCTATGTCTCGACTTTCCAGCTTGAATTTAATTCCGAAATTTTCCATTGTCAAAGGTTCTAAATGCCATAGTTGTGTGCAATCAAAGCAACCTCGAAAACCTCACAAGGTAGCCGAGGAGAGACATTTGGCATCATTAGAACTCATACATTCAGATCTGTACGAGATGAATGGTGTGTTGATAGAAGGTGGAAAAAGATATTTCATGACGTTGATTGATGATGCGACTAGATATTGCTATGTATACTTGTTGAAAACGAAAGACGAGGCTCTAAACTACTTCAAAATCTATAAGGCTGAAGTTGAAACTCAACTTGAGAAAAAGATCAAACGTATTAGGTTTGATCGCGGTGGTGAGTATTTTTCTAACGAGTTTGACTTATTCTGTGCGGAACATAGTATTATTCATGAGAGGACGCCTCCCTATTCGCCCCAATCAAACGGGATTGCCGAAAGAAAGAATCGCACTTTGACTGACTTGGTTAATTCCATGTTAGCCACTGCTGGATTATCCAAGGCATGGTGGGGGGAGGCTTTACTGACATCATGTCATGTCCTGAATAGAGTTCCCATAAAGAATAAAGAGAAAACTCCGTATGAAGAATGGATTGGAAGAAAACCATCGCTTTCTTACTTACGCACATGGGGTTGTTTGGCCAAAGTTAATGTGCCAATAAACAAGAAGCGTAAGTTGAGACCTAAAACTGTGGATTGTGTCTTTTTGGGATATGCTCATCATACCATTGCTTATAGATTTTTAGTGGTTAAATTTGTGGTATCTGATGTTTATGTCAATACATTAATGGAGTCTCGTGATGTGACTTTCTTTGAGGACATATTTTCTATGAAAGATTTGCATAGCATTGATAGATTATCTTCTGATGTGATTCCTGAAATAATACCTGAACCTGACACACATTCTGAACATGCTGAACATACACTTGAGTCAATTCCAGAGGAGAATGACAGTGAAGCTCCTAGGAGGAGCAAAAGACAGAGGACTGCAAAGTCTTTTGGTGATGATTTCACTGTGTATCTCGTGGATGATACTCCTAAAACCATTTCAGAGGCATTTGCATCTCCTAATGCAGATGATTGGAAAGAGGCTATCCATAGTGAGATGGATTCCATTCTTTCTAATGGTACTTGGGAGGTTGTTGACAAACCATATGGTTGCAAACCTGTGGGTTGCAAGTGGGTGTTCAAGAAGAAGCTCAAGCCTGATGGTACTATTGATAAGTATAAGGCTCGACTTGTTGCTAAGGGCTATACATAGAAAGAAGGCGAAGATTTCTTTGATACTTACTCATCTGTTGCTAGAATGACCACTATTCGAGTTTTACTCTCTCTGGCTGCCTCTCATGGTCTTCTCGTCCATCAGATGGATGTTAAGACAGATTTCCTTAATGGAGAGTTTGAAGAGGAAATCTATATGGACCAGCCAGACGGTTTTGTAATTAAAGGTCAAGAAGGCAAGGTGTGCAAGTTGTTCAAATCTTTGTATGGTCTGAAACAAGCTCCTAAGCAATGGCATGAGAAGTTTGATTCAACTCTCATATAAGCAGGCTTTAGTGTCAATGAGGCTGATAACTGTGTGTACTACCGCTATGGTGGGGGTCAAGGTGTTATACTGTGTTTGTATGTCGATGACATACTGATCTTCGGAACAAACCTTGGCGTGATTCATGAGGTCAAGTCGTTCTTGTGTCATAGCTTTGACATGAAAGATCTGGAAGAGGCTGATGTTATTTTGAACATCAAGTTAATCAAAGGAGAGAATGGGATTACTTTGACGCAATCCCATTATGTAGAGAAAGTCTTGAGCCGGTTTGGCTATAAGGACAGCAAGCCTTCTCCAACACCTTATGATCCCAGTGTGATCCTTCGAAAGAATAAAAGAATTGGTAGAGACCAATTGAGATATTCTCAGATCATTGGATCACTCATTTACTTAGCTGGTGCTACGAGGCCTGATATCTCATATGTTGTGAGCAAACTGAGCCGGTTTACTTCTAATCCGGGAGAAGCTCACTGGCATGCACTTGAGAGAGTTATGCGCCATCTGGTTGGCACTATGAACTATTCGCTTCACTATTCTGGATATCCTGCGGTACTTGAGGGATATAGTGATTCGAACTGGATATTTGATGCAGATGAGATATATGCCACAAGTGGATACATTTTCACTTTGGGTGGTGCTGCTGTTTCATGGAGGTCATACAAACAGACCATCTTAACGAGGTCTACCATGGAAGCAGAGTTAACTGCATTAGATACAGCTACCGTTGAGGCCGACTGGCTACGAGAGCTCTTGATGGACTTGCCTATCGTTGAAAAATCTGTGCCGGCAATCCTTATGAACTGTGACAATCAAACAGTAATTGTCAAGGTGAATAGTTCTAAGGATAATGATAAATCATCAAGACATATTAAGAGACGGTTGAAGTCTGTCAGGAAGATGAGAAACTCCGGAGTTATATCATTGGATTATATCCAAACTGCAAAGAACCTGGCAGATCCGTTTACTAAGGGGCTGTCACGTAATGTGATAGACGCTGCATCTAAGCAGATGGGTATGAGACCCATATGAGTTATTCCATAGCGGTAACCCAACCTATGTGATCGGAGATCCTGTGAAGTAGGATCTGGGAAGAACAAGCTAGTGGATGACTAGAGAGTACCTTACCTAACCCACTCGAGTAAAGATGCATTACTCTCATTTTCTGCATGGCAGGTTGGCAAATGCCTTAATGTATTCTGTTGGCTTTAATTAGCGCAGATGTTTTCCTGCAGAACATTCTTGAAAGAATACACCTATATGAGCCCGATTGTTGTAAGGTCGCAATCTGTGAGACTTGGGTGATCTCTATTAAGCTCATGAAGAGACCAGGGAGTATGACCTATATGCTCCACTCGCGGGGTAGTCTACTGGAGGTCAAATATCAGTTTGGCTTTAAGTGAAACTTGTTTGCACAAAACTTGCAATTCAAGGCGTAGTCCATTGTTCAAGTTGTGAATGAGTGTAGCTTATTGTTCTAGATGGATGTTCAACTTAACAGTCTTCATCGAAGCACTGGTATATCAAACAACAGTAGGATCTGGCAAAGTCTTAAATGGGACTTTGAGATCTAGTGGGGGATTGCTAGAATTATTAGTGGGCTGCAACTAGGCCCATTAGGAAATTCTGAATAATTCCTGAAAAATCTCAAAGGCCCATCCATGAGTGGTGGGAGTGCATCATTTAGTCCCACATTGCTAGTTTAGGTGGAGGAGGACTAGGGGTCAAAGTAGCGTGGATAATTATCCGATCCGATCCAGCCCGAATCCGATTTTTGAGGATTTGAAGAAGAATTTTAGGTATCCTAGAGGATTCGATCCGGTCCGCATCCGATTGAAGCGGATGCGGATTAGGATATGGGATTAGGAAAATTCGATGGATATGGATTATCCGAGATATTCAAGTGGATTATCCGAAGCTCAAAATATGATTATCCGACAATACTTGCTTCGCCCAACAAATCACAGTCCATATTAATCTATAATACTGCCCATACATGTTATTCTCTAACCCACAAGGCTTCCTGTATATTAATGAATTGTGTTTTCCATGTTATTCTCACGCTAAAGTTTGCTTCAGAACTTTTTTTTAGGTGCTTCTTTGATATTTTAAACTGAGAACTTATAGTTTAGATAGTGTGATATTTTAGATATTGTATGGTTGCTTTTAGCTATTCTACATGCTTGGATGAATAATTGTTCAACATATAATTCTCTATTGATATACATATTATATCCGACATTTGAAGTTCCGCTTCCGATTCGTTCCCGGTCCGCATCCAACCCATTTCCGACATCCGAAAATATCCGTATCCATAACCGCATCCGCAATTTATCCGCTGCGCTCCGAAATCCGATGAAAAAAATGGATTAGGATATGGGGAAGGTATTATCCGCTCCGCTCCGATCCGCTTTCACCCCTAAGGAGGACCAACTTATATAGAAGGTTGTTCTACCCATTCTTGCAAGTGTGTGGATGAGAGGAATAAAGGAAAAACACACAGAGCGCCTTGCGGGTGTGCGGCTTCCTTTTGCAGTTTTTCTTTTTCGTGTCCAACACGTTTTTATATGGAAACCGACTCGGTTTTGGGACGCCTTAACCCTAGCGGTTCTCCCTCTATAAATACGTACGGCCGCCGCCCTATCCCGATCGTCGGCGTGCACCGGCGAACGGGAGAGCAGGTCTCCGGAACCGTCGTTCTCTGAGCTCCTGCACCGGGAGAGGGCGAATAAGGTTTTTGGGAAGCGCTCTGCGCGACTGCTCGATCGCTTCCATCACGGCTCGTCTTCCTCAACGTTCGTGTTCGGAGGTTGCTGCTCATCATCGCCTTCGTCGACGTCTTCTCCGCTGTCCCGACTTGTCTGCATCGCCAATCGTCACGGCTTCTTCATCGTCTCCTCTGAACGATCAGTACGTACTCTCTGAAACCATGTCTCTTTCATATGCCTACATGATCCATGCTTGTACGATAGTACTGCGAAGTATGGTAGATCTTGCTCTGTTTACTATGGTTTTAGACTTGTGTAGATTTTGCGTAAACTTGTCTAGTTTATTCTGCTATCTGTTCATCATGTTCATAATTTATTTCTGGATTAAATTAAACCTAAAAATGCTCATATATCCAACAGCCCTGTGTCTCCATGGCCGCAAACGTCTCCGGCAGCCACCTGAACCCCGCCGTCACCTTCGGCAGTCACATCGCCATCCTCGCCGGCATCTTCTACTGGGTGCTCGGCGCGTCCGTCGCGTGCCTGCTCCTGCAGTTCGTCACCCACTGACAGGTTCGCATATCGACATCTCCACAAGCTCTGTACAACACTGTACAACTGTTGGCACGTGGCAAATGTGTGTGTGTGTGTGTATTTTTCACTGTATCATTTCCGAAAAAGAGTTGTAAAAGTACCTGGCTTTGAGCGCACGCAGGCCATCCCGACGCACGGCGTCTCCGGGATCAGTGAGGTCGAGGCCGTGGTGAATGATGGAGATCGTGATCACGTTCGCGCTCTTGTCGCATCCACCAGAGAGTGCATCACGCGTTTTTTTTCCTTGTGGGTCGCCGCGTGCGGACGGCCCAGAGGCCCAGGCCCATGCCTCAACATGGTGTGAATAGATCGTGCGATTCGTGCGAGAACGGGCGCGGTGGCAACCGCTGCAGGCGCCGTTTCACGCCACGGACGCGCCTCCTCCCTCCCTCCCTATAAAACTCACGGAACGCACGCTCTCCAACACCGTGCGCGCAGAAGTGAAGTTCCATTTGCAAAGAGAGAGAAGAGAAGAAGTGAGTTTCCGCCATGGCGTCCAACAACCTCCGCGCCGCCATGAAGCAGTGCTTCTCGGCGCCGTCCCTGCGCGCGTACGTCGCCGAGTTCGTCTCCACGTTCCTCTTCGTCTTCACCGCCGTCGGCTCCGCCATCTCTGCCCGTGAGTAACGTTCATTCGCAAGTGAGTTCATTCATGGCGATCCTGTGGACGGTTACTAATTAACTTTTTTTTAATAGTAGGTTTCCCCTCGTTTTATTCAACGAATAAAACGACATTGTCAGGCAGCCCTTGGCTGTTCATCAACACAGAGTTCTCTACCACATCCAGCGGTACAGTCTGACTCACACTTCCTACACTGTTCCCCACCTGGGACATCAACACTACATTACTAGCAAAGCTGCTCTCGATTTGGGCTCTCGGCCTGGCCGACTGGTGCTCAACCCACCACTCTCTGTCGTAAATAACAGATTTCTCCATCGCTTGTTTCTGCCACTTCCCAGCAATCTCGTCCATCTTTTCCACGTTCTCCGCCTTGATCAGCAATCTCCAGCGTCTCAACGTCCGCGCGATCCCCAACTCTAGCTCCTGAATCCTCGTCCATTTGTGACCCTGAAAACATAAGGCATTCCGCATTAGCCAAATACTCCATAAAACTGCACTACTCGTAGTGTTTAAAACACTATTCTTTTTGTCACTAATCCACCATCTGGCCACTGATTCAAAATCAGTGCCGATCACTTTACCAAACATATCAGAAACCCTTTTCCATATTAACTTTGCCACTGCACATTCAAAAAAGAGGTGTATAATGGTTTCCATTTCACAGCAGAACACACATGTTTTATCATCTACATTCCTTCGTTTATTCAAGTTATCTCTAGTGAGCAACTTGTTATTTGTTACTAACCATAAGAAAACATGTATTCTCGGTGGAACACTTAAATTCCAAATTGCCGGCGCATGTACTGGGGTTACTCCCCTATTAGATATAACAGCATAAAGAGATTGTACCGAGTACTTCCCTGTAGTTTCAAACGCCCATATCAATTGATCCTCTTCCTCACTATAATTGAGGCTTTCAGCTATGGCTAGTAATTCTAGCCATAGTTGCATGACCCTTTCTGACACTGTTCTTCTAAATGTGAATTTTAAATTCACTCCATCCCAAGCTTCACTAATGCTAACGTTTCTCTCATTCACTATGACATATAGGTCCCAGTACTGGATAGCTAGGCTTGAATTGCCAAACCACCAATCTTCCCAAAATCTCACACTTTTTCCATTACCCACTTTCCATTTTACCCCCATTTTGGCTGCTGTTGTAGCCCAAAGTATCCCTTTCATAAATGGGGATACTCCTGTATGTCTACAACAGAAGATGTTAAGATCCTTGATTCCATATTTGGAATCAATAATTTTTTTCCAGATTCCATCCTCCTTTTTATAAAACCTTGCTATCCAAGAGGCTAGTAAGCATAGGTTAAGATTTCTGAGATCAGGGATGCCCAACCCCCCATACTCCTTTTTCTGAGCTACTAGTCCCCAGTTTGCAAGGTGATACTTGTGCTTACCATCAAAATTATCCCACAGAAAGTGTGCCATTTGGCTATTTATGGCTTCAATAGCCCACTTTGGGAACTTTATAACTGACATTAGGTATATGGGAATGCTTGCTAAACAAGATTTTAGGAGAGTTAATCTCCCCCCATATGATAGTAGTCTTCCCCTCCAACCTGCAACCCTTTTAATTATCTTATTTACTATTGGTTGGATGTCCTCTCTTCTCAGTTTAGAATGATGAAGAGGCACCCCTAGATATTTAAAAGGAAAATTTCCTATCTTACAGCAAAGAGTTTGAGCAATATTATTAGTATCATCTTCACTCATGTTCAGAGATACTAAGTCGCTCTTATGATAATTAATCCTCATTCCTGACATGTTTTCAAAACATGAAAGGAGCCACTTTAAGTGAATTGCCATATCTATGTCATTTTTCATAAACAAGAGGGTATCATCTGCATATTGCAAACTGATAATCCCTCCAGGTACCACATTGGACATCATTCCTGCGAACAAATTATTTTCTGCTGCTTTAGCCAGCATTTTGGTGAAAACATCAGCTACAAGGTTGAACAGTAGGGGAGACAAAGGATCTCCTTGTCTTAATCCCTTTCCAGGTTTAAAATACCTGCTGTTCTTATCATTGATCCTGACACATATAGAACCACCCTACATGACTGCTCTCACCCACCCTATCCATTGATCACTAAAACCCCTAGATTTAAGCATGGTTAAGACAAACTGCCAGCTTACTCTATCATAAGCCTTTTCATAATCCAGCTTGAGAATAATCCCTTGCTGGTTGTTTTTAACTGCATCATGAATAATTTCATGTGCAGCAACCACACTCTCTAAAATAAACCTTCCTTGTATGAAGGCTGTTTGGTTCATCGCTATAAGCCTATCAATAATTTTGATCAGCCTATTATTCATGGCTTTAGTGAAAATTTTGAAGCTGCAATTGATTAGGCTTATAGGCCTGAACTTTTTTAAGTTCTTTGCATCTGCTTCTTTAGCAATCAGAGTGATCATAGCATAGTTCAATCTAGCTATGTCAAGTCTGCCCATGTTAAACTCTTTAAATAGAGCCATCAGGTCGTCTTTCACTGTTTCCCAGAATTTTTGGTAAAACAGGAAAGGAAGGCCATCAGGGCCGGGTGCCCCATCTGAGTATGATCCAAACACGGCCTCCTTTATCTCTTCCTCTATAAAATCTGCATCTAGTATCTCGTTTTCTTCTGTGGACACCTTTTCTTGTTGATCCCAAAAATCATCATCCATTGTTATGTTCAGTGTTGGTTCAAAACCAAACAAGTCTTTGTAAAATTCTTCTGCTAATCCCAGCATTCCTGTTGTGTCAGTGATCATTCCATTGGGGCCTTCTAGCTCTGAAATTGCCTTTTTCCTTCTCCTTTGATTCGCCACCGCTTGGAAGTATGCTGTGTTTTTATCTCCTTCCTTGATCTCACGATCCCTCGACCTTTGTTTTGCCTTTATTTCCTCCTGCTTCCATATCTCCTCGAGCTCCTTGGTTATTGCTTTCATTCTTTCTTTGTCATCATCTGCTAGAGGTTGAGTTTCAGACATAATGTCCAGGCACTCAAATTCTCCTAACAGGCTTTGCTTCTTCTTCCTTATCTCTGCTGTTCGGTTCCAGCTCCATCCCTTGACCTTTTTCCTTAGAAGTCTCACTTTAAATTGCCAGACATCTACCGGATTGGTTGCCGAGCATGTTGTTTTCCACACATCTTTAACAAGCTTGTGGAAATCTTCATGCTCCATCCACCATTTCTCAAACCTAAATATGTAATCCTTTTTCTCTTCATTAATACCCAGATCTATGATTATAGGAGTGTGATCACTTCCTGCCCTTGATAGGGCTTTAACCATAGTCTTGGGATACTTAGCTTCCCAACTAGTGTTGGCTAAGAATTTATCTAGGACTGCCATAATTGGCTGGTCCTAGTTATTTACCCATGTATAGGATCTGCTAGAGTTTTTATACTCTATTAGGCCCCACATGTTTATCCAGTCATTGAAACATAGAGTCCATTTACTATTTACCACCCCATTACTCTTATCCTTCTGGTCTCTAACTAGGTTAAAATCCCCTCCCACTAGTGTGGGGCCATCCCAACTGCTCATAACCATGTGGAGTTCATCAATGAACTCAGCTTTGCCCTCTTCATATGGTGATCCATATACAATAACCAGTCTCCATATGAAGTTATCTAGGCAGTTCTTAACCACAGCCACGACACAAAAATTATTAATCTGCCAATTAAGAACTTCAAAAATTGAGTCTCTAAAACCCACTAGAATACCTCCTGCTGTTTGCACTGCAGGGAGGTAATTCCACACAAAATCTCTACCAGCCATATTCAGGAAACTATCAGAAAATTTATTTTTCTTAGTTTCCTGAAAGCCCACAAAATCCAGCTTATTATTTCTAATGAAATCAGCTGTCCTTTGTAACCGACCTGACTTATTCAGGCCCCTAACATTCCATATTGCACCTATCATTTTTATATTGTTTATTTTTTCTCTTACTACCGACTAATGTCCATTCTCCATTCTCATCATTATCACCTTGACCATTTTCAAAACAGTCATTATTTTTGGGATTAATCTCCCTGCAAACATGCTGACAAATATCTTCTACTGTAAAATCAGTTTTATCGACAACTATGTCAATAGATTCTGGTAACAGAACTTCTGGATTTTCAGCTAAAAAATTATCTATTTTTTCACTTTCTTTTGCCTTAATGGCATCTATGTTTTTATCACAATCAAGCATAT
Organism: Eragrostis curvula; assembly: GCA_007726485.1. Classification (NCBI taxonomy): domain Eukaryota; kingdom Viridiplantae; phylum Streptophyta; class Magnoliopsida; order Poales; family Poaceae; genus Eragrostis; species Eragrostis curvula. The sequence continues at coordinate 14,951,804 of RWGY01000031.1, forward strand.
CAATCCCCATATCAATATTGACAGCTCTAGAAATTTGAGCTAAATACTCATTATCTAAAGCAGCAAAAGAATTGAGTTTGGATTTACCATGTTTAGCTGGCTTTTCCAAGTTCTTGTGCTTGATGTTACTCTGGGCTTTCTCCATCACAGTTCTTCCATCTAATTAACTGTGTTCTTGTTTTTTGGAATGTGTGTTTTTCGCATGTATGCAGGGATGCTCAACCCCGAGGGAACGCCCGACGTCTCCGCGCTGGTGGCCACCTCCGTCGCCCAGGCGCTGGGGCTCTACGCCGCGGTGTTCATCGCCGCCGACGTCTCCGGCGGGCACGTCAACCCGGCCGTCACGTTCGCCTTCGCCATCGGCGGCCACATTCCCGTCCCGAACGCCATCTTCTACTGGGCGTCGCAGATGCTCGGCTCCACGTTCGCCTGCCTCGTCCTCAACTGCCTCTCCGCCGGGCTAGGCACGTACTATATAACCGTCGCCTCCGTCTCCTCTCTTCCGCCACACGCCATGTCGAATTTCCCTTCATTTTTCGTTTCAAGGAAGCACGGTTACACAAGTGTACTTTGCGCTTGCGATGTAATTAACGTGATGTTCGTTTTGTTGCTTAATTGTGCAGGCCGTGCCGATTACGAGGATCGCGACGCTGATGACCGGGTTCGGCGCGTCGATCCTGGAGGGCATCATGACGTTCGTGCTGGTGTACGCGGTGCACGTCGCCGGCGACCCCCGCCGCGCGGCGGCCTGCGGGAGGCGGCTCGCGGCGGCGGCGACGGCGCCGGTAGCCGGGATGGTGACCGGCGCGTGCGTGCTGGCGTTCAGCTTGTCCGTCTTACTGCTTTGCAGCAGCTGCAATTCAGCAGCTACAGTGTTCCAGTTTTTTTCTCAGCAGCCGCTACACTGTTCGCAGTTATTTTTTTCCTACAGTAAAACAGCTGCAAAACAGCCTGCCGAGGCCGGTTGAAGATGGGGCACATGCTTTGCGCGGTAGAGACAGTCGTGCGGTTGATCGCCATGATATTCCTCACATATCGCCGCCTAAGGGGCCAGACTGGGCCGGCCAGAAGGACGAGGCCATTGGGGCCAGAGTGGGCCGCCCGGCCTAGAGGGGTCGCCGGTTGTCCTGTGTTTCCTTCAACACATGTCCATTTTGCCCCATTCATATATACTTCTGCGTCCAAAATCCACCAAAACTCGTGAAACTTTATTAGTTTAACTAAATATGCATCGAATCTTTGTGAATGACTTTTTATTTACCGGTATGTTGGCAGTCATTTATGATTTAGCAGCCGCCAACACGCACGAAGGGTTTGGACCTAGGCGGTCATAACATAATTAGTTTGTGGACATAAAAAATCATTAAAGAGTTTATGTACCTAGATGACCGGTCTTAAGTAGTTTGTGAATTTAGATGGTCACTTTAAGAGTTTATGTACCTAGATGATTATCTCTAAATAGTTTATATACTTCGAGCGCATTTCACACTTTTTTATAGAGCAAATTCCTTATTTGGCCCTAAAAAAGTTCGCGGTTTCTTTTTTGGCCTAATATGAAAAAAAGTTCCATCTATGACCCAAAACGTAACTTTCATTCCTTTCTTGGTCTTTCCGTTAATTTTGGGGGTTAACAGTGTTAAATGGGTGCTGAAATGACTATTTTGCCCTTGAATTGAATAAAAATGTAAAATTTATTTTCGAAATTATTTAATTGTTCTGAAATTCCAGAAGAACATAATTGTTCAAGATTTTATAGTATACAAAATGTTGACATTTTTTCAGCAGTATTTCGGCATTATTTCAACATAAAATTGAAAGGCATAATTTCGGCATTATTTCAATTTAACAATATTACATAGATGTAATCGTCCATTACATAAGTGTCAATTCTGTCATTCCCTTCTTTTTCTTCCTCCCACCGACGACCACCCGCCATGGCTGCCGCCTCTGAGCAGGCCGTCCTCGCTGGCCAAACTGCTCGCCTCAGAGCTGCCACGTGCTTGCGCGCTGCGCGTCCTCGCCAGGTGCACGCACCACTTCTCCACCACCGCCACGTTCACCTGGTTCATGCAACCGCAGAAGACGAAGAACGCGTTCACCATCCTCCTTGACTCTCGGCTCCGCACAGCGGCTCCTCGTTTTGCACCAGGTTGTTCAACGCTTTGATTTCAGCTCCCAATCATTTCCCTCGGGTTCTTGCATGAAAAATCGAATCAGTACGCAAAAGGCTCCAGCTCTGACTAGTGAGTAGTGCCCACAGCCACAAGTCAAATAAAACGTAGTGCTGCTTGGAGGCAGAAATCAAAGCATTTCATAAACGAATGCTGAAATTAGGTAGCTTCTAATCAAATGCTACGCTGCTCCTCTACTTGGTCAAGTACGCTGGTGCGCACGATGCTGTGGCTGCAGGGCACGTGCCTCGTTGGTTGTCGACGAGCTGCTGAGCATGCGCCTCGTCGTGGCGGTTCCCGTTCATGCGCGCATCGACGAGTTGCCACTGGAGTTGAGGGAGATAGGGAGGGAATGGGTGGGGGCACACGAGAAACAGGCCTGGTGAAGACCCCGGTGGCCAGCGGCGACGAGCCCGACGCCGCGCCCGACTCCTTCACGGCCGTGGCCGGGACGCCGCGCAGGCCACCTGCATCGTGCTCCGCCCCGGAGTCACGCGGGACGGGGACAGCGCCCGCCCCCTCGATGCGCGGACCTGCTGCAACGGGATCGTCGGGGGGGTGGGGGCCTGGATCCGACGCTCCCGAGCCAGCCGCCTGCTTTGCTCCCGCCCCTTCCATGAGCGACAGCGGTAGCCCTTGCTCCTCTTCTCTTTCGCGTCGGGTGCAACAGAGAAGAGAACGATTCAATGTTTTTTTTTATTAGACGAGAACGATTCGTTCTGGTAGCTAGAGCCGGTAAGGGTAAGATGGTCATTTCCAATCGATGGGAAGGGGCATCTCACGGCCCGGTCTAACGGATCACACGGAAAGGCAAAAAAGGAACAAAAATTACGTTTTAGGTTATAAAGGGAAAAAAAATTTCAGATTAGGCCAAGAAAAGAACCCCCGAACTTTTTTAAATCAAATAAGGAATTTGCTCTTTTTATATGCAAGTCAACTGGCAGCTTGCAAATTAAAATCATATATCACAGCAATAATGATCAGTTCAATGTTTTACTAACTAGTTTTTCCCTGATCGATACTCTTCTTCAAGCATGCGTGTTAACGCTTTGTTTACTCCAAGTTGATCATTTTGATATCTCAGCTTCCATTGCTTAAACAATGTCAACGGTACCTTGTTTCCGGGGAGGGATCAATGTATTTAAACATCACGACAGTAATATAACCAAGATAATCCTGCCAATATTCATTCTTCCATGGCTCGGTGCTCAACAATTTTTTTTCTTTTATTATACTGCCAACAGCACAAGAGTGGCATGGATCCCATATATAGAGCAACCGAGCAACTAAAACAGCCGAACAAACAGGGTGCATCAGAACTAATTGGAAATGTTCTGGGTTCAAATCTGCACTTTTCTCTAGTACTAATACTAAAGAATAAACAAAAGATAGAATGTCCCTGAGATTGGCCAGTGGGTTTGTCACCCAGCCAACCAGGATTCAATTTATCACCACCTATGCGGGTGTAACATCTCACCTAGTTTTTTAAAACATCAAATTTTAAATAAGAAAATGCGCCAAGGCTTAGAATTAATTGCAGTACATTGCCGAATATAAATGTTACAAAAAAAAAGGTCATGAATAGATCTAAGAGAGAAGGAAATAGATAATATGATTTGCCAGACATACACAAAGCTCCAAATGTGGCACATCTCTACACTTAAGTCATCTTCTAGCTCCTTTCTAGGTGCCAGGCAACATCCACTTCAACTTGATCACCATCGAATTCTCTCTTTTGACTCCTAATTCTACGGGGAAACTCTAAGCGTTCCTGACTCCTAATTCTACGGCTGCAGTCTAGACGGAATTTCAAATTCTTGTCCTCTTCTGGGCTGTCGCAGGTTGTGATTACTCTTAGGTCCACATCTATGTGGAGTTTGAAATGTTGACGATATGGTAGTGCAATCATGTATGGGCTCAGTGGAATAATGTATGTTGAACCACAGGACACGGACAAGCTCCTCCCTCGTTCACAACTGAAGAGATGGATGCTTTTGTTCCTGTAGGCAACGGCACCTGCCTTGACGCTACCATACACAGCGCGGCTTCTTGAACCGAGGTCTTTAAGGTTCAACCTCACCTCAACATGGGTCTCAACGGCTTCTGGAATCACCAAGTATGTGATCTGCAACAAGCGACCAAAGAATCCACAAATGACACGTCTGTGCTCCTCAACTTCATCAGGCTCAGTAACATCCCACTTTTCGAAGATAGGACCGGTAAAAACACCCCCATCATCGGTAGAAGACCCCTCGTCATCAGTATCCGACTCCTCACATTCGGGTGTGAAAATCTTCAAGCCCAAGGAGCCGTAAGCCTCTAAAATCCGATATGGGCCAGTGAGTACCAAATACTTTCCTTTCTAGAAATGAAAGCATGAAAGGTTTTAATTTATTACAATATAAATAAAGTATGTAAAGAGGCAGAAAGCATGTAGGCTATAACATACGACAGCTAATGTATACCTTTACTTCTTCATCCTCGAGCTCCCTATATGGGCAAGTGAGTGCCAAACGCCTTGCTTCCTACACATGAAAGCATGAAAGGTTTTAATTTATTACAACATAAATAAAGTATGTAAAGAGGCATAAAGAGGCTACAACATTCGACAGCTAGTGTATACCTCTTGCTCTTCGCCCTCAAGCTCCCTATAGATGCTCCGACATTGGTGCCAGTCATAGGCGTTGATAGCGCTGACATGAAAGTTTGCCCAAATGGCCAACAATTGCACCGCACGTGCACATGACACAATTTCATCACGACCGTCTTCCCAGGCCGGTGCATGATCCTCATGGTCATCATGATCATCCGATCCACTGCTGCTGCCATCCTTAAGGCCATCCCCGTGATCCTCCTGGAGGATCGCTGTAGCATTATCCTCACCTCCTTCACCATCCTTGTTGGCAGTGTTAAGAAACCATCCATGAAGCTTCTTCAGTTTGGTTCCATACATGTTCCAATCCCACACTTTACTCGCCGGCTGATTGGGGTCACCCTAAGCAAGAGGGGAAAAAAGAGATATTAGCAAATAGGATGTCACTACAGCATGTAGTGACTTGCCCAATGAAACAGATATTTGTAACTAAAATCTGTTTTAGCTTTGATATTTGATTTGCTCCTCGTGCAAACTTTTGAGAAACACTATGCCATTGCACAATGAAGTGGGGAAAAAAGCACTAAATAGGGCGGCGCCGTTCGGCGGTACCCACGAGGACACAAGGGGCGGGGCCGGGGGGGGGGGGGGGGGGGGGGGGGGGGGGGGGGGGGGGGGGGGGGGGGGGGGGGGTGGTGGTGGGGGCACTGGGCCGCACGATTGGGAGGGCAAAAACGGGGACAGCTAGATTTATCTTCTCTATCATATAGAGAACACCACCTAAATCCAAGCCATGAAGCGAAACAGCAGAGAGAAAGAAAAAAAAAAGGACGAGGGGAAGCACTTACCAGACGGCGACGAGCCGACGCCGGAAGGGAAGCAGCTGCGGCGGAGAGGAGAGCGAACCCTAGCGGCCGCGGAGAGGAGAGCGAGGGCCGAGCGAGCCAGAGGCGCTGTTGATGGATCGGACCTATGGGAAAAACCGACTGGCTTTATAGAGTAGTCTTAAGACCAGCACCATAGAATTCGCATCGCACACGCTCATGCTACTCTGGAGTATTCTGCTACTCTGTGGGCTAGGCTTCCGGTCTTGATACGGCCCAAAAACGATTCGAACCCATCAGCCCCAACCCCAAGCCGGATAATTTACATAAGGAAAAAGTCCTTTTCGCCTCCCTCAATTATAAATGCAACTTTTATCTTCAACTAGTAAAAATACACGTGCGACACGCACGCATGAATATTTTTGAATATAATATTGCGAGAGTCAAAAACATTTTATTGTACAATACAAGAAAGTAAAAACAGCTATGGTAAGATAATTATTGCCGACATATGAAAATAGTTGAGGCAATATTGATAATTATTGCCGACATATGGAAATAGTTGAGGCAATGTCAGGGCAGGTACAACGGTGTGGTTGTTTAGGCTATCTCATACAAGCCACGTAATCTTTAGATTACTTATCAGATCACTTGTACAATGGGTTGATTGTTTTAATTGCATCTTTCTTTAATTTATAAGTTGCATGACCACTACAACACGTATAATGGTGTGTAAGCTGTCTCATACTCCTAAAATTTAGCGCTTAAGATGGTTGCCTCGCGAAACAACTGCCTCTTTCTTTTAACTCCCTCTCTCTCTCTCTTCCACCTCATAAAAAATCCTACATAGCGTTGTATGAGACGGCTTATAAAACTGCTTACGTATAGCATTGTACCTGCCCTCATGGGTATTGCCTTGTAGGAGATACTTTCCCGTAATGGAATATGAAAACAGAGTTATTGACGGCAGGCGATATGGAAACAAAGGAAAAAAATCACGGGTATTGCTTATATGCATTATATATATTCCCGTAATAATGCAAACTGGAAAAAAAAATTATTGACGCCAAGCTATATAGGAACACAGAAAATTAATAAGAAAAAGAGGTAGGGGCCTCCCCTACAAGTTGTCTAAAAAATAATCATATTCAAGATGTGGTACATATTTTTATGACTTTGGTAATCATAATTTTTTTTCCATAAACTTGTATACTATAAACAACTTCTTTCAATGGCACTTGGCAATATGTTCCCTTCAAGCCTTAACATATCTAATAAAACCCTGCACTGAAGAGGCTCCAGCACACCATTCCTTTGCCTGCTCAACCACAAGCATTCAAGCTTGCAAAATACTAAAGCACCACCACTTTCTCTGCCGAAGCCTCGCATTGAAGAAGCTCCAGCACATATTCCAAACAGCCTTTTTGTTTTTTGCCACAAGTCACAGTCACCTGCCTACGATTAAATCAAATAATATTACAACAACCGATCACGATACTGCAGATACTTATTATTTGAACTGTGAAATAATAATGCTATTTTTTTTACATTTGGATCCTGCCAGTTAGTCAAAATTTCATGTACAATATTTTTACATATAAAAATACCAATGTATCAAAGTATCAGAATTTTTGACTTTCTCTTGCTTCTAGTTGGTGACTGTTCACCTGCCAAATAATTTAAATTTCTGCAGGGTCAATGTGCAAAAATGGTATATTAAATCATTTTTAAGTTATGCAGATTTATTTATTTATTTTGCATGTGTCCAGAGTCAATGTGACAAAATTTACTATTGTGAGAAAACGATTCATTACTGAGCTAGCTAAAACCCTAAAAGTTCAATGGACTCTTGACATATGTATAGTACAACTTCATAAAGTTATGACAACCACCTCCATTTCTCGAAAATCGTCTTTACTGAAAAGTCTGTCCAACTAAAAATCGGTGACTTTTGTAATATCAGCAACAATTTTACCATGTAGTATTTCAAGACATAAAACTGTTCTTTCTTATCATCCTAAGTTCAGCGACTGTAATATGAATGATGGGACATTTTACTGATGTTGACCAAACTGCCGCACCATTATCATACTATCAGGCAAAGGACTCTGTTAATTTGTTCTGAATTTAAATTTCCGAAAACTTAAGGGGAGCACCAGAATTTGTAAGACATGGATCAAGATGTGTGTGCATCCTGCTTGGGTTTAGCAGTCAGTTCTAGTTAATCCAAAAAATCACGAATTTTTTCTTAGACAGAATTACAACTTATCTAAGTGAGGAAGTATTCACAAAGTAAATCTAATCTAAGACAATAAAAGGGTGCTGCAATATATTTAGATGCATTGCAGTAAGAAAATTGTAGATCGATGATGCCTTATATTTTTAAAGTTCAAACTTCATCTCAAACTCTGAATGTAAGGTTGCATGTCCGAACATAGGATTAAGGATTCCGTGACTTTTTTGCAAATAAATTGAACTGCAGCTCGCTACTATCTAGGACCTTATCTAGCACAAGGAGACTCACCGACGGAGGCGCTCCACTGTAGGATCAGACGGTTCCCTGGCGCTAGCTTAGTCAAGGTACACGGTATGAGTCGTATGATGGTGGCCAGAGGTAGATGACCTCCTGCCCAGGAGCCCACATAGGTTACAGAAGAGGGATTAGATTTATAATTATCTATATATTCACCTATTGATGTCCTTACTGTTAAATTGTGCACTGAAAATTTCAGTATAGTGGTAAATACTCTTGAACAGTAAAGGTTTCTGTGGTTCCAACAGACACTAGTACAGAATAGAGCTTTAGTGACATGAACATTAGCAACGTCTTTGAAAACGCGTCGCTACAGGGACCATTAGCGACGTCTTTTGAAAACACGTCACTAATACTCCACAGCGGTACATCAATTGTGACGAAAAATGGAAAACCCGTCGCTAATGTTGACGAGTCTTAGCGACGTATTTTTAGATACCCGTCCCTAGTACTATTAGCCACGTTTTTGTAAAACCCGTCACTAATAGTTATGATTATCAGCGACGTGCATAGGAAAAACCCGTCACTAATAGTTATGATTATCAGCGACGTGCATACAAAAACCCGTCTATGGATTTGGAAAAGAAAATAAAAGGAAAAACCGTTCAGCATGAGGATTCGAAGCAGCCACCTACGTAAATAGAACGGAAGCTACTAACCACTACTCCATTTTTCTTATTCTGTTAGAGTAGCCCGAAATGGGCCAAGAGTCCAGCCGGCCCATCTCTTCCTAAACCCTAAGTCGTGCGACTCCTCTCGCCTCTGCCCATCCGCCGCCTCCCTCCCTCCCTCCCTCCCTCCCACCCTCCCACCCTCCCCCCCTCCCCCCTCCCCCTCCCCCCTCCGCCCCTCCCCTCCCCTCCCCTCCCGCCCCCCTCCCTCCCTCCCTCCCTCAACCTTGCGTCGAACTGCGCACGCCTCAGTTCTGAGCGCGAGAAGCGAGGCGATGTGGTGGTGCGAGAGAATCGCGGCTCGACAGAAGGCACAACGACCAAGTCGACCTGCATCGGAGTGGGGAGCACGACCACTACGGCGACCTGCAGCGGGGAGTGGAGCACGGACACTACGGCGACCTGCAGCGGGGAGTGGAGCACGGCGACCATGGCGTAGATCTGGTACTCCTCATCCTCCCCCTCGCCCCATTTTGTGCAGCCCGTCATTCTCCCCTCCATTCCGATACTACTGGATTTGGTTCTGTGGTCAGATAACGATGCTCTTAGGCAATGGGACTTGAGATTGGATTGGGTTTTTGTGCTGGCGCAGTTGTTGTCGATTGGTAGAGATCTGTGTGCGGTGAAATGTTGTTTCGGATATGGATTAAACTGTCTCGGATAATGGGGGTAGTACCTATGGGAGCTTTTCTAATATGAAGACCACAGTAAATTCTGATTTCGTTTTTTCGTTTGTTTGATTGTGAAGCTGATTCTGGTTACCTGGAATTTGTGTTTGGTTGCAGAGAAATTTTCTCATGGAGCAAGCTTCAGTGAAGAGTGAAAACTGATCTAGAAATGGGGTATGTTTCTCAACATTTTTGCAACGTTTTTGGGGGAACTTCACTGAACCTAGTGTAATTGAAGGTGTTCCTGAATTTTGCTGAGACTAATATAATTGAACTGGAAGTGGCGGTATGTTTCTTGACAATGCATGTAAGGTAGAACTGATGAAGTGCAGTAATCTAGAGCACTTGTTAAACTGCTTGTTACCAGGAATTTTAGTTCTGTCGACCTATGCTCAAGAATTTTATTCATTTTTACTATGAGCCATGATAGAATATCCCAAACAAAAAAAAAAAAGAGCCATGATAGAAGGTTTGTTAATTGAAACTGAGTATACCAATTGGAGATACTAATCAGAACTAGATTGCGTAATTGGGAGATACAAGCATTAAACATAACAGAAAAAAGTAAACATTGCATATCTCCATGGCCTGCATTAAAAATTTAGAATATTAACCTTTGATTTTGTCTGTTGATAGAACATGTATGTACTCAACGTCGAGGGAGTGGTGATGGAGATCGTGATCACGTTCGCGCTCTTGTCGTGTCCACCAGAGTGCATCACGCGTTTTTTCCTCTGGGTCGCCGCGTGCCGACGGCCCAGAGGCCCAGGCCCATGCCACAACGTGTGTGAACTGCAGAACTGGGAACAAAGATCGTGCGATTCGTGCAAACGGGCGCGTTGGCAACCGCTGCAGGAGGCGCCGTTTCACGCCACGGACGCGCCCCGTCCCTCCCTCACTATAAAACTCACGGAACGCACGCTCTCCAACACCGTGCGCGCAGAAGTGAAGTTCCATTTGCAAGAAGAGAGAAGAGAGAAGTGAGTTTCCGCCATGGCGTCCAACAACAACCTGCGCGCCCACATGAAGCAGTGCTTCTCGGCGCCGTCCCTGCGCGCGTACGTCGCCGAGTTCGTCTCCACGTTCCTCTTCGTCTTCACCGCCGTCGGCTCCGCCATCTCTGCCCGTGAGTAACGTTCATTCGCAAGTGAGTTCATTCATGGCGATCCTGTGGACGGTTACTATAACTGTGTTCTTGTTTTTATGGAATGTGTGTTTTTGCCTCTATGCAGGGATGCTCAACCCCGACGGGAACGCCCGACGCCTCCGCGCTGGTGGCCACCGCCGTCGCCCAGGCGCTGGGTCTCTACGCAGCGGTGTTCATCGCTGCCGACGTCTCCGGCGGGCACGTCAACCCGGCCGTCACGTTCGCCTTCGCCATCGGCGGCCACATTCCCGTCCCGAACGCCATCTTCTACTGGGCGGCGCAGATGCTCGGCTCCACGTTCGCCTGCCTCGTCCTCAACTGCCTCTCCGCCGGCCAGGCACGTACTATAACCGTCGCCTCCGTCTCCTCTCTTCCGCCACACGCCATGTCGAATTTCCCTTCATTTTTCGTTTCAAGGAAGCACGGTTACACAAGTGTACTTTGCGCCTGCGATATAATTAACGTGATGTTCGTTTTGTTGCTTAATTGTGCAGGCCGTGCCGATTACGAGGATCGCGACGCTGATGACCGGGTTCGGCGCGTCGATCCTGGAGGGCATCATGACGTTCGTGCTGGTGTACGCGGTGCACGTCGCCGGCGGGAGGCGGCTCGCGGCGGCGGCGACGGCGCCGGTGGCCGGGATGGTGACCGGCGCGTGCGTGCTGGCGGCGGGGTCGATGACGGGCGCGTCCCTGAACCCGGCGCGGTCGTTCGGGGCGGCGGTTGTCAGCGGGCAGTACCAGAATCAGGCCGTCTACTGGGTCGGCCCCATGATCGGCGGCGCCGTCGCGGCGCTGCTGCACCAGTGCGTCATGTTCTCGGCCGTGCCCGAGCCGCCGCCGCCGCAGCAGCAGCAGCATCACGGCAGCGTGGAGACCGTGGTCGTGTGAAGAAGTTTAACTGCATCATCGGTTCGTTGTTCGTTTGTGCATGTAGGGTAAAAGGATTGATGTGTCTGTGTGTTTAGATGATGATGGTTGATGTGTTTGTGTTTAGGATGCATCCAGTATGTGCTAATTAAGTTCGTGTGTTAGTGTGGATTGTGCTAAGTTAAGACCGAATGTTCACTTGTTATTAGATGACGATGGTTGATGTGTTTGTGAGTAGGATGCATCCCGCATCCGTGTGTGCAAGTTCGTGTGTGTTGAACTCGTTTTCAGATCATGGGGCTGTTAGTGTTTGGACTCATGCTAATGTAGAAGTTAAGGCAGAATGTTCAGTCTGAATTTGTTCTCCTGCACCAAGTATTGAGCAATTACTTACTGTATTGCAGCGTTTCCATATACATTTTGTCATCGAGCCGATCATATATGTATTTTGCGACAACCGGGACATCCCACGTGGCCAGCCATAAACTTGGCGCCGACGAAAACCGGCACCGCGTGGCGCCGCCGCAGTCCAGCACGCACGGGTGGGTGCCGATCTCCTGGGTTGAGAGGTTTTTGTTGCGGTTGCTGCGCGCGCGCCGCCCGGCCGTTGTTTCGTAGCCGAGCGCCCATGGCACGCGACGCGCCGGCCGCGCACGTACGCCTGGACTTTGGACTCCTCGGCTTGCACGTAACCGCTAGCCTCGCGCACCGTCTGTGCCTGTCGCGTTCACGGCTCGGACACCCGCCGGACCGCGTCGTGAACCGCACAAGATTTAACAGAACAGAATTTGCCGCGAGGATTTGTTACGAAGATTCAGCGACGGCAGGACAGCAAATGGACGCAGGCAGATTCCGAAGGTAGAGTAAAGTTTATGGGAGAGACGACGACAATAAAAGTGAGTATGCATATCACAAAATCAGACAATACAACGCCTCGTACGGCACGGAGTCGCTATTCAAATTATTACAGATAATATAATGCTTTATCCAACAAACCAACGATACCTATCAACACGTCAAACTCCTTACGAAAGCAAAGCCGATCACATCAGACCTATTTCAGGAATTTCACATATCGGACCCCAAGATATACTTTACCCACAAGAAACTAAACGCAAAAAGAAAAGAAAAACTCTAAAAAGAACTAAATTAACATTCTCATTTTTTTTCTTCGAACTGAACGTTTTCGCTATCATTTTTTTTAACCAAGGAATATTTTCGTTCGATATGTTCGCCCTAGCATGTTTAATATGCTTCCCTGAAATATACATCAGTGATAATAATATGTAGGAAGCTTTGTCAACATATAATAATAAAACTAATAATTCATATAACGAATTACCAATACATTATAAATTATATATAAGGAAACATATGTGTCAAACCCCAACCCCCAGGTCTCTCTCAACTTGCATTAAACACAAGAAAGCGGGGCGGCAGGGGAAGCGAGGGGAGAAGAGAGGCGAAAGCTTCACCGGCGGCGATTCCGATGGTGGTGCACGTCATCTACACGAGGAGGGAGCAGGGCGGGAGGGGCAAGAGCCTCGTCCGCCTCGCCGGCGGCGCCGCCGCGGTCGCCGCGACCGCCTCGGGCGGCCGCTCCCTGTCGCGCGCCGGAAGCCGCACGTTGCGCGCCACCTCGCCGCCGCCCCACGCTTCCATCGCCTCCCCCGCCGGCTGGCAGTCCCGCTCGCTGCGCCGCGACGGCGACGAGGACTGGGAAGAGGTCGTCGCCGCGGGGCCAGGGGGTGCCGCGCCCGAGGCCTGCGAGGAGGTGACGGATGAGTACAAGGTGGTGTTCGGGGCGCCGCCCACCGACGACGAGGTCCGGGCCGCCGTCGCCAGTATCAAGCAGTAAGATCATACTACCTCGGTCAGATTAACCACGATGTGATTTCTGATTTATTTTTTTGTTTGTTTGTGATGATCACGATGGATTACTTGGATTTTAGATTGGAAAATAATAATAATTGGTTTTAGATTAGATTTTCCAGAGTAATTACTTGCTGCTTACTTTAACCTGGTGGCTATGCTAATTGCTGAGTTGCTGCTTGCTTCTTACCTTCAAGCTGTCCATGCCACAATTAGAGATCGACAATTTTTACATGATTTTCAATTGCGCTTTGGACGATTCTAATGATTTGCAAATTTGTCACTCGGAAGTTAGGATTGGTGCCCAAATCAAGCTATGTTTCGTGTATCCTTCAAATTGTTAAAGAGTGTACGCATTGCAATCTTGACCCGGAATATCACGTCAGGCAGTTAGACCTCCAATTTTCATTTACTTCGAGCTAAACGACAATATTATTTTCTTGAGCCTTTTACTATGTCAATACACTTGCTCCATCGTTGCTTAGTTGGAGCTTCTTATCCTGTTTAGTAAAGTTATCATTGTTGGGTATTGATTAGAGCTTGTAGGTGTGCCAATTCAATCCGGGGTCACATGATTATTTATATAAATATAAATACAAATTGACCTCTTCATGCAGGGTGTTTGAGAAACCATCTGCTGTGGATTCTGATGTGTCTGAGCTACAAGCTCTCGCATTGCCCGTCGCAGGGCACCCTTCATCTGGGATATTTGTGAATCATTTTTCTCTTGATACTGACGCATCAGAGATCGGATTAGAGGAATGGATTGAACCAGCCATGCTTGTTCTTAACTCAACTGCCCTTTTGACAAGGGAGCACCGAAATGTGCTGGAGGCATTCCACCTATTGCAAGAAGATTCTTCTGTTCAGGTGAATATGTCTTACTAAGTGGTAATCCTGTTTATTACATATTGCGATCTGAGCTTGATGGCACCTTTACTGACATGGGCACACGGCACTAGCATTTTATTCAAGTCTATCTGCAAACATCTTACTTTTCTTGCTTTGCCATGACTTTATTTTGCAAATTATGCAGAAAATGGTTATGGCTTTGTCAACCGATAAGACTGTATGGGATGCTGTGATGAAAAACGAGGTGGTACAGGAGTTCACTAAGTCCTTCCAGGATGGTATGTGATTTTTTTGACTTCTTTTGGTTACTTTGGGGTGGATGAACAGGGTTTATTAGGGCCAGCAACAACAAAGCTTTTTAATCCCAAGCAAGTTGGGTCGGCTATGTTTCATATGTTGGACTGCATCTGATGTAAATTATGCTGTCTCTTTCAGCTAAGGAATCTGATCTCAAGGGAAGCTCTCCGGCTCCTGGAGTGGTGAAGTGGGTTCTTGAAAACACCCAGGCAAGAATCAAGGAGTTCCTTGAGCAAATACTTAAGGTTGTGAACATGCTATTCCAAGCCGAGGACAAGAACTATGATCTGTACGATGATGCAGTGAGAGTGTCCTTCATGCTCTCGGTGTTTGTCTTCATCGTGGTAACTATAGCTCGTATACGCTGAGCACAACAATTCGTCGACTTTACATATGGGTGGCTTCTAGTTGTGTACAGGATTAGTTCTAGAATTAGTCCTTTTCGTATGGTTAGCTATGGTCAAGGTCGGTGTCAGTATTTATCGTCAGGCCAAGTAGTTGCATTCTCGATGTTCTTAGTGAAAACTCTGTATGTCCACGTGTGGGATTGTGTTTGAACACCTGTCTTAATATCATCTGCAGTGTGCTTCGTGATTATTACATCAGTTTAAATGGTCAGCAATGCAAAACTCAGTTGTGAACGCTTGATGTATAATTTAAGAATCCAGCTATACATTTTTCATTCGTATGTAGAGAACTCTGCATTTTCGTCAGGGACTAGCAACTGCAACTGGCCTCAATAGAGTTTAGACTGAATGTTTGCAGTGTCATTCATCTGCCCAGAACCCATGGAATCCCATTGGGAAGGTGAGATGCTTGGGCACCTCAAGCTTTGCCACTAGCGCATTCCTTTCCCCGATCTTCCTTGCATCCAACACCAGTAGATAGCATCTGTGATCATTTACTGCATACTGCAAAGGAGCAAGCGACATCAGACGAGTCAATGCTAGCTGAAAAGATATCAGACGAGTCAATGCTAGCTGAAAAGATATACGCCTATGTGATATGTCCTTGTTGGTGCTTGCATAGTTGCCTGAGGTATGTCTTACCTCTACAAGTAGAATGTAGCCATCATCTTCGCTTTCGCCGCTGGTCGGAACGAATATCGGCTCTCCGACGAACTTGCGCCCCTCGGTAGACCACAACCGCGCTGATCCGTCGGAGGCGTCAACCTTCACCACGCTGTCGAAGGGGAAGTACGGGAGGAACCTCCGCGAGCCAGAGGCAGCGCCCATGTAGATGAACCTGTTTCTCCGGTTGGCGAAGTTGGGGTTGATCACCGGGAAGTCCGCCGGCCTGGACCACTGATCGGACACCCTCCTGACGGAGCATCCCCGGCAGGCCCCTTCCTTGTCGAGGTCGATTGACACCTGCGTGACACCGGACACCAGTTGAAATCCCTGTCTGTGCAAGAGGCATGGAGGTGATCATGTGTTTTGCTCACCTGAACCAGGCGAGACAGCAATTCCCTGCCCTTGGGAATGTTCATGAAGGACGGGTCCAGCTTCTTGTTCAGCCAGTCGTAACCTGCAGCAGCATTCGCAGAGCGACGAATGAGAATTGTCAGCCAATGTGACGAAGACGACTCGAGAGCAAACGCGCGCGGGAAGACAGAAACGGCTGCACGCGCGCCATGGAAAGCTCTGGGTTACCGTACCGAACATCTTGTGGAAGTTGAACCACTGGTAGGAGCATCCTGACATGCGGACGTGTATCTTAAGGCCGCCCCTGTCGTTGCTCTCCTCGAACGCGTTGCCGACGTGCATGGGCCACATCTGCGACGGCGCCTCGACGGGCACGCTCCAGTCGCGGCCGCTGGCCTCTGCCTCCGGCGAGCGCGGCAGCAGGTAGACTGGCGTGGACTGCCTGCTCGGGTCCACGGTGAGGGCCGCTATCATCGGGTGAGTGCCCGTCAGCGCCAGCAGCGACCCTGCCGAACACGGCACGTCACTCAAAAGCACGAGCTGGGACACGCACGAGTAGCAGGTTTTTCAAGTGAGGAAATAATGATATCTCCCGTACCGGGGATGTCGACCTTGATGCGGTTGCCGAGGAGGACGTAGTGGCTGTCCGTGAAGGCCCAGTCGTGGATCATCAGGTGGTCCGGCAGGACGAACTCCCGCTTCTGGACTAGCCCGAAGTCGGCGTCGAACTCTGCGGTCAACATTGTAGTATTAGTGATCGAGCAGAGCATGGGTTAGTGAACTTTTTTTTTTTCTGGGGATGGATGGTGGGAGCTAGTGGCCCGACCGTAGAAGGTGAAGTTGGAGCGCGGGAGGAGCATGTCCTCGGCGTTGCAGGACACCATGAGCAGCCTGTTCGTCCGCGGGTCGATCTTGTAGTGCGCCAGCAGCCTCTTGGCCGGCATGCGGTACACACCTGCACGCACGCACAAACGTCAGATCAGTCTGGTGGTCGAGGTGGAGCTCTGCTGTCGCAGGCTCTCTTGGTGCGCCACCCGCATTCAGCAGTGGCGGGTGATTGGTGGTGGGTGGTACGCAGAACACACCACTGAGGATGGGCCGCAGCAAGGAAGCGGCCACGTCGATCCCGGCCTCGTGCAGCCACGGCCGCCGCGCGCTGTGACGACGGGGAGCCTCCTCTCCGTTGTCAGGCGGCGGCGCCGTCTCGTCGTCGCCGAGGCCGAGCAGGTCGAACGGGCCGAGGGTCTGGAGCGTGCGCGGGTGGAGCTCGTACGGCTCGCCGCCCTCCCAGAGGCAGAGCAGGCGGCCGCCCCACCGCAGCACGCTGGTGTTGGCCACGTTCTTCATCACCTTCACGTTGCCCACCCGCCTCCCGCCCTGCAGCACCGAGAAGGGGCCCCGGTGCGTGAACCGCCACGTCGACGCCTCCTCCTCGCCCGCGCGGTGGTGCTCCTCCCGCTTCGCCGCCGTCTCCACGTACCTTCATTCATTGACCCGGACGGTCACACTCCAGGCTGCTCGCAAGCCATACATGATACATGTTGCTAAGAGCCTAGGTAGATGCTGCTGGTTACCTTGCGGAGTAGTGGACGGCGCAGTCGGCGTCGAAGTGGAACGCGCGGAGGTAGCCATGGCCGTCGAGCGGGTGCACGGTGGAGCCGTGGTCGTCGGTGAACATCCCCGGCCCGGCGAGGTAGTACGTCCCTGCCGGGAAGTCCGGCGGGACCGCGCCCTCGACGACGCGGAGCGTGACGGGGTCGGGGCACTCGGCGCGCTGCGAACGGAACAGGAGGTTGTAGTCCCAGAACGCCGCGGACAGCGTGTCCGCCGTCGGTGTCGCCGCAGCCGCACCGGAGGTGGTGGGGGCGGCCGCGGCGCGGACGACGACGCAGGCGCCGCGGCCGTGGCGGTGTTCGGAGCCGCAGTGGCGAGGCGCGGGTGGAACGCGGGGATGGCGAGGGTGGCGGTGGTGTTGGTGCACGACGCCGTGGCTGGCCGCGATCGTGTGCGGCGCCATGTCCTGTGCTGGCGGCCTTCGGTCCCTGGCTGCCCGGCGCGGCGCCCGCCTAGTTTGGCAGCGCGTCGTGGCCCGGCGATGGCACCTAGGAAAATGAGACGGCTCGTTTTCGCTCTAGTGAGTGCTTGGAGCTGGACTCGATCCACGATATATGCGCACAACTGGGGGCTTTGCTGCTGTGGTGGGGAAGAATCAGTGCTTCGTAATACAATATCTGCGCTGCATTACGGCATAAGGAGTACGTGTATTAGCAGTTTCTAATAACGTGAAAGGTGCTTGTATACCGGGGGCATTATTTTGGAAGATTTTGGCCAGGGAATCGTTGATTTTCGGGAGTGAAATCCGAGGTCTGGTTGGTGGCAACATCTTCGGTGATGATGCTCCTGCTGCTTTGTGTTTATATTCCAACAAGGGAACCAGTGTCTTTTCTTAAGCAGCAAATGTTTGTTCTTGTTAAAACGTCACAGCCTATTTCCGTTTTAATATTTTTCGAAAGGGACTACGACACCTCCACATTATGGAAGCAGCCACTGCGTAGTGTGGTGTTGATCCCATCGACAGATGGCTCCGCTGCACTGTTTTTTAGAGCCCGCCGCTGTTCGTTGTCATCGCTTATGACGAATCAAAACTCGAGGACGGATCAGCGAGACAAGAGGGCGATGCTGAAAGGCGTGTCCAGCTTGGGGAAACAGAAGGAAGAAGACGAAAGCGTTGAGAAATTGAGGAAAAACCACGTGCCGCACGCTCAAATTTGCAGATCAAACGCATGGCCGAACCGGCCAACGGATCACAAGTTTCAGCAGGTCCCCGGCCATTTCGATTACAATCATAGGGAAAATGTCAAGTGACCGACTAAATTATTCTTGTCAGATGATAACAACTAAAAAACTGAACAGAGCACAGGCGGAAATTTATAATGTTATCGGCAAAGGAACTGTGTCGAGCTCAAAAGATTCCCCATGGATCAGAAACTTTACTATCTGCAGCTCCAGCCATTGGAGTGCAAAGAAAACACAAATAAATGAGTTCAAGCTCCACAGACAAGATACAGCACTAAAGTATGCATACAAGACCAGTCTCATACAAAACAGGTAAATGGACATCATAATGAGGAACTGATTCTGCAATGACAGGTCAGGGTGTGGAGTTACCCTCTTTTCTCGAAACATCTCTCACTCAAACAGGTAAGCTTTCAGAAAATGAACAATGAGTAGAGAGAAAGTTCCCACAACTGCAGTAGTCAAAAACCAAAAAAGTAAGGCACTCGTCCATTAGCTGCAAGTGGAGTTTGCGGTGCCATGGTTGTGGTCTTGTCTAAAGTGAAGAGGAGAAATGTTCCCTCCAATGGAACCTACAACCTATCGCTCCACCATCTCCGTTTTGCGCCAATTCGCACGGCTGGCGTCAGTGGACCTTATGTAGTGGTGCCAAATCAAGTCCTTTCTCAAATCCTTACGCTGCAGCTACTGGTGCACCTCGACAGATTCTTCATTAAGAACAAAACAAAGAATTGGATCAAGTTAATTTGGATATTTAGAACTCTTCATTAAGATTCCCATAAAGGGCACATCATCCATAATTTCAATAACATAAGAACTGTAGGCTGAAATATGTGCAAAAATGATTTATTTTTTTTAATTTGTTATAGTCATTGGTTTATATTTTCCATCAGAATGCCATGCAAACAAGTGGACCATTGAAGAACTGAATAATGGACCACAAATCAAAGAATATCAGGGAATATGTACTGCGCAATAGCTAATGAACTATTTCGGGTCATCAGCAAAAATAGCTCATTAGTGAACCATCACTTTCCACAATCTTAGAAGGGGCTCTGAACACATCAATTGAACAATGGACCACAAATCAAAGAATTTCAAGCAATAAGTACTGTGCACAATAGCCAATGAACTATTCCTATCATCAGCAAAAACAGTTCAGTAGTGAACCATCACGTTACACAATCTTAGAAGGGGTTCTGAACTCCGGGGTTACTTGCCATTTAAGTTGCGATTATTGACTGAAATAGAACTAGAAGACTTTATGGAATCTAATGCTCAACATCAAACACTTCAAAACCATTTGTAATTACGAATGGATCTAAATCCAGGTCACACAAATAAAAAAGATAGAAAAATAAGGCAAAATACAAGATACATGGCAAAAAAGCAAAAGCTGAGGAAGGAGTGGAATCAAGTACAAAAAGGGTTAACTTTTGCTCATTTTTGGTCAGCCAACCATTGATCTCATCTTTAATTTTGCAATTATTTCGCAAGGTGACTGCTTGTTTTGTCACCAAACAACTGTGGATTGGACATGGATGAGCCTATGGCGCATGTCAGCTACAGTAGGAAGTTGTTTTGTCACCAAACCATTTTTGGTCAGTTGAAGTTTTAAGATATGATTTTTTTAATAAAAAATATGTTTTATGCTAAGATAGTTCAGACAATCGATTTTCTACTTAAATATCATCAACAAATAGAATATGAAGTACTCATACAGTAGTATTTGGTTCTTGTACCGGTTGTATTTGCTTCTTTTGATCAAAGGCAGTTTCTTGGCTAATTGTCGTGTCTGGGTGAAAATATAGTTTTGCATGAAATTTCAACATCCTTGTTAGAAAACTTGGAATAGTCCCACAATATGTGATTTTTTTTTTCTCATTAACCTGAAAAGGTGGTCATTTCCTGCAATGAAGTGTGTTTAAGCAATATGCACCTCTCTCACTGAGACATAGGCCTCGACAATAGCAAATGGCAAAAACAAGATAATGGATGCCTTACTGGTGGCAAACAAAACATTTCGTAAGTTTACTCTTTATCTTTTATATCAGAAAAAATATTGCAAATAGCCTAAAGGTAGATTGGGATGATACAGCCCAGCAGCGTGTCATGGAGTTAATGATCCTAATCATCACTTAACATCAGGAATCAGATGAAGGTACTTTTTGGTCCTCAATATATGTTTGGGTGGTGAATTATGCCCTTTTTCACCATGTATTAATGTAGCCTGTAGTTAATTGCCGAGAAAAATGTGCAAGTTTACAACACGTACATGAACATGACCCAAAGGACAACACCACTGTAGAAGCCAATAAGCAGTAGTGCAGGAATGGAACATTTCGTTAGGATCAGTCAATTACTACGTAAGTTAAAGTCAACATTACATTCATACCTATCAGCAACTATAGCAAGACTCACCTTGCTATGCCAAGTAAGACTAAAGTAACAACAATCCACAATAAAGTACCTTACTCAAATTATGGATACATACAACTGCCAAGTTCATAGCACAGCCAGTTAAATTACTGGAAGCGTAGGACTTATTATAACCCAAATGAAATAGACAGGTCACTTAAAAGAGTATCTGGATTACTACAAAAAACAATACTTTGTATCATATCCAGTTAAAAGTGAAAGTTACGCTACAAATAAATCGAACCATGAAAAAAGGGGTTAATGGAAGTTTAGGTAAGAAGTCTCGTTCATTATCTCATATCCAGTTTTCTTTCATTTTTAGAATTATACATATATAATAATATATTCAGAACTAAATATTTCTAAAAGGTTATCCAATAAGATTATATAACTGTCTTCAAAAACACAATCTCCGGCTCTTACGTTAATGAGAGTTGTTGAAATCATCGGCGACCCTTATTGAGAAAAACATTAGATGTCCATGACTGGATGTATGCAGCTAAACAATTAGTGTATCAGTTTGACAACCTTGAAACAAGTATCACCCCTCATGTGAATTTTTCTTCTCCTTACAGAATGAGTGTAAACCGCAGACCAACAAAAACTATTTCATTTGGAGTGAAATTTAATCTGCATCAATCAAACTTACAAAACAAACTAGATAACATGACCATATTGTTTCACCCCCTTGTCAACACAGCTGCAAATAATGGGTGCAGAACCATCTCAAGTAAAGTTACTCTCTAACAAATGTAAGGACTGTCACGATTCATAGCCTACATTGGTATATATAATATATTACATGGCATTGTATGAGCAGAGGGGCGCAAGAATTACCATGAAGGCATAAACACCTCAGCCGGTGATCATGGTGCCAGTACCCTCGTCTGTGAGAATCTCAAGCAGCAATGAGTGTGGAACACGCCCATCAATAATACTTGCAGTGTGCACGCCCTGCGCCAGGGCACGCACACAGCATTCCACCTTGGGTATCATTCCACCTGCTACCTTCCCATCGGCCACCATCTGCCTCACGCCCGCAATGTCGATCTCCTTCACCAGGCTCCCAGGGTCATTACGGTCCGCCAGTATCCCAGACACATCCGTGAGCAGCAGCAGCTTCTCAGCGCCCACCGCGGCAGCAATCTCACCGGCCGCAGTATCAGCATTGATGTTGTAGGCCTGCCCAGTCTCGTCGGCAGCAACGGTGGCGATGACAGGGATGTGGCCGGACGCGATGATGGGGTGGAGGACGGTGGCGTCGACGCGCGCGACCTCGCCGACGAAGCCAAGCGCGGCGGCGTTGGGGGACGGGCGCGCGGTGATGAGGCGCGCGTCCTTGCCGCAGAGGCCGACGGCTGTGCCCCCGGCGAGGTTGATGAGCGAGACGAGGTGCTTGTTGACCTTGCCGACGAGCACCATCTCGACGACCTCCATGGTGAGCGCGTCCGTGACGCGGAGGCCGTTGCGGAACTGCGGCTCGACGCCGACGCGGAGCAGCCAGGAGTTGATCTCGGGCCCGCCGCCGTGGACGAGCACGGGGCGGAGGCCGACGCAGGAGAGGAGGACGAGGTCGCGGATCACCGACGACTGGAGCTCCGGCGACTTCATTGCCGCGCCGCCGTATTTGACCACCACCGTCTTGCCCTTGAAGCGCTGGATGAAGGGGAGCGCCTCCGAGAGCACGTCGACCCGGCTAAGGGCCGCCGCCGCCGCCGCCGCTGTCGGAGCGGCCGGCGCCTCGGCGGATGTGGCGGAGATGCGGAGGCCGCGGCGAGGTGGGGCGGAGACGGGCAGGGGCTTCACATGGCTGGAGCTGGGAGCGGGGTTCGAGCGCCGCGCGGAGGGGAGGAAGGAGTTGGAGAGGTGGGGTTTGGTGAGGAGCATGGCTGCCGTGGTTGGTGCTCGCCGCGGCGATGGCGTTCGACGAAATGTCTAATTGAGCAAAGCTCGAGTAGGTCAGGTGTTTACTGGGTCGTATTGTTGACTAAAACCAGAAACTTTGCGTGGCGCTCGGGTTTCCAGGCCAAAATTCCCTTCCGGTCCATTAGTCCTCTTACCCCACCTATGGGCCGTGACTCGCTTCTTCAAGTAGGCCGATACCACGTTGCAGGCCGCTCGGCACGGTACGGCCCAAAAAAAGCCCGGCCTCTTTAATTTCGGACCGACATGGCACGTAATTAGTTCGGGTCCTGCCGTGTCAGCCCATGTGCCGAAGTGTCGGCCCATGGCATGGTAAACGGGCCGTGCCGCCCGATAAGCCCGCTAGCACTACAGGCCATTCACATTTTTTCAGCCCAACAAAATTAAAAATCTTGTAAAATAGACCAATTAACAATTCTATGTCAAAGTCAAAACAAAACGTAATGTTTTACTACTAGTCACAAACTTACGAGCAAGCAAAGTTGGGTGTTTTATCCCAAGACCTTTGACTTAGAAGCCAAATGCCTTACCACCAGGGCACTAAACTTTTTGAGTGAAACATATATTATACTTTATTTCGTGCCGTGCATGGACCGGTTCAAAAAATCGTGCTTCGTGTCTGCCTGTTTGGTCCGGCCTATTTAGACATCACTAAGCCTAGTATCCGGCTTCCGAACCAGGTTGCCCATCCTTATTCCTCTTTTTTCTTTTTTTGCGAGGAACCCATTCCTCGAGGAAAAAAAAAGAGAGGCCCAGTCATGTCACCGATGTGATTCTTGTTTCCAGTAGCGAATGCTCACTCACCATTTCACCCCTTTCCAGTGCTCAATTTCGACTCATTCAGTTATGTCTACCAGCCTGTAGTAAGTACATAATTATTTCACTTGTGCCTGTTGGGGCCTTTGCCCAATTTAAGTCTGTATTGGTTATGTGGCTAATTGCATCAAGGTTTGTGTTTTAGGACTGTCTTCCACACTCAGGTCACTTGTCTGTTCACTTATTTTTTCTGTGGTACGAACTAGATCCTATTCGACTTTCACACAGCCATGTTGTTACGTACGTAGCCATGTTGCCATCTTGAAAAATATCAGTGCTTGTCTGTTCGCTTCTCTACTGTCGTGTGAACTAGATCCTGTGCGACTTTGTGACACGCCCATGT
Source organism: Eragrostis curvula (assembly GCA_007726485.1). Taxonomy (NCBI): domain Eukaryota; kingdom Viridiplantae; phylum Streptophyta; class Magnoliopsida; order Poales; family Poaceae; genus Eragrostis; species Eragrostis curvula. The sequence continues at coordinate 14,976,021 of RWGY01000031.1, forward strand.
TGTTACGTATAGTACGTAACCTCTGACTTTTCGAGAAGTGCTATTTCCATATAGAAAAGGTGAGGTTGACAACCAAGGTCGTATCGTGTTGCTTTCAGAAACAAGCAAAGGTCGCTCTCGTTTAACCGGATGATGAACAGTGTACTACTGCTGTGGCTCTGTTTGTGGCGACAGGTTGGTGGAGACGACAGAAGCTTATTACGCCTTTTCCTCCACCTATCTACCCGGTTTCTTCTTCCTCTCGCGATTCTTAATGTCATTGGTGACCTAAGATTTGATTCGTGAATGATGATGGTGCTCATCACTTACTGATCCCGTCCATGTGCAACGGTGCTGAGCTGTTCGTATGCGACCTGCCTTGGCTCATCATGCATGCGGTGACGCTCCGAAACGAGAAGCGGTCGTTGTGGACGTCTTGTGAAAGGTCACGTCGCGAAATTAGTCGCAGCACTTTGGAGCGCATCATTCGTAGCATTAGCCAATAGCCGTTAGATAGACACGTTGAGTTCTGCAGTTCAGTTCAGGAAACGGCGAGATGCAGCCGATTTCTGTTGAGTGTCCGGTGTCCTCTCTTTTGAGCCCCCCATTTCTGGCGAAAAGTTCATTGTATCGATCGGATTCTTGACGTTTCGTAAGCGCGTGTAAAATGTGAAGTGGGACGGCCTGATTGGTCCAGTGAATGGAAGGCCCATTAAGTCGTCGTACGTACATTCCCCTAGTGGTTCCGGTCCCCGTTTAGCAACGACCGGACGAATCCTCTTGCTCATCAGTGCCCACGTCCATGTGTTTGCTAAGGATTCGAAGCATCGAACAAGATCGTCCTTGCTGCAATCGAGTGCCCCAACAGCATGAATAGACTAAAACACGAGCGTTTGTGTCTGGATCGGGTTATCCATAGACGTGTAAAAACGTGATGCGCTCGACGCTTTCGGTAGTTGTTGCTAGTACCGCCAAAGTCCAACGAGCAAAGCAGCCTTGTGCCCTTCCAGAATGCTGGACTGGACCACGTGTGCGGCGTCGTAGGCGGCTGTAGCGCGGACCGCACTGTTACCATTTTCGCACTTGGCTCGGCAACCTCGAACGCGCCATAACGAGACGCCACGCCTTTTCGTGTTCTGGTCGTCTTGCCAGACCACCCCATCACAGTTTAGGCCCCCTTTGGAACACAGGAAACTAAAAACACAGGAATAGGAAAAACGTAGGAATAGGATAGAATTGCATATGCAAAACAGAGGATTGGAAAACATAGGAAACTTTTCAAAATTGATGTTTGGATGAGCATAGGAAAAACACAGGAATTTTAGAGACAAATGTTTGTGCTAATTATTTATCTAAGTTAATTAAGATCTAATTAGAACAAAAACATCACTTTGTGCTAATCATTGCTTTGCATACGTGGATGGATCCTGTCTTCAGCCCGCACCTGCGTCCCATAGCCGTGAGGCCGTGAGCCTATCTTCTTCAATCTTCAGTTCTTCACCCAGTCTCTCTCTCCTCTATCCAGATACGAAATGAGCTTCAAAGAAGAGCAGCTGTGGGATACGCAGGCACGTTCAGCAGCGGTGGGAGCGGTGCTTGCGGAGTCAAGCAAGGAGCAACTACGGCGCTCAGTCGGATTAGTGATAACAGCGTCCATTCTACCTCGTTCCTACGCGAAGAGACGAGAAAAAAGAGCTCGGAGTGGATTCTTTTTTCCTGTACTTTTTCCCGTGAAATCGATGGCAAAGGAAACTTTCCTGTGTTTTTCCTTTGCTCCATTCCTGTGAACCAAAGACATGCTCAGGGATAAATCCTATAGGATTTCCATTCCTACATTTTTCCTATGTTTTTCCTACAAACCAAAGGGGGCCTTATTCGGCTCGCTGTAGCTTTAGGGTTTGTTTGGCAGCATAGAAATGATTCTCGTGTAGGATTCACATCACCCATGGATTGAGTGATTCTATGCTTTTCACTTAATCATATATTTCATGGGTTTGATTCCCACATCTTCTAATTTCATGACTCAAAGTATTATTCGGTTGATTGAGATCAAAACCATTACAAAAGCTAAGCTCCCAATGTTCTCAAGGTGATCAAGCCTTGCACCTAGAAGTGGGAGTCATTCCATAGGGTCGGATATAAGGAACGATTCCTAGCGTTTTGTTGGGCGTAATGATTGGATTAGGCTAGGTGACAATCCAACATAGAAATAACCGAACAACATTTCCAGCCTATTCTAAGATTCTCTCCAAACCATGAAAACCTACTGAATTTTGGCTCAAATCCTAGGCATTCCATGCCAAACGAACAAGGCCTTAGCTCCACCGCAGCCGCGTGCCGTCGCTGCACCGCACGCAATTCTTCCTTGCGGTGACCGTGCAACAGTAATCTCGTCGGCCCGGCTAACCACCGAAAGGCAGGCAATGCCACTGGACCGGCCCGTGTGACCAGTATCCGCGCACGCCGCACGCAGGAAAGCGGCGTCGAAACGGCCGGTGCCTGGACCACGGCCGCCACGCCTCGCCGTGCGCGTCGGTCGTTGGGGAGAGCGGGCGCGAGGGGTTGGTGCACGGTGCCGGTCGTGACGAAACAATTCTACTTGTCTTTCCCTTTCTCTCCATTCCCGCACACCAATCTCCTGAGCGCGACGCGCGCAACCAGATCACACCGTCTCTTTCGCCGGCCGGGACGCCGGTCCGGTTTGTTGAAGGCCGCACCATTCGAGACCTACCCGAACCCAGGAGCAAAGCTAACCGCGTGCCGTCCTGCTAAGTAAACACGCCAATTATTTGCGAGCCAAGCCAAGGCCTCAGCGCGCAACCCCCTTCACTTCACATCACACGTCGCCGGCCGGGCCCCGGCCGGTAGGTGCCCGCACGTAGGGCTGCCGCGTCTTGGCGAGCGCCGAGCGCACATGTGCCGTTGCCATCCCTACTCGTGGCGCGGCGGGTTTGGCCGTGGTGCCGCGCGCGGCGTTTGCCCGCGGGAGGAACGGGTGCACGCCCTCGTGCGGTTGGTTTGGTCGATTCCTTTGTTGGCCCCGCGTCAGGGCCGGTCGTGAGATTTTGGTGGCCCGGGGCGAACCTAAAAATCGAGGCCCTCAATATATTTTTAATATATATTTATATATATATACTTTATTTATAGAAAACAAATAGAATACTAAAAGAATTCATATAAAATGATTTGTGATGCTTAAATGTTTTTTTGGTAACAATATCATCTTTGGAAAGCTTCTTTCAGCTGATAGTACATTATTCACCTGCACAAATAAATAAATTCGCTGCATGTTCTTGCAAATTTAATTAGCGCAACAGTTCAAAAAAAAAATTCAATTAGCGCAACAATCTTCTGTTAACTGCGTGACGCGCGCATACTTTCTAGTCAGCGTGATCTTGGTGCAAATTGTGAAAAAGAATTGATCAAATCAATTAAGAGATCATGCCGTATGGAATTTAGGGCATAGAAATTAGCATAAGTACCTCCTTTATTAGCGGACTACGGATGGCTTGATGCAACAGTTCATGGTGGCATGCGAAGGCCGACGACTCATCTGGACGCTGGACCAGCGGGCGCGGCGATCAACGATCAGCAGGTGCGGCGACTCGCGACGTGTGTGCGGCCGCCGCAAAATAATTTTTACCATGCGAGCCGCTGTGTTCTGCGGCTCCTAATCATCAGCCATTCAAGTAATTGGGCTTGTTCTGCGCTACAAAGCCTGCATAAGGGACTCTATACAGACGGACGGACCTGCACCGGGGAGGGGCCCCTTGGATTCGGGGGCCCGGGGCGGCCGCCCCGTTTGCCCCCCTCCAGGGCCGGCCCTGCCCCGCGTGCGTGCATGCACGGTGCACTGAGCTGCAGTGCCGCGGACAAGATCTCTCGCGGCCGATTTTCAGCATGAGCAGGCCAGGACTGTCGTGGAGTCGTACGTGCCAGTTCTAACTCCGACAGCTGGTCGGGCCGAACTTTGGGCAAACTACGTGCCAGTTCTAGCGCTCACAGCTGGTCGTGCCGAACTTTGGGTAAACAGGGCACTACGTGGAGTGTCATTGTGTAACGGGTTTCCGCTCGTTACGCGAGTGCACTCTTCGGTCTTCCCCTTAGCAGCTAAGCATTTCTTAGCTGCTCTTCAATTGAGCACGATTCATTGCAAGTCAAAAGCCAATGTAATTTCGACGAGCTTTAAAATCATGTGCTGCACTGCCACACAGAATCGAAGCATCTCCCTCATGGCGTCTCCTCAAAGCAAGGCCAACGCGTAGTCGCATCGACCACCATGTCAGCAAGAAAGTGAGTTGGAGGAAAGATAAACACCCTCTGACAGTGAGATGGTCGCTCCTGCCCGCGATCGTTGATTTCCTGCTCTGTTTTTGGGGCCCGCGGCCATCTCTGCTCACACATGCAAAGGAGGTGGTGGCACTCACGCAACATAAATAAATACTTTTGTTCGGTGCATGCGTTGAGCGAGCGATGCGCTACCTTTTGTTGAAGGAGTACGTGTGTGGTCGATTCGACAACAGGGTTGGCTTTGCTCTCATAGGCAACCCAACGGCCACTAAGCACGTCACCAAACGCCCCCGCAACCAATGCATCAATGGCCACCACCGTCAATGCCCACCCTCCATTGAAGACGATCGCCGACGAGATCTGTGTAGGATGGCCCAACTCTCGATCTGCTCAAATACTCACAAAGGCTAGCCCCTTGATAAGGAGAAGGCGCCCGATCTTCTCGCTGTAGGATCTGTGATAACTATTGAACCCTCAATCCCCAACGGGAAAGCAAGAACAATCTTGATTGGTAACCATCAAACCCTCTAATCCCAGCGAAAAAGCAAGCACGGTCTTAGGTTGATAAATATCATACCCTCTAATCTCATCGGAAAAGCAAGCATGATCTTGGGTAGCGCCCGATTCCCCATCTATGTTGTCTGCGCCGAATCATAGGAAGAATAGACATGAGCCTCTCATCATGTGAGTAGAAAATAGCTAAAATCAATTCATAATTCAAGTCCCATTTACATGGACGCACACCCCTAACTTATATAGACTCCTATAAGACCAAATAAAAGAGGAAACAATCTCTATTACACAACTTGACCCTACAATACTTTCTGCCATCGGATTCTCAGCGCAATTACAGTGCGCCTGGAAGGAAAAAGGGCATGGAATCTAAACCATTGCGTGGGCTATCAAATAAGCTTTCCAACAAGTACTCATATGTCCAAGACGGACTCCGTATGTGGGAGATATGGACTTTTTATCGATGGTATGTCAAACTGTCACGAAATCAATCCGAACTGAATCAAAACTTCCTAATATTCAGACTCCATGTTAGGAACGCCTTGAATCCGTGAATATCTTGGAAAGGAAGTCTCTAAGATGTTTAGAAACCCGTAGATACACCATACTTGTTCCAATAATAGCTGCAACCAGGAACTTCCTTTCTTTAGCAATCGTCGCGCGTCTCCGTGACAGCTTGTGCAGGATCCATTGAAATTACCATAACTCCTTGAATATAGCTCCAAATAACATGGGGCTTGATCTGTTGGAAAGTAGACTTGATAAACTTTCTAAATATCAACTTTTGAAGGTTCAGAATCCTCTGAAGCGACGCGCACACCTTCATGAATGGGACGGACAGAACTGCACACAATCAAACTATGCTTGGCCACCATATCCTCATCACCCCTGTAGCTAGCTACTTGCTGCAAGCCGTAGTGTTAGGTGAGGGGGGGGGGGGGGGGGGGGCACCCTCCCCCTTTATGCTTTGATCCACTCCATTTGAGTACAAGAATTTACTATGCAAATATATCTTTAAAATATAGTTTATATTCACCTCTTTCAATTTTACTTTATTACTATTTGTGCCCAATTAAAATTTACTCTAGTTTCGCTCACTGCCCATGCACAAGCTGTCAACTGCGTTTTGTGAGGTGGGCACTTGATGTGGGCTGAGGTATGAGGCTCGCCTTATTACACATGGCTGATTTGTGGCAATGGTGGTGTTTTTTCATGGGTAGCAATGAGATGGTTCTTTGGTGTCAATTGGTTGTGTTCCTAATGGTACATTTTTTACAACGAGACCATCAAAACATTTTTGTGATAGTTCAATCGGGCTCACAATGCAACTTAGTTGTGTCTCAGATGATGGTGGCAACAGATGGATATGTATGAACAGATTCACACGATAAGGTTGCATGGTTTATTGTGGTTGGATATGTGTCGGATATGCTTTTGATTGTGGCGACAAAGGCGTGCTCGCAATCCTTTGTTGAGATCTATTTGATTGCGGAAAAAATGTGTGGGATTTGTTGGCATAAAAAAATTGACGGGATCTCTATACACAGGTGCGTGAGACGTGATTAAGGAGGCGGTTTTCATGGTGGCAGTGAAATGAGCTAGGTTATTGTAATGCAATTGAGGTGTGGTGCGGTGCTATTTTTGACATTGTGGATCTATAAGTTGTTTTTTTCTATCTTTTACTCTCTCTCTCTCTCTCTCTTTGTATTTTTTTCTCTCTAGGCCTTCGTGCGATACGAGATGAAGCCTTTAACTTGCTCTTTGGTTGTAGTAATTTTGAATAGTTACATGCATCTGCGGAGAGACTGAAATCAAATTATTGCTTTTTTTTCACAAAAATTGCGACAAGCTTTTATCTGATCAGAAAGAACCACTGGTAACTGCTTCCTTAACAGCGAGCAGCCGAGTGTGCTTTGGCAGTACTCAATACAACAAAAGCCTGTTCATGCATGGAATCTTGGTGCCGTTTAATCCGTACACATGCAAAACATGTGCCTTACCAGATGAACTGCTGCAATACGGACTTGAGTCGTTTTGCTGTTGGGAATGTAGGTTCAGGAATCAGGGTCCTGGATCAAGGGATCCTGCCGGCCCAGAGGTACGTTGATTCTTGCTTGTAAACATCAAAGGCAGCCACGGCATCGAGATGACAAGCATGTATAGCTGATTATATATCCAGGTGAACACTGGTCAATTCATACGACACGACTGCAGATTCACGTCATTTCTGGTAAAACGGTGACCTACTTCTCTTTCGAACTGTAACTTGGCTTCCTTTGTTTGGCTGTTACCCGAACCTTTTGACAGCGCTATTCTGATGCATGCAACTTTTTCTCTGTAAAACAATCGCTTGTGCATCCTACTGTCCGTCTCCAAGAAAAGTGGAAACGAAAAGGATCGACAGTGAAAGGTAGGCACGAAGACTAGTATAGTAAAGTTTCATTTGTCGTGCACGGTTACCTGTCAATCTAACACGTACTAAACAATTTCGTGCCTGTCTGTAATCATGCCTACCTGGACTTTAAAAAAAGCCAAAATCTGGCGACAGGCGCCCTAGTATTCCCTCTCCCCCATCATCCGAGTACGTGCAGTGTCATGCAGCTCCTCTTTCCCCTGCATGTCTTTTCATGAAGTTTCATCACCTCTTTACCTCCCGTCTCCTTTTGCTCTTATATCCTGCCTCGCTTTCGTGGCTCCGATGATCGCCCCTGCCATTGGCCGGCCGCGCAATCTGATGGAGTCTAATCCCTGCACGGCCGCGCGTCGCACCACGTCCGGTTGTCCCGGCTGTTGCAGTGCCCTTTAATTATTCACCAGGCAAGCATCATGTCGATCTCGCTCTGTAGCTGCGCCTATCAAATCCTCTGCTTTCATGCGCGGTGGGTGAAGCGTTCCTGTCCGTCCGTCCGTCCCCGTCCCGGTACACCGTAACACGTGCTTAGGCACACAGGAATTGCTGCTCCCTAAACATGCATGGCCATCATGTTAGTAGATCGTCAATCGTCAGTGGACAGTGGCGCTGTACCGTGGGCGCCTGGTGGTGGATGGCAACGAGCGGCCACGCGCCACCGCCACATCTCCGTCGGTTCCTGTTACTGCCGGTTTTCCAGATCGCTGCGTGACGACGGATGGATCTGCCCGTAAAAGTGACTGCTATCTTACCGCGACAGTGACCGCCTAATTGCCTCCCTGTTCCCGCCATCTCATCAGCGGTATATATATATGTTGTTAGAATAATGCTGTAGAGCCGACCCTGCATGTCCGACTCTTTTCCGACTTGCTAATCTCCCTCACAAATGCTAAATCATTAGGCCCACATGTTAAGCTGCCGATAACTGTGATTGGTTCTGGGGTGTGGTCGGACGCTGGTCGGTCTAATTGGGTCGGACGAATAGCATGACTCATGTTGTTAATCACCGTGCACGTATCATTGGCTAGCGCCACGGGACAGTGCCTTCGCGTCTATTGTACGATTCGGTGATCTGGAACAACGGCAACTACTCGATCGTCGTGGCAGTTGGCGCCCTCGCATTGCATGCATGCACGCGCGCGCGCGCATGCACGGCACGATGAGGTGGAGAGGGCGGCATCGGAGACGTTGATTGGCTTGACGGCGACCGCGTGCCGTGTACGTACGTATTTGGAGCCTTGTAGCTGCATATCCTACGTGCCGCCGCACACCTGTCCTCCCAAATGCGTTTTGTTTTCTTGCATGGAGACCATAGTTAAGCTAATCTGCCGGTTCTAGTTAAAAGGAATCTGCCCGTAGATAACGTACTTTACGTGGCGAAGTCACAAACTAGAACTATTGTCGTCTTACATACTTGTTCCCTGTATACGTGTTGTATACACATACGCTTGATAAACAAGGGCATGATATCGATTGAACATATATATAGGTCAAGACAGGACCACAGGCCAGCAACTGATATTTTTTTATCTACTTGTCGCAGTAGTAAATTTGAAAACTTGGTTCATTGTTTTTCTACTAGTAGATTGAAGTAGGAGAATGTTCATTTGCCACAGGACGGCTAAACGCCTGCAAATCTAATCATCTGGATGCGCTTTCGTCGAGAGCTTTTAAATATAACTTCCATGCATGTCTGCGCTGCAGCATTTGTATTATTATCTCCAAATGTTTCACCTAATCTGGTGTGTACAAGCCCCGTATTCTAACTTCATAACCTCATTTGTGGATAGAATCTTTCACTTAAATTAACTCAGACTCGCCAACCACAAAAGCCTCTCAGTGCTGTACAATACAGGTACCTGCGCATAAACAAGAGCATGATCGATTGTATATGTAGGTCAAGACAGGACCACAGGGCAGCAGCAACTAATAAGGTGTTAGTTTTCTAGCGAGAGTAAAAGATTTGGTTCATTGTTTTCTAGATTGAAGTAGGAGAATGTTCATTTGCGACAAGAAACGCCTACAAATCTATCCATCTGGATGTGCTTTCGTCAAGAGCAGGCCAGCATGCATGTCTGTTCTGCAGCATTTGTATTATCTCCAAATGTTTCACCTAATCTGGTGCTAACAAGCCCCATATTCTAACTCCATAACCTGATTTGTAGAGAGAATTTTTCACTTGAATTAACCGAGACTTCGCTAACCACACAAGTCTCTCAGCGCTGTACAGGTACCGGCGCATTAAGCTACCACTAGGATTTCAGAGATCAATCAGTTTAATCAGACAGGACGTGCATATAATGAGGTGGTTGACTTGGAGGCAATACAATCAGCGCCAGAAAATGATCCCATCAAAGGAGAGCTCCTTTTGCATGAGCTGCTTTCACGTAGAATTTTCCGGCACTAACTGAAAATATCAATCGACTTCTCGATGGAAGCCTAGCCTATAGGCGCCTATGTACCTAGCTTGTCACCGCGTCGCTTTTCCGGTGGCGATCAGATATTCAATTCCGGGTTGGTTAACGATGAGCATCAGCGTGACAGTCACCCGGCGAAACCTCCTCCATGGGGGACAAAACATTTATATTCAGGGAGATGGCGAGTTTGGCGTTGGCATGGCAACCGCAGCACAGGGCAGCGACCGGTTGTGAAGTCTCTACGAACCATTTGCCCTTCTCCGTTTCGCCTTCCGTACGTGAACGTCGATGCGGATGGGCGAGGTGAAACCACCTCGCCATTACATGACGCGTCCGCGATAGTGCTATGTGGAATCTGACACTTTTACTGATTCGATTACATGGTCGGAGTATCTCATCTGGAGATTGCATCCCTTACTGCCACTCTCAGGGACAATGGAAACGGACACGACTTGGGGTAGTATGTGCAGTGGCACCGTTAGGACCATGAACAGAGACGCACAGGGACAGCCGTACAAGCTTGCTACTGATCGTGGTAAAGAAAACTGGATCGTTTAAACTTAAAACGGCTACTACATTAAAGTCCAGGATTCTGGAGTGAATACGCAAAGGTTAGGGGGGGCGATCACAGACTGAACAGTGCGATAGTAGTGGTACTCGTACGAAAAGAACAAGCGGCTTCCTTCTCATTTTTCTCCGATTCATACTTCCGCTTCATTTCTTGACATTCCGGTAGCTGGCACTACCGGAGCCACTGAAACGTCAAATGCGATGCCGCTCCTAAGTATACGGCTTTCATACTCGCAGAACGGCCCTAATCAATCTGACTAAAAAAAACGACGTCCGAAATCCAGACACGTAATCCCCTTTGAAAGTTCAAAGATAGCGCAGCCCTGTACACACGCGCCTTGATTTATCGACGGGGTATACGGGCCATGGGCTCGTAGCAATCGATGCTACCGCTGCCATATCTCTCCCCCCACAGCACGATGACAGCCTTTTCCGCGAGGACACGCGGCCGGCCGGCGCCATGAATCCCTCCGTATCTGTTCCTACAGTGCCCTACAGTGTTTTAATTCAGACTACTGTTCATCTCCTTACATATTATTGTACCAATGCGGCACAATGTTTTAATTCAGGCTACTGTTCACCTCCTCACATATTACTAACCTCCATTCATAAATAATTGGCAATATTAACTTTTTTATTCATCATTTGACCGCTCGTCTTTTCTGTATCTTTTTTGGCAATTGAATAAAAACAAAATACTTGGTTAAAGTATCCTTTGCTACTAGTCTACCGATACAAGTGTGTGTTGGTAATTAAATATTTAGCAAATTATTGTCAATCAAAATATGAATAGTAAAAATCAAAGTTGCCAAGTATTTGTAAACGGAGGTTTGTACTATACCCATCGCTACAGTACTTTGAATTGAGCAAATCAATTCAGATAACCCGGATCCCTCCGTATCCGGTCCGTACAGCGGCAGCGAGCCAGCCCCATCTATCCTTACGGCCGCTTTAAATTTTTCCAGTGGCGGCCGCGCACCGCCCCACTCCGGCCGGCGCAGGCGGCGACGTGCGATGGCTGTGCTCGTTGGCGTCTTCCTCCCTCCCGCTCTATGCCAATATGCCATTGCCAGCCTACTACATCCACGGATGGTCCGGCTGCAGCGTAGGAGTACTCCCTCCCGCCGCGCTCGGCTTGATTCATCCGCGGGCGGCGCTAGTCAAACGGACGATTTGACCGTGTGGCGTGCGTACTTCCATTCGCAGTTACTGTAGCACATGCTTCATCTCGTACAACTACGTGCTACCCGAATATATATACACTGAGGACATTTATACGTGTCCTCGTATGCTAGTACCGCAAGATAGCTAGGAGAACTTCTTAGCGCCAATGCGCAATAAAATGACTGCTTTGACATTTCTTTGTGTCAAAAAGATCCCCAATTATTGGCCATAGTGCCATGCAGTAAGCACCATGATCGATCCCGTAGGGCTTAACACTGACATATGCAAAGTATCATTCTCGACGCTTCATGTACGAGTGGCTTTCTGCAACTGTAGTCTAGCAGTACCGGTACGTAGATTTCTTGTACAACCTACAGCGAGAAAGGTTTATTACGAGTGTTCGTTTCTTTGTTTAAAATTTTAACCATTTTGAATCTTGTAATTTAAGAATATTAAATAAAATCTAATTACAAAACTAATTGCAGAACTTTGTACTACTTCGCGAGACGAATCTAATAAAGGTAATTAAGCCATAATTAGAAGATGGTTACTGTGGCATCACTGTAGTAAAACATAGATTAATTAGGCTCGTTAGATTCGTCTCGTAAATTAGTCTCTATCCATAAAAAAGTTTTGTAATTAAACTTTATTTAATACTCATAAATAATAAGATTCTCTTTGATATAACAGGGTTAAAATTTTAACAAAATAAACAAACAGTGCCACGACACTTCGGAAATTACGAATGGATGTGCACCAACTGGCAGCTGGCGTCGACAATGAACAAGTGATGTCCATTCCGTGTCCCCACCGGCTGCCGCTGCTGCTGATCCTCACCTCACCCACGGTCAAAGTCCCAGCTCCCAAGAACGGGAATGGACAGCGTCAAGCGCCCCTTTTCATCACAGCGGATGCGTAGCTGTGCTCCAAAGCGCTTCTGCTGCTGCTGCTGCCGGCCCGTACGACGTGATCAGTGTCGCCCACGCACACGCTTGCCAGCCTGGAGCCCAAGCATCTGTCTGCCGACCGGAACATGTCATGCAATGGCGAGGGACACCTGGCATCGCTGCGCGCTTTTGCTGGAGAGCCGTCGTCAGAGAGCTGTGTTTGACGCTGTCGTACGCCCCCCGCCGCTCCCGACGAAATGTCAAAAAACGCATTAGCGCGCGGTGACATGGGGGACGGACAACACGCTGATGATGCAGGGAAAAATTTGAGGAAACCGTAGGCTCTGATGTGGCAAAAAAAAAAAAATGTTCAGGTAGGAGCACACACACAAAAAAAAAGTGCCACAGGAGGATTAAGCCCTGTGCTTAACGTGCCCAGCACTCCAAGACACTGACCGACCGGGCAGAAGCGCAGATCAGGATCCCTTTTTCGGCCACGCCATGTGATTTTCTCATCACTGACCGTCATCGATCGCTTCCGTGTGTTGCGTGCAGCGGAGGAGCGAGCAGTAGAGGTTAGGAGAAAGGCATCAATCCATGTTGCGGGGTGTCGTGCCGCCATATGCCTGCCTCGCAGGAATCTCTTTCCCCAAAAACAAAAGCCACCGCTACGTGCAGATCTACGAATTGTACGCGAAGTTGATTCTGGAAAGCACTAGGATTCGTGCAGGTAATTTAGACGACTGACTTGTCCTCATTAAGTGTCGCAGTGACGAGAGAGAACCCGACAGCTGCCTGAGCCGCCGTGTTTAGACAGCTGTAGTAGTACAGTACTTCTCGTATTAATCGCCTCGGAAGTCTCGAACCTTAAGTTCGCACGTACTCTCCGGTCCATGATATTCGAGCGATCCTATGGGGATTGATGGCGCAGCATTTACATGGCTGAATTTAAAACACGGTTCTGGTTTCCGGTCCTCGGCAACGATGGCTGCTGGCCAGGTCCTGATTCCTGAATCGAATGGCTCACGCAATCACCTGCGAGCGTCATCGAAAGGTACTTGTAATTTAAGGACGGAAGGTGCATGCTAGCTGCGGAATGACCAACAACAAGTTTGGTTTTTCCCTGAGGTTAAGCTAAACCCTGCAGCAAGCCAGCAAGTAGTAGTGGTACAAGTAGTGAGTAGTACTAGTGCTAATCCACGAGGAGCACAGACCAAAAACCAGCGGTCTAATCTTTTTTTTTTTCGAGGAATCTACGGTGGGGGAGTTCCCCACCTGAATTTCTTATTGCAATAGAATTGTTTTACAAATTGCCAAGCGCGGTCTAATCTGGATGACGCGTCTTCACCAGGAAGGGATCAGTCTCTTGCACGAAAGCCAACCGGCAGCGCGCACTGCTCACGCACCGCCTCGGCGGCAACTGGCAGGCTTCTCGCGCGGCCACATTGGCGTTTGCACAGCTCACATGTACGTGCTCACGCGTACGTGCCGCCTCTCCCCTGCGGCGTCGTCTTGTGGCTGCACAGGAAACCTGGGGGCCGGCCTTTCTCGTTCGAAATGGCCGGCACGATGGCGACGCGGCATGGAAACCCGCAGCCCGGCGCGCGAGGGAGCGGAGCGTGGTGCGTGCGCTGTGTGAGTGTGACGGCGAGACCGCATTAACGTTGTCTTAACCCGGAAGCCGCAGCCGCACTTTTTTACGCAGCCGCCGTCGCTTTCGCGACCTTTCAGCGCGCTGCTCACGCTCCTCGGTCTGCCTGCTGCTGCTCTCTCTCCGCGGCCGCGGCACACGTCACCGGCGGAGCGCGAGTCTTGACCGGGGCGCCGGGCATTAACGGCGAAATTATTGTGCGCTTCTCGTGAGCGGAGGCGGGACTGGATGGCCCCGCGCGCTCTCGAATCCTGCCGTGCGTGGCAGGGAAGGCGGGTGAGGTTTCTTTCCTTTTCGTTTTTTTTCTTTTTTTGGGACGAGGCGGGCAGGTGACTGACTAGTAAGCGAGAGGAGGATCGAAAAGGAGCAAACAGGAAGCGTGAATATCACTGTCCATTTAGGCCCAAATCTTTGCTCGATCGTCCCTTTTACCACTAAACAAACCAACGCAAGGACTAAAAGTGATGGAAGATAAGATGCTTGTAATTATACATATTCTTGTCTCCCAAATCAAGCAAGAGAAGGAGAAAGAAGCTAGCTTTACAGAGTCCCGGCTCCTAAATCTGGTAAAGGAAAACAGAAAACGATCGATGGTAAAAGAAGACACTTACGGAACAAGAGAGGAAAACAGACGAGAAGAAAGCTGCGGCATTTACAGGTTTTCGCGATCAATCTATCTAATAATAATACTCGAGAGTGATGCATGGACTTGCTGGTGAGTGGTGACTGGCAACCGCTCCGAGGACTCGATTGATCATGAGTCGGTCAGTACTCCCACATGAGCGGCTCCTCCAGGCGGAACGCGCCGGCGCCGGCCACGTCGTCGTCGACGGCCCACGCCGTCCCGCACGAGAGGGCGGAGGACGGGCCGCATCTCAGGTCGAGCCCGAGCAGGTCCGGGAGGTCGAACAGGGCCTCGTCGGGGTCCGGCTCCGCGTTCTGCTGAGCCGCTGCCGGCGGCGGCGACGGCGGCGACGAGGAGGCGGAGGCGCTGGCGTCGTCGGAGCTGCTGCTGCTGCTCTCGGGGCTCTTGGCATTGGCGCCGGACGGGGAGACGGCGGCGGCGGCGAGCGCCGCCGCGGCCTGGACGTCCTTGGGCGCCGCGCTGGCCGGGCGCGGGAGCAGGTGCGCCTGGCCCGGGAAGTTGAGGTGCGCGGCGCGGCCCTTGATGGCGAGCGCGGCCACGTCGTGCGCGCGCGCCGCCATCTCCGCGGTGGCGAAGGTGCCGAGCCAGATGCGCGACTTCTTGCGGGGCTCCCTGATCTCCGACACCCACTTGCCCCAGCTCCGCATGCGCACGCCGCGGTACGTCGGGTGCCGGCCGCCGTCGTCGTCCTTGCGCGGCCGCTTCTTGGGCGCCGCCGCCGCGGGGGAGGAGAAGGACGACGACGAGGAGGAGGACGAAGAGCCGGAGGGTGAGGTCGGGGAAGCGGGCTCGTCCATGGCTGCCTCTGCCCAGGCAAGCAGCGGTGATGGTGGAGTTGTTGGTCTTGGTGACCCGAGGCCCGGGAGTGGAGAACTGGAGACGGGAAGAGCAGAGCTGTGTGCGCTGGGTTTTATGGTGTGGCGCGGAGGCCAGTGCCGAGGCAACGTGGCGTGCCAACGGAAGCAGATGGAAAACATAGGACCGCTTCCGCTTCAACTATGCTCGCCCGCCCTCTGTTTTGGTCGCTGGCTGCTGCTGCTTCTCTCGGCGTTTGGATTTTTTTTTTCTTTTTCCCTTTTCTCTTTTTGATGAGTGTTGTGCAAAAAAACACTGGCCTTATTCTTGTTTGGTGAAGTGTATGGGCCAAGCCATTAATGGCAATGGTCGATCAAATTTCTAGCATGCGTATGGGACACGAGCACCGTGTCAAAGGCGTGTGGGGGGCACTGGTGCTTGTCTGGCCATTTAAGATTTTAACATTTCCATTTTTGAGTCACGGTTCGAAAATGATTTTCTGCGAGAAGTAACTTGCATGTCATCATCACTGATCAGGGATAAGTACTCTTTCACTATAACACACATATCAACTTGGTCATGGAACTGAGCTTACATATCAACTTTTTCGTGCACCGCACAGCTCAACTTAAATTGCATTTGACATTATCCTCAAGCAAACACATTGCATAAAAAAGCCCACTAAAATTCTAATAAGCATTATGATTATTGCCCAACTTTTCTGTGACAATTTACCACTAATGCTCGAACTTTTGTTGTTTCTCTAACCAAAAAAAAGAAAGAAGAAAATATGTTAGGCTTCTGCTTCGGCATATTGCTTTTGCCCAAACATGATCGAAAAGTCCAAAGCCTTCAAAATAGTATGTCCTACTTAATTTTACATTGCGACTCACATCTTTTATCAACACGGAATCCATTTGTGTTAATATTTATTTTGTTGTGAGTTGGTCTTTTGAATATGCCTTGGTTATCAATTTGCCACCTCTTTGTAAAGAGTTGGCATGGTAGTGGCGAAAAATGAGTTTCAGGTAAAATGCAATTTGTGACAAAAGCAGAACAAAACATGGTAATTTCATTTTTGACATGTGTCATATGGTTGTGTGTATCGTCGCCTGTTGGCATGATATATAGCTAGGGTTATACAAGCCAAGAAGAGAAGACGGAATTATCTCTTGAAACTTCATGAGAAGATATAAAAAATAAATAACAGAAAGCCTCTAGCCTTGTAGTACTTCTACCATGTACTCCTACATTGCTACCCAAAAAATAAGCCAAATCCAAACGACAAAAGTAAAATAACAGAGCAAACTCCATTTTTGCTCAGATACACTTAGTCCCTGTTTGGTAGAGTTTCTAATTTTTCAAGAACCAAAAATGTTTATGTTCTCTTGTGAAACTGGTTTTAGCCCATAAATGTTTACTCTTTCTGATGAAGAGTAATAGAGAAACTTTTCTACTTTTTGAAGAGAAACACAGAAACGCTTTTGGTTTATGAAAATCTTATGTTTTTTCTAACAGTTTCTAGTTTCTTAAGTGAAACTCAAAGACATCCCTGTTTCTTACCCTATAAACTGTTAAGAAACTAAACCTGTTTGATCTTGTGTTTCTTTTTGTGAGAAACCGAAACTAGAAACCCTACAAACACACCTAGACTGGAACTATAAATTTCTGAAACTTCTATGCCAATAGATCACGGTATAGTAATTCTCAAGCCTTAACAACCCATGGGTCCGAATCGACTCACCTAATGCGTAGCTAGCGAGACTGGACATGGTCATTACCTACAAGCCTACATGACACGAGTAAAATGAAATATGATAAAATATTCAACTGATACAGCTAGCAGAGTAGATGTTCTAACATCAAGTATTAAAAACCGGTGCGAGTCCTTATTGTATCTATTGAGCCAGTGATTCCCATTGATGTTGGACAAGATCGTCCTTAATTAACACACCTTAGTTTGTTGAGGAAGCCATCCAGGGACGCTGATTCGTCACGAAAACATTATTACGCGCCTGTCAACCCGCTCAAGGCGTTTCGTTTTCATGCAGTCGTACGCTGCACAACTCGCCATCAACCCAACGGTACCCTTCGTTTCATTTCCGCTCGACGCCGAAGTCAAAATCATCCGCACTTCCTTCCCGACGCGCCCGTGGCCCGTTGTTGCTCCGCTCGCCAACGGTAGTGCGGCGGGGCACGTCGCGTTCGGAGTGACGACGACGACGAACACCCCCCCGTCGTGGACCGGGTCAAGGACGCGGGCCGAAAGAAACCAGGCTCCGGTCCTTGGGCCTCGTGTCGTGGGAGTTTCTTCTGCAACTGGGGACAGGTTGGCGTCCACCGCCGCCGCATAGAGTCGTAGAAGCGCTTCCGGCGACGCATGTCAAGCATGTGTGGCTGGTTCGACATCAAACCCTTTGGCTGCTGTGATCAGTTCAGCAGTGCGAAAATTAACTCTGCTAATCCACCGAACGGTGTAGCGTTTCAGCCAACAGCCAACTCCCACTTGCACCTCCTCGGGTTGCTAGTGCTGCCGAACTGTGCCGATCCACCACCGAACGGCGTGGCTGGTGTAGCAGCTTAGACTGTCCACAGTAGTACCGATGATGCTGAAGTATATGTGGGGCCATTTCTCCTAAAAAAAATAGTGGTGCCATTGAGTCAGCGCACCTCCTCCTTCCTTTCGTTCCTTCAGGTGGTGTTTGGCAATTGGGAAATGAGATGTGGGTTTGGGATTGGGAAATGCCCCTTTAAAGAATGAATGGTGGAGATTTAATATGAAGGATGAATGAAGGTTCTAGATTTCTTCTCTCATTTCCTTATCCCAATCCCAATCTCCTTTTTCCAATTGCCAAACAACACGTCATGGGAAAGAACGATTCCCCAATCTTTCTCCCTCCCCCGCAACAGCTGCGCAGAGAAATTCCTCCCAAAATCAATCTCTCTAGCCCCAGCAATCAAGGTCATATCCATCAAATCTTGAATACAAATCACATGTGCTTGATCCAGATCAAATTGCAGTCCTTGAACAAGGCAGGCCGGCACTCGCGCCATGGAGGAGGGAAGGGACCTGGCCATGGAAGAGGAGAGGAGGGAGTTCGTGAGACTGGCGACATGGGCAGGGTGCGGGGAAGGAAGGTCTGGTGGCCGGAGAGGAGGAGGAAGGGGCAAAGGCGTGGTGGAGTGCTGACTGCTTGGTCGATGGAGGCGAGTCGACGACGACAACGCCGTGTTGCTTGCATCGGTGCTGAGGAGCGGAGGAAAGGGATGCGGAGCAACCGAGCGGACCCGAGCTCGAGTTTGTTTACTCATTTTTTATTTCTCAGCATCGAGGCTTGAACATGATCCGCGAGCCGAGAAGTTTTCGTTTCAGCACCGCCTGCAGTGGAGAGCACCGGTGCTGAAACAGGAAAGAGAGTGTTTCAGCACCGGTTTTCCTCACCACTGTGGGTAGTCTTACAGCCACATCCCAGCTGCTCTCTCCACGACCGCCGATCAACCAATAATTCGCCTACGCTGTGGCCGTACCACATAATTGGCTACTCATCGCAAACTGCTAAGCGCAACCAGCAGCGACTAAACACTGCAGAGGCGCGCGCTACTGCTAGTGACAAGAACCAAACGATAATAGCGTCATCATTTGGAGCAGCGGCTAGCGTACGGCTCCAATGCCCGACGGCGCCTTCCCGCGTTCGGCCAGCGAGACGGGACGCTGGACGCCTTCCTATCACTGCTCCCGTTCCCGTTTCGTGATGGGTAATTAAACAGCGGCCGCTGATCATGGATGATTGCTCAGTGCTTCTTATACTATAGCTATGCTGCGTTGCTGCGCTTCAGTGATGCGTGTGTATCGCCTCGCTGATCTCCCGCCGTTCTCGACGTACGCGAGCTGTCACGAGCGAGGACGGTGCATGTTTAATGATCGATCCTTATTTTGTCTTCTGTACCTAACAGTTCTTTAACTCCATCTAAGACGACGCCGTTTAAATGCCTAGCTAGTGCTGAATAAGTTCCCGGCGAGTACATTTGCTTAGCTGCTCATAAGAATCGTGCAAGTAAACATTGCTTGAGCCACCCAGTAACCAATCACGAAGGAATGTACCCAATGTACTAGATATAGTTTGATTCAGTGTACTCTTTGAAGGAAGAAGATCTAAAGGAATACCATGCCGTCTTCAACCAAAAGAAATAAAGGCTCATGTTATATCATGCATGAAAATATAGTCGAATTCAGTTGACGAAGGACAACCATCGGATGCAAATCGAACGGCTGAGCCATGAGTTCTTCCTTTATCTCATCTCATCCCTTTAAGCCCGGCTGCAAACTCGTCTGAGCCATGTGTTTACACCGTCGACTGAAAAAGGTTGCTTCCTTCCTGTCATAGGAAGCATAGAAGCATGTAAAGGAAAACATGGGGCTAAAATTTACCCCATGCTTTTCCGTTTAGCACAACAACTCTAGTAACTGAGTTTTTTTTTTTTTAATATTATGCTGCCCTTTCCCTCCAGCGAAAATCCCATGTTTCAACAAGAACCCTTTGTATCCAGAATTGATCCTTATCAGAAGCGTTCCTAGGTATCTTTGGTCTTCACATTGTTATGGCTTTACCTTGTACAACAACTCAGTCCACATTTGTAAACAGGTATCAACAATTGAATGGATGCCCCCCATAATTACCAGCATTAAGTGTTGCGTTAACCCAACTTGACACAAAACAAATGCTTAGAACATCGGATTTTTGTTCAAACACTATACGACAATACTATGTCAGCTCAGAACAACTTGTTTTTAATGGTTTGCCACGCATGTTTTTGCTTACGATTCCAATCCGTTGAAATGTCCCATCATGCCCAGGAAAAAAGGGATGCCAATGTTCGATTCGCCAAGTTGTTCTTCGAATTACTAAGCACGTTGAGTCAATAATATGCCCACATGACCAAGCACAGAAGGTGCCATCGCTATGGCGTGCCGGAGGGCAGGACAAAACGGCACTTCGTTCAGATTACAACTTTTTTAGACAAAAATTCAGATTACAACTGAACACTAAACAACTGTTAGCTCCAGCCATATCACGCATGTTGCATCTGACGCCCCATAGACGCATTAGAAAACTTGGCCCGGACCTCACACATGCTCCCAGATGACTGTTGCACAACACGCCACTGCAACTGGCCCCCTAGCTAGCAGCTTTGCGTTGCATGCCGACCCATTCTTTAATCAACGTAACTAACTGTGATTAAGAAGCCACCTGACCTCGTAGCGCAACGCAATGGCGTGGCTACATCGGTCATACCTAACCTCATCGTGTGTGGATTTTTTGGATGCTTTTTTGCTGAGGCAGGGCAGGCAGCCCCACTTGCATGGCCTCACCAACCATGCATGTATTCATACATACAAGTAGTAATCACAAAACCTTGTGCCACTAACTACTACACTTACAGTTTAATAATTTAGTCTATATTATGACTAATCTTCAGGGTTGGCTACAATCTTTGTCAGTATAATATTGTTGTAGGGATTGCTGCGGCATCACTTATCATCACAAATGGAGAGGGACCATTGGTCCAGCAAATTAAACGGCATAGGCGGCTGAAGACAACAAGAGACAGAACGGTTGTTCGCTTTGTTCTAGAATACTATCCTTCGTGCCTTGCATTATTGAGTCCAGTGTAACCATGGATTGTCCGCTAGCGCGTACTATAAAATTAGAAAACGATGAACAGTTACAATTACAGTATTGGGACCATGCATGAACAAAACTTGCTAATAAGGACATGCTTGTGTACACTATTATACCATGTCGCATAACACGATACGAATCTTATTGACCTAGCGATCTGTAACAGAATCAAAAATGGATTCAACCTGGCTACAGCTATGACGTGGTGCCATTGTTCGCATGCATCACATGGTTACACTGACAAAGTTAGTAACAAGTACCACATTTGCTAAAAACTGGAAAATAAAACAAAAGAATTTTGTGCATGCACTGGGTTGGTAGCCTGGCAGCTTGATTGAACGTCAATGTTCCCAGAGCAGCAAGGGCTCCTCGAAGCCGAGATCGTCGGCGATGGCGTCCCACGGCGACGAACCGCAGTAAGACGGCGGGGCCAGTGGCGATAACATGAACCCGAAGTCCACAAGAGCATCCGGTACGTCGAGAAACGAGAGGTCCAGCCCCATGTCGCCACCCCATAACGGAGTTGTATTATTCTCAATGTCGCCGCAGCCCGGCGCTGCATGCTGCTTCTCAGGCGCCAGCTCTTCCTCCTCATCAGCATCGTCGGCGGCGTCGTGGCAGTTGGGCGAGTCGTCGTCGTCAGGCGACGCCACGGTGCATGCCGCGGCGAGCGCGGCGGCGGCCTGCACGTCCTTGGGCGCGGCCGAGGCGGCGCGGGGAGCTCGTGCGCGAGCTCGGGGAAGTTGAGGTGCGCGGCGCGGCCCTTGATGGCGATGGCGGCGACGTCGTGCGCGCGCGCGGCCATCTCCGGGTTGTCGAAGGTGCCGAGCCAGATGCGCGACTTCTTGCGCGGCTCCCGGATCTCGGACACCCACTTGCCCCACGTCCGCATGCGCACGCCGCGGTACGTCGGGTGCTTCAGCTCCCTGCGCGCCCGCTTCTTGCCGTTGCCGCCGCAGGCGGCCGTAATGCTGCCGGAGTCGGCGCCGGAGCTAGGCGACGACGCGTTCAGGGAGCTGGAGCTCGAGTTGCTGCTACAGGTGCACCCGTCCGACGACACCTGAGGCAACGACGGCACTTGCTTCTCTTGCTCCATCCTGATCGACGTGACAAATGACGAAGACGAGGACCGAAGTCTGCTGGCTGGCTGGCTGGCTGGCTAGTGACGATCGCGATGTCTCTTACTTTCGTCTTTGCTGCTACAACTTGGAACGGGTCGCTGTGAGTCGCTTGCACTTGTTGGTGATCGAGTTTGATGCGAGGCACCGTTCCTTATATATCGTGGCTACACTCGTCCTCTCCTGATCTCGCAAAGTCAATGTGGAAACCGCAATTGGCGTGGCATAAATTTTCCGAAGAATGTGAATGACGTTGCGAACAGAGAGCATAGAAAGGCACACGTTACGCTCGCTCTCACGCGCTTCTGTGGTGGTCGGTCAGTAGTCTATAACAGTACTGAACACACTTCTGATTTCAGTACTATTTCTTGGTCTCTGCCCCGGCCGGACCCCCCCAGTCCACAGAACGAGTTCGTGCAAAATGTGCGTGCGTGTCTTCGATTGGTGGGGGAATGATTAAAGTAGCCTAAGAATTCCACGCAAAAGCAAATTCCGTACCAATTCGTGGGCCTTATCAGAGTTTTAATATTCATGCATCCTTATGCGTACTAGATCAAAAAGATTTGGGGCCGGTGCTGCAATCCATTATACAATGCCAATGAGGGCAATGCCAAGCCGTGCCAACCAGCACAGAGAATTGTGTTTGTTGGTTCCGGAAAAGCAGGATCGAAGAGGATTGAACGGAAATAATGCAAAGAAAAAGCAGCATGCTTTGCTGATGCAGAATTAAACTATTGCGCCGCTCCGTGTATTATCTGACAAAATATTCAATATAAACACTGCAAGATTCCAGCGCGAGAGGAACTCGTGGCGTGCTTTGGAGATACGGATGCTGCCCAAGATCACACGTAAAAAGCTTTACGAGGTTTTTTAATTTGTGACCAACGCAAACAACCAAAACTCTTCTGAAGAATGCTGACATGAAACAATCATTCCGTCTCTGCGATCAAGCTTTTCAGTTGGCCCCATGAGTGTTTACCGAGGCACCAAAACATGGTGATAGAGACCGATAAACGCCGTAAACGTAGCATCTGTGCTTTCTGCTGGGTCACGCAACTGGGATGGACCCGGGATACATAGGCTCGTGTCAAATTGTATTGACCACATGACATTATTAGAGAGCTTGCATATGTGTCAGTAGTCAGTACTGGGCTAAGATCAGGCAAACTAGAGCATGCTTGGAGCGGGGGAATATTCCCATGACTTACTAATAGCAGGTTCCTCGACACTCTTTATGACCGAGATCCAGCATTTTCTTGAAAAAAGATAGGAGAATTTCATCCCTTTTAAAAACATAATTTACAAAATTCGATTTTTTCCTCACAAATGCGTCTTTTATTACAAGAATGGAGAAAAGAAAGTACACGATTCTTCAAATCATGTTTAGGAAAAATGGAAAAGGTGCTATCTGCAACGGAAAAAGGGACTCTAAGCGGAGCCGTACATTTTGCATCAAACTGCTTCTCCTTTTAAGCGATTAGTCCGTTCAGAGCAAAACTAGCTTGATCTCAATTAAACATCACGTGCTTAGTTGCTACCGGTCAAAAGCACATGTTATCGACGAAAACTTTGCGCCAAACCCAAGATATGATTGGTTAAATTGTTATCTACATTGTGTAACGCGAGGACGACTACCAAACAAGGGGAGAAAAAAGACGACGAAGGAACGTACATGCAGGACGATTCCTATCGTCCTATGGACGGCAATTAAAGATTTAAAACGTATCATATAGTATCACAAAACACTTTTAATGACGGCGCTTCATATGGGCCTTGCTTCAGTTCCAACTTGACCTTCCTCTGCTCTGCAGTCTCACTTTTTTGTACTGTGAGCAATGACACTTTTGCTTACTAAGCAATGACGACGACGACGAGCTAGACTAGCAAGGCTTTGTCATCCGTTGGATCAATTGGCAGTAGAGACAACATGGGATATGACAGAAATGAAACCATTCAAGAATATTTCTCATCACAAAGTCCCAGTGAAATGAGTCTGACGTGCTCATTTGCAGCCAATTCTGAAGGGTGGTTAGCACGTCAATAAATCCAGTAAAGAGTGGTTAATACCACTACGTCGATATATAACTTCCACAGGAATGGTCATTTTCTTACAGCAACTGAGGAACAAATGGAACGATGTTTATGTGGACGTCTGGCTAAAAATAATTGGTGGCGCTCGTTGCCAGAAAGCTACATTCCTGTGAAAGGGGTCTTGGCCTAGCGGTTAAGGCATCCGAGTAACACCTTTGAGGTCCTGGGTTCGACTCCCGGTGGGAGCGAATTTTCTAGGATTTAACGGCATTTGTGCTTTCAGCGGTAGGCGACGTGGCCGTCGACAGCGAGGCGCCAGTGGTGACTTCGGGAATCTGGAGAATTTGCCGGCTCAGTCTTCGAAGATGCTCATAGGGGTAGGGTTTGCGTATGTGCGTTCATAGGGGTGAGTGTGCGTGCGTGCGTTGTGAGTGTCTGAGTTGTACTGTGTAATTTTTCAAAAAAAGAAAGCTACATTCCTACTGTTCGATGCATCAAATTGGCAAGCAAAATAATGTGATCAAGTGCACACGCGACAGTTCGCAGTGAAACCAACAGCTTGCTGACGGATCTGTGGTGCATGATTATTGTCACATGCTGGAATGGCACAAAAGCGTCGATCGAGATCTTCTTTTGTATAATTCGTTAGACGTTTTTTTTTTTTTTTGCCGTTCGTTCGATTTTATTAGAAAACGACTGTTGACCAATTATTATGGTGGTCTGGTCTCTGTCATTCTTCTCCAATTTCAGTCTCTTTCGAGTGTTCCCTGGCTTTAACCTCGCGTGGCTAATTCGCCTGAAAATCTTTGGATTGCAACTTTTGAAAAGGGAAAGGCAACACCTGATTGGTCAGAGATCCATGTCTGACGAGGACAGCCGTGACAGAATTAAAAACCGTCCAGAGAAACATGTTTTTGGTTTATTAGTTTCGTTCAGTTTGTTCAGAAGAAGCAATACAATCTACACAACTTTGTGCAGATAAAAAACAAATTTTATTGGGGGTAGCTTCACTCAAATCTCAATTTGTTTTTTGTTTTGGGGGGGTGTAGCTTCACTCAAATCTCAATTTGAGAATCGATACACACTTGCAGGTTATATATGTCGAGCCCCAATAATCAAGAACAGCTCAAGTGGATCATATCTGGTCGCAACAGCAACGCTCAGTTGCTCGCGATCTTACCATCCGATTAGGTGCCCGTCCAGCCGGTCCAAAATCTCCACGCCGCAATTGAGCGGGCAACGAACACGCTCGGTACCACTGGCACCTACCGTACCGTACCGTGTGCCATCCGACCGCCGGAACCGCCACGGGGGCCCTCGTCTCGCCTCCGATCCGGCCGGACCGCACGGCGACAAGCACCCCCGAGCATGGCATCCTCACGGAGCATCATCGCACGCACGAGCCGGCCTGCCGGCCTGTATATGATTAACCACGTAATTCTGCCTCGTTCTCCTAAAAAAATACTACGTAATCCTGCCTCGTTAATTAGACGCTGGCGCGAGCAACACCAATCAGCCAGCCGGCCACTGCAAGCATAGGCCATAGCATGCAAGCAGCTCCGCGCAACGGGCAGCGCCAATGCGCGACCGCGAGCTCCTCCTCTCTGGCCATGTGTTGGGCATGTGAGGCGGTCGTCCCTCTCATGGCCGTGCATGGCTACGTGTTAACCCAAGATCCTCAATCTGCGATGACAGAAAATTTGCTAATAAGAGTCCGCGACGACAATAATTAGGGAAAGGTAGATGCGGACGTGACTGGAAGATATACAGGCCGTGCTCGGAATATACCAATGCCAAATTGCCAATTGGGCGCGGGAGCCGGTAATCGGCGTGCTAATGCCCTGCACCTAACCTGAACGGGATTGGCCGTCAGAGCGCGGATGGAGGAAGAGGACAAGGGAATATTGCGCGGTTCAGCTTGGAACTTTCTGTGCTCCTTCCCTCTTCCTTTGTTTTTTTACGCCGGATTCATCTCTCTGCTAGTACGAGTATTTGTCCAGTGTACTAACCTAGGATAACGTGGTTTAGTCTGTACCGAACCGAGGAATGCGGGTTCAGTAGAGTCTGTGAGCACGTCGGGAGAGAGGAAGGGGGAGTGAGAGGAACAGGCTGGATAAGAATAAAACAGAGGTCCCCGCGTCGTCTCCGTGAGGCGACTCGGGGGCAACCCCAAACCCTAGCCGCCACCAACCCCGTCACCACCAAATCGACGGCCGCCGCCGGAGCCGCCGGGCAGCGGCGACGGCGGCGGCCAGCGACGACGCCCCAATGGAAGCCGTTCGCATGCCTTCGGCCTTTTTCCCCACTCACTCCGTCCTCCTCCTTCCTCAAGATCCTCCGGCCATCGTCAACACCAAGGTCATGGCCGGAGCCCCTGCTGTCCAGATCCAGACTACCCCGGGCCAGATCCGTTGCCCCCCTAAGCTTTGGGGCCAGCGCCCGGGGCATGGTGTGGCGGCGACAGTGGCATGCTGATGTGGTGTGTTGGCGGCAAGGCGACGCCTCCTGCTGTGGCGTGGCCGCGGTGTGGCGTGGTGGTGACGCGTCGCGGCGCCTGCGCGGCGTCGTGGCGTCTGCGATGTGCGGTTGTGCGTCGACGCGGAGGCGAACAGACCGAGGACTTAGGCGGCGTGGTGCCGCGGTTGTCCTCATTGTTGCTGCTGCGAGCCGACCGGGAACGGCGGCGGCATGGTGCCGCGGTCGTCCTTGTTGAATGGGGATGCTGGTTTTGACATGGCTGCCGGTGTGCTGCTGCAACAAGCAGCGACCTTGGTGTCATGGTGGTTGCCGGACCTGAGGTTAGCTGGCCATGAATTTGGTTGTGGAAGAGTTCATGCAGCGAAAGTGCCGCATTTGGTATGCGGGGAGGCGCTCCACATTCGTATGGCTTGATTGCGGGGATCTATCCCCAAATCCACATCACCTCCGGCATCCACACGAAAGCCGTGCAGCGAAAGTGCCGCACTCGGTGTGCGGGGAGGCGTTCTACCTCCGCACGGCTTCAGAAAATTCCATCTCCATATACCACAATGTCTACACCTTCGTCCACTACCCATGCTCTAATTCTGCTTCATGCCTTTTTGCGTGATGTTGTGAGCCGACACTTGCCTACTACCGGTGTTCCTCTTTGTGGAGTCCTCATCTCCTGATTGCATCGACTCATCTTATGCCGGTATGGCGAGAACATGATCCCCTCTCTTGGATCTCCTCGTTTTCCTTTCGGTCATCCTCCCTCTTTTGTGGTTTCCTCCCCTCAAAGGGCGTCGGAGTACATCGTTTGGATCCCGGATGGTTTTCTAAGCCGTTGAAATCACAATTGTCGTCTGTCGATCTCGACTCTATGCTCAACAGTTGCGTGCGATGAAGATCCCGAAGGGCTCGCTTGGTGGTGGCACGAGTTTGTGAGTGGCACCATGTTCTTTGCGTTAGGCAGGTTTAGCTGTTTGCTGTTGCTATGTTGTTGCTCTCTTCCATCCCCTGTAAAATGTTTTTTCTGCTGCCATGGTCATTTGATCAATGTAAAACTTCAAAGCTTGGCCTGTTGACGCCTGTTTTAATGAAAATTCAGGTGGGATACTCCCCGCCCCCGCCCCGTTGATCGCTCAAAAAAAAGAGGAACAGGCTGCCAGGCCAGTTGGCGTGATAAAGTTAACAAACCTTGGTCATAACAAGGACGTGGCAGCAGCAGGATCGGAGCGTTGTGAACTGGAGCTGTCGGGGTGAGAATCTGAGAGACGTTTACATGATGATGAACCGCCGTTTCATACAACGACCTCCGAACGGCCGGCAGCCCATCACAAATATAGCAGCAAACGTTATCAGTGTTGTTTTCTCGGGGAAAACATTATCACTTTTGTGATCGTCCAGTAGCGCAACGGCAATGCGCTACCTGTAAACGTCTCTCCTACTTTGATACAGAAAGAAGACACAAAATATGCATCAAACTGCTAGTACTAGTATTCTCTTGGTACAGGGAAGAAGAACACAGGCTCCTTGTCAAATCAAGCACATGCTCTACTAATAAATATGTGAATAACAATTTGGTGTGGCGGTAGCTCTTTTTTCCACCCCCACACCTTTTCCATTTTGTTTGAGATCACCATATATGGTGTGGTAGCTACTATTCAAGAGTTCAGAAAGGTGTAGATAGATAGTGATTCCTTAAAACAAAAAGAAGAAAAAAGAAAAAGAAAGAAAAAAAAAAGAAGGTAAAGTGGTAGCTACTCGTCGGCCCACAGGAGTGGCTCCTGCATCCCGACGTCGTACTCCTCGGCCGCCATTGCCGCCTCCGGCCAAACAGGTGACCACCACAGCCCGTCCCTCAGGTCGAGAAGAAGGTCAGGCAGGTCGAACAGCGCGTTGTTCTGGCCGCCGTCCTGGCCGTCGTCGGCGTGCACCGTCTCCTCCTGGCAGCACGCCGCTTCCGGCGACTCGGCCGCAGGCGGCGGCGACGACGACGACAGCTCGAGCTCGGCCGACGACGACGCGTCGCACTGCTCGGCCGCCGCCGCGGCGGCAGCC
Organism: Eragrostis curvula; assembly: GCA_007726485.1. Classification (NCBI taxonomy): domain Eukaryota; kingdom Viridiplantae; phylum Streptophyta; class Magnoliopsida; order Poales; family Poaceae; genus Eragrostis; species Eragrostis curvula. The sequence continues at coordinate 15,004,694 of RWGY01000031.1, forward strand.
TGGGCGGCCGCGGCCTGGATGTCCGCCGGGGAGGTGGACGCCGGGCGGGGCAGCTCGTGGGCGCGGTCCGGGAAGTTGAGGTGCGCGGCTCGGCCCTTGATGGCGAGCGCGGCCACGTCGTGGGCGCGCGCCGCCATCTCCGCGGTGGGGAAGGTGCCGAGCCAGATGCGCGACTTCTTGCGGGGCTCCCGGATCTCGGACACCCACTTGCCCCAGCTCCGCCGCCGCACGCCGCGGTACGACGGGTGCTTGAACCCGCTCCGCCGCTCCGCCGCCGCCGCCTGGCCCTGCTGCTTGTTGCCGCTGGCGTCGTTGTTGTCGTCGGTAGTGCAGCAGCTGCTGCTGTCCTCGCCGTGGCCATTGGTGGTGTTGGCTTCTATTTCTTCGGAGTCTGCCGGCGAAGAGGCTCTCTTGCGCTTCGTCGTCGTGGGTTTGGAGGAGTTCTTGGACAGCTCCTGCGGCGCGCCATTGGCCAGGGAGGAGGAGGAGGAGGTGGTGGAGGAAGTGGAAGAAGAAGAGGAGGAAGAGGTGGTGGGTGCATGGCTTGCGTCTGCTTCCATGTCGCTTATTGGGCTTGGAAGACTAGAGGGGCAGTGTGGGGAGCTACCGAGCTAGAGTGCGCGCCCTGGTATAAATAGTGGCCGCGGTGGCCTGGTGGGGCATAGCTGCGTGTTTTTTTTTCCTTCGCAGCATTTTTTATGGTTTAAGAATTACTAAGACTATATTATGATTGGCGATCACTCATGAAACCATAAAGCTAGTTTCTATGTAAGAAGTACATGTTTAACCTATACAATATGGTTGCAAAAATAATAAAAGTTCAAGTATAGTACTAGGCAGTACTAGGGGTAAAAAAGATATGCTTGAAAAACTATTAACTTATTAATGCTAGGGTACTAGGTAGTGCTAGGGAGAAAAAAGATATACTTGAAAAACTATGTAACTTATTAATGCTAGGGAACAAAGAAAATTCAACAAAATAATTAGTTAGAATACAGCTATCAGAAATGTCTAAGAAAATTTGATTTTTTTTATTTCTACCAATCGTATGATTTCTTGGTAGAAGGTTCTTGGCAACGACAATTTGACATTCACTTTGTGTTAAAAAATTCAACTGCTCGATTGATTAACTAACTCTGCATCGTCTAAAAATATCAAGGAAGCCATCTCTCCAGCACTCTTAGGCTAAAAATTTTATGACCTGTGTCAAGCTATAGGTCTTTAGTTGCCTTTAACTAACAATAAGCAAAGTCAATCGTCTTCTAGGGAAAATATAGATTAACCTGTTCCAAATAAACTATCTCTGAAACGATCTTCTTAGCAGAATTCAATGAGAGAGCCAATTGAAAGCTCCCAATTGGTGGTGTTCCTTCCATAGAAACGTGCATATAGTACTACTTGTAATTTTCATGTGCATATAAAATCATGTAAGCGTTTGTACTATTCGACAGATTTGTTTACACAGCGTTGTAGTTGTAGGCATTGTCATTCATCACTTGGGGCAAATTCTCAACGGGCACGCACAAGGTAGGATGGCTCCATCTAATCACCTCTGCGAGGTCTCAAAAAACAACGAGTTCATCACTGCAGCGCTTGTCAAAAATTTATTTGACCTGAGTGCTTAACCGTACGGTTTTGATCAGTCAAGATCACTGCTTTTAACTACTAGGTTGCAAGTCAATCGATTAACCTGTTCGAAATAAACTACTATTTGTCTGGACCATCAATAAACGTTGATACTGCCTCGCGCGAGATCGCAACAGGAGAGATTGGGGGAGAGAAGCCAAGTGGTGGCGCATACAAAATGCGCCGGCGCAGCGCAAGTGATGTAAGTCGCGGGTGCGTGCCTGCCGGCCGGCGTATTGCCCGGGCGCCCAACCTCCCGACAACCAGAGGAAGAGGAATCGAGCTGGACAAATCTCGACCAGCACATCTCGCCGGAAACCGGTCGCGACTTCTTCCGCGATTCCAGCAGAGCCAAATTTGGCTTCGTTTTGTCAGGTTTCGCCTTGGACTTCCCTTCCATCACTTGAGCAATTCCTGACTGACCGAGCTCTGACGGACGGCCGGACAAAGATGAAGTTAGGCCAGGGCTCACCGTCCTTGCCAGATTTTAGTTCCGGGTGATTGGAACGTACCATGGACGCATGAACGTAGGCGTGCAGATCATGAAATCAAAATGGAGGCCACCAGAAAACCGATAGCAGAGTGGTCCGTCCTCTGTTCCCAAGTTCCGATAGCACGGTGACGAATTAAATGGCGCTCGCTACTCTAGCAGCGAAGAAGTCGGCTCTCACTGGATAATTACAGATTCCTTCCACGCGCCCGCGTTGCCATTCTTGCACCCAACGCGATGCGTTCGTGTGCAGTAGTACTAGTAGGCCGCAGCTGTGCTGCACTACACTACAGCAGTAGGAGTACAGCACAGTGCGGTGGTACCGTGTGCAGAAGCTTCGGTAAGAGTAATGTATATGTATCCGGAGCAGGAGCGCTTAATTAGCGGTACAGCTCGTGCTAACGAATTCGCACGGTTCCTGCTTGTATAATAACAATGTTTTTTTTTTTTTTTTTTGGCCTCGCACGATTCCCGCGCGCGCGGTCACCGGGGTTGCCGCCGATGCCTCTGTTCCCGGTAAGCTACAGTGCCCGTGCAACACGTTCCGGCCCGTTCCTCCTGTTTCCCGCGCTTGACCCTTTGACCCTAGAAGGGCAGGGCTCGCGGTTCCCCGAGGCCCCACGTGAGCGTGGCGCCTGCGGCGCGCGCGCCGAGAGGGAGACGGAGGAGAGAGCCGAGCCGAGCCAGGCCAACCCATACCTGCATCGATCAGCCAGCCGCGCCCCGGCGGCGTTCGGGCTGTGGTCGCGTCGCGGCGCGCGGCGCTTCGGCGGCAAGCATCATCATCAGCCAACGAACGGTGCGCGCGCGGGTGGTGAGGCGACGACCCGAACCGCTCGATCCGGCAGCGTACGTACCCGCGGTGGCGCGCCCCGCAATCCAAAGCCATCGGCGTAGGTGAAGCACGCACGCACGCACTCGCGCGCGCACGGACGGACGGACGCCACGGCGATCGTCCGTCCCATCGATCGCGTACGTCGCGCTCGACGAACGCTGCGCGCCGCAGTTAAGGTCAAGCGAATTTTGCGAGCGTACGGCGCCTAACTTGACATAACATTAACATTGATCCGCCTAATCACAAGCGGCTTCCGCTGCACCGAACATGGAACGAAGGTAGTAGTAGTACACGTACTGCTGGCGCGGGACGCATTACTTCCAAGTAATAGAGCTTGTCCGCTTGTCCAACGCACTGTCATTTACTGCCCCCGCCTCGCCACGACCGCTCTACGACGACGGGTTTCCGGTGCACGTACGTATCATACTAGACCGGTAGATCGTGCCAAGGTCCGGTGTGTAGCTCCTAGTAGACTTGCAAGTAACAATTCGCCGTCAAAGTTGGCCTCGTGCGTCGTCGTCTACCCAACTTCCGTGCCAGCCTCATGCTTCCAGCTTCAGCTTCGCTGAGAGTCCGGGTAGTCAGTCAGTCTCGCGTGCTGTCATGCGTTGATACCGCCAAGATGGAGTGTACCGGTCCTTAATGTAAGCTGTACGGAACTACGGTACTAAACAACAACTGGTAGGAGTATTATACGGCTACTTTCGTTGTTTATTCATTCTGACGCCCGGCACGTAGCCTCTCCAGCTTAGCTTCTTCGCGCTCGGGAAGGAACAGATGGTCGTTCAGGCAAATAAACAACGCTAACCTCGCGGTGGCACCAAGAACAGGAGTTATTACACCTGCTTACGCCAAGCAGTAAAAAAACAGTAGGCGTACCTCGCCCCGGTTGTACGAAGCGCTCGAGATGCTCACGGCGAGCAGGGCCATCAATGCCGGGCACCCCGTTCTAACAGCCAGTTACTGCTTTGGTTAGTTCGCCTGCAAATGCGAGCTCCCATCACGTTACTACTAAGCCGTTAATGGCCACAAGCCCGGAACAGTAACCACACGTTACTATACAGTCCTATGATACTGTCGGAGTCAATGCGTCCGTTCGACGAGAACAGCCGGCTGATTCCCGATGCTGTTATCTACTATACTCGGGAGTAGTAACCATCTCCGATAGTTTCCAGCTGAGCTGAGAGAAGAGTGCAACGCTGTCAACGCAACAGGCTGTAACGGCTCTAGTTTAACACATCGAGCGCCTATACCGTCCTTGAACACTGCCTGACAAATGCAGAGCATTGCAAAACCAATGGAGCCTTTAAGCCCAGACCAACTTGGGGTGCCACAAGTACTACGAGTAATTAACTAACCGAACCTCTTCAATTAGTACGAACCAGTAAAAGCATGTACTAGTACCATGTAAACAAGCAAGAATGGCTTGCGATTTTTGGTTGATGTCGAGAAACCGGAAAGGTAAGTAAGAGCCTTACCGCATTATCGGTTCTTGGTACTCTCAGTACGGCACAGCTTGGGTGCCGCAACGGGTTACGTGGCTGCTCTGTCTTTGCATGCTTCTTCCTCCAGCAAGTTCGGTCGCAACGGTGATGGAGTCACGAGTCAGCGAGCACGCCGCCAAATGCTTTGGCTGCACAGGAAAGTCTACAGAGAGCAACCCAATGGTGACAGAAAGAAGTGGCATCAGCAGCTGGGTACCAGAACGAGCAGGACTGGGAGCGACATAGAATCTGTTTCCATTTGACAGGAACAGGCAGCATAAAAGTAGTTCCATTGGGAATTTCAGATGGTTCAGCGATCATTACTAATGTCAATGATATTAAGGTAGTGACAATAACAGTTAACGTAGAACAGAGCCACGTAGTACTGCATGATCTGCGAGGTCCTAGAACTTTGACTTAAAACATTCAGAAAGGGGTGTATGGTCAACAGAGGCCAGCTAGCTAGTTTGAGGAATTCAGCCAAACTTTAGGCTTCTCAGCTATGAATCACAAACCCAAGATACTTGCGCTAAGTTCTGGACTTTATTGACTGTTTCACATCATCTAGTTTCATTTTCATACTCTAGTTTCAACTTCTCAAACAGTGACCGGCCTAAGTCCCAGCAGCATGCCACTGCACCAATTATTACAGAAATCTAAAGTCATGACTAAGCAATTTTACCACCAAGTGCTTGCAGCGAAACTAGACGGTTTGACCAATACAAATGCCAAGCTAGGAACTCCTTGTCTGTAAGGTACAGAAAGTCATCGCTTATATTTATGTTACAACAAAGAAGACTCAGATATAAGCAAAAGAAGCCACAAATACACTACTTAAAATTCTCACACATCAAGAACTACTTAAATCTGTGTATGGGTTATTGTCACTTAAGATAAAACATAAAACATGCTCATACTTCTTACTGCTGAGCACACTGTACTCTTGGAGCAGCATCCTCTTCATCCTCGTCATATGCTTCCTGTTGCCTTTGATATTGCCTGCGCCTCATCTCCTCTTCTATGTTGACATCATGCATGATTGTCTCCTCGCACTGGTCCAGCTCCATGTCTGACAATTGCCCCCCGGCCTTCCGTGGAAGGACCTTCTCGAGGGCGCGACATTGGTCAGGGGAGAGGGAACCAGCTTCAGGAAACTCGACATTGAATTCCACAAATAGACGGCCCTTCATGAAAGGCCTGCCATGCTGCGGCATACCCTCATCATTTATGGCTTTGTGTTGACCTTTGTGAACAAATCATATAAATTAGGCCACATTTAAGAGTAACCGATAAGAAAATTGAGACTAACACAGATGTATGAGGGGGGTAAACACAACGAATTTCATGAGGGGAATCATACCAGGTTTAATAATTTCGCCAGGATTGGATTTTATTAGAAGCTGCCTACCGTCCAGATGGGTCAGAACGAATTGAAATCCACATAAAGCCTCAGTCAGAGAAATTGTATGCTCAATAAACAGGTCATCATATTTCCTCTTAAATCTTGGGTGTTCTTTAACTTGCAAGATAAAAACAATATCTCCTGTCACTGTATCAGGCTGCAGAAAAATGGAAGGTGTGTTGCAATATTAGTTGAATAGAGTGCACGCAGTTAATAATGGCTCGGTGGATGTATATGTGTCTGCATTCTATTGCCACTAATTACAGAGCGGCCAAATGAACTCACAGCTTCATCAGCTTCGCCCTGGAATCCAATCTTTTGGCCATGCTGCATTCCTTTCTCGATATGAACCTCAAGAACCTTTTTCTCTTGAACAACTTTGTTGGCCCGGCAGCTTGGGCATCTATCCCTGTCACTTATGATTTCACCTGGTCATGCAAGATTATAATCATAAACTGGTTAAAGTAAAATGTATTTTGCAGGAGGACACACATACAATCAATGGATGTAAAAATGGAATGGTAATAGCATACCGGACCCTCGACATTCAGGACAAACAGTGTTCATCTGTTGGATCATGCCTAGTCCTATCTGTCTTGTTATAATCCTCATCCCTATGCCATGACAACCATAGCATGTTCCGGGTGCCCCAGACTTGGTTCCTTTCCTGAAAATAGCGCGAAGACAAAGAGGCAACAAAAAGTGAGACTTGAATTCAGAAACAGAAAAATGCAGTATGGCACTTGGCAGAGTTCCCGCCTTGCTGTAGAGAAAAGGGGCAAAATTAGGACAAATTGTTGTAGGACAAATTGATTACAATGAAAAAGCATGGTAAACTCCGAAGGGTTAAAAATGTTAGCTGAAATAGGCCAAATAAATTGGTTAGTGTCAGACTGTCTAAAAATGGGGTGCATTAGTAGTGGCAGGGGAATTTGGGTGGACTTGATTTTGGGGTATTCATAAGTGGGCTAGATTTTGAACCAAGGGTTTGGTGTAATCCCACTTTGTAAAACAAAACAGGGAGGTAAAAACTTGATTCAACAACATAAGAAATATCCCCGCTTAACTGGTATATATGAGATTACCAGGTTCGGAAGACTAAAGGAAATTAGGGTTTGATGGTAAGTACCAAATACACCATTGGGTGTGCTGTATACTGGTAGATTTTGATCATACTAGGTCCAGCAGCCTTTATTTACAGTTTTAAACAGGAGAACAGGTTTGATTATCCAACGCTTCGCATCTAAAAAAGCAATAAAAATTGAGTCATTGCAAATTTTGTCTGACATAGGCTTGCCTAGTGTCAAATGAATCAAGCTTGACTCACTACGACATGCCTATTACAATGAAACACACCGGTCCAAACATCAGCATCCTTGGTTTTACAATAATCATTGTTACACCGGTATAGAAGTTGTTCTCAAATTTTCAAAAGTTATGTCTGCAGACTACACTGCAATTTCAGAAGTTGAAGTTTCAAGAGGAATAGTAGTTTTTTTATTAGGAATAGCCAATGGATCCTGGATAACAGGATAGAAGCTGGTAGCGTTTCGCTGAGGTTTTGCCAGTTGTGGTCTTTCTGGGAAAAAAAAAGGTGACGTCATGGTTACACTAGACATGGAAGACCCTCACAAATTGCCAGGGACGGAACAAAATCGAACAATCAAACAGAACTAAAATCATGTGAATAGTTGAAAGAATTGTGCAGGATAGACGTGCAAAACATGTGATCAGAACCCATGCATCTTAAGTAGAACATGTTATATTAGTAATATCATAAAATAAATGTGATAGTAAATGTGGAAAGAGTAAATCACTAGTTCTTGGATTTAATTGTCCAGACTGAGAAATCATACACTTCAAACAACTGGACATCCAAGTCTCCCGTTCTTATTATGAACGCTAAAGTCAGAGGGCACATTTTGTAGTAGCTAGACCAAATTAAATGGACCGGGGAATACGGGAATACGTTGTTATTGAACTAGAATACATAAAAGCGTTTGGTAGTTCCAAACATGGCCTAAGATTTAAAAATATAAGAATATGGACTAAGATTTAACAATGTAAGACTAAGTTATAGGAAGTAAGAAACACAAATAGGGTCAAGCATAAGCAGATAGCCAAATATGACCAGAAAAAAAAAAGTAGCTTGGAGTAGGACCATGATGATGGAACATATTCAGCCATTGCCAACTGAGCTCCCATTGCAACCAAAGTAGGACATAAAGGAGGCCCAAGTGTGAAGATATTAATGTGCAGTAAACAACCAACATCTTCCTACAAGCCAACAGGTATTTTGGAGTCTTACAAATTTTATCCCATAGTATTATATTCAAGGTGCCATAGTTTCCTTCCCAAAAAGTCTTACATTCAAGATTGTTATAGTTTATAAGCTCGCTAAATAATGGCCAAGCTAACTTGTGAAGAAACATGGTGTGGTTGCAAACAAACCATAACCGACCCTTTGATTTCCATTCTTCTTGACAAACGGCGAACAAATAGTGTCTTAAATAGAGCCACAACAAAATTATATATTGATTATTGATTTCAAATCAGCCTACCACTTATTCAGAAGTCTCTTCCAGGTGGGAAAAAGGAATGCAAAATGGAACTTACAAAGACTTACCCCTTGCACTTTGAGCAGAGAACATTTCGTGATAATGATAATTTCTTGGTAGTCCCATTGTAAACATCTTCTAAAGACACCTTTAAAGTATGCACCACATCCTCACCACGTTTCTGTCTGCGTACTCTTGAGCTGCTACCTTTGAACCATAAAACCTAGTGTAACTAAAAAAAAAATTGCATACCAAAAAGCAAGGATATACTTAAGATAAATATTTTGCATTACCCCCAAAGGCACCACCACCAAAAAATTGCTCAAATATGTCGAATGGATTATGGAAGTCACCGCCTCCTCCCATGCCCTCCTTGAGACCATCTTCACCATATTCGTCATAAATATCCCTCTTCTCAGGGTCACTAAGTACCTCATAAGCTTGAGATAATTCTTTGAACTGCCAGATTCGTGATATGATTGTCAAAACAAAACTAAATTATCCAAATTCAAGCAAGTAAACAGTGTGTATCCTCAAACCTTTTCTGGGTCTCCACCCTTGTCAGGGTGGTTCTTTATAGCAGCCTTCCGGTATGCCTTTTTGAGCTCATCTTGGCTCGCGGTATTAGAGACGCCAAGTACCTCATAGTACTTGGTGTTGTTGCTCCTCCTTGGCACACGCCCAAACATGCCTATAGATCACAGTACTTCAGCAAAGGTAAACTCCACTGGATCAACTAAAAAGATGCCCTCAAATTTTACCAATTTAACGATCCTTATGATAATAGAACTAAAAGGGTGAACAATTATGCATTCCCAAAATAGCAATTCGCTTCCACAAATATAAATCGTTTATGCACATTCATAATATGCAGCTAGAAAATTATAAGCAAATTAGTCCAGTAATCTCATCAGCCCTATAACAAGCAATCTGCACCTTTGGCACCATAAAGGATTAACAAATATCGTCTGCATAAAAATAAACAGTCTTAATTAGGAACGAAATTCTGACCACATATATATTCCCAACAACCACGAACTCACATAAGCCTTCCCATGCAACCCAACAATTCCAAACTTGCCCCCCCCCCCCTCAATCCAACCCAAATGAACTCTCCACCTTGCGCCAACCGAACATAACAGAGCAGCACGGATCAAGTGAAAAGGCACTCGATTTTTCCCGCGGAAAAAGCGCAGGCGCGATCGAATCTACCTATGCCATCGTACGACAATGAAAGATTGGATTTTGGTTAGGTACCGTACCTGAATCGGTAGAACCTAGGACGAGGAAGAGGACGACGCAGAGGAGCAGTATACAGCCGCTCAACTCACGCGCCGGAGAGAGAGTTTGCTGAGTCTGTGGCTGTGCGGCTTTATGCGCGCCTGACCCATCTTTCCGGGTTCGCTTGCTTGCTTCGGCGGAAATGAGATCCTGACCGCTCGGTGGAGGCAACAGGTGGCTCAGATTGGTTTGGGATATCCGGTGCTGGCCTGAGCGAAGTTGCTTGCCGTCTCGTGAAACAAATGACACCCTCCGTGTACGAAGTAAGCGGTGCATGCAGGGTGGATTTCATCGATTTTGCTACAGCAGATTCACACTGTAGTTTGAATTAGTACTTCATGATTCATGTTGAGCCTCTTCAACACACTGTCGTACCCGAAACAGGATCAACCAATGTAGAAACTGCAGTCGATGACATTTTGCTATGGTTCTACGTATCTGGAAGAAATCAAGGTTAATCGCAAAAAAAAAAAAAGGTTTATTTGGACAACATGAACTCAAATTGAACATTCGTTAAGGCTTGAATCATTTGGCAGTCATTTTCATAAAATTCATGATCGATAACCTCATGCTAGAACGTGTCACCATGCATTGATCAACACCGGCGGGATGCCAAACATGTTACATATTAATAACAAAAGTACTTGTTCTGAATCACGAAGCAATACACTGACAATAGTAGTCCCAGTGGCGAACACACTGTTACATACTTGCAAAGTAATAATGTTCTTGAACCTAACTGATAGTGATAGTTGTCTTACAACATGTTGTCAACATGCTGATTTAATATATACCTTACTTCTGCATCTATTACCGAAGACAGAAACAACACTTATTTCTATGTCCAAGTCCAACACAACCTTCTAATCTTAATACTGCAAGGTTCAGTCAGTAGACTGCATTCGAAGCTACAGTGCTACAAATTCAGCGGCGGCGTGTACTGATCAGCTGCGTGATAACAGATAGTTCTAATGCACAAGCATAAAAGAATGTCGTCAACCTTAAAGGTCAGAGATCGTGCGTGACGGCGACGGCTGATCATCAGAGTCGAAAAAGTCTGACGGTAGATCGCTGAAGTGGTCCGGCGAAGACCGAGGCTTTATCCTGACGCCGTCGTACATGCCGAAGAATGGAAACATCCCCGGAGCGGGTTGCAGCAACGGGAGCAGCTCCTGATTGGCGATATCATCCATAGCGCCGGCGTTGACAAACCAGGGTGTGGTGTCGCCGCTCCCCAGCATCCATGGGAAGTCGAGCAGAGGGTACTGAGGCTGATAGAACGGCAGCTGTGGTGGGAACAGAGAAGCCTCGCTTGATGAGCTCGCTTGACTGTCGGTGATCGGTGCTACCGGCGGCTGTGTTCCAGGAAAACCGAAAAGTTGAGAGCCTGCCTGATCATACGGGACTGGTGCAGAATTCTGGACGTCCATGAACTGTGTTCCCGCATGATCTTGGTGGCTGGAGGAGCTGCCATCGAACGGAAGTAGACCCAGGAAGGGACCCTGATGACAACAAATTTTGCATCAAGAAACTTGTATTCATACGAAAAATTATACAATGGAGACCAAAGAACGCAAACGGTGCATGATCATTTCTCTGAAAATATCATTGCCGAATAGCAAAGAAAAGGAATGAAAAGTGTCAGTCGCAAGTGCTTACCACGGCGGGTTGCGACTGCAGAGAAGAGGTCGCCTCTGTCTTGACGTTGCGGTTCCTGCTGGACGGGACGGGAAGAGGAGGGCGCAGGAGCCGGCCGGCCGGCCGCTTCTGGCGGGTGCATCCGACGTTCTTGACGTCGTTGTCCGTCATCTCCGGCAATAGTCTTGCGTTTGATGAGGAAGCTTGGCTGTCAGTTGCAGGCACAGCCGGCAGAAGTGCTCCCTCGAAACCGAGAAGCTGAGAGCCTGTCTGATCATACGGCACTAGTGCAGTATTCTTGGCGTCCATGAATGATGTCGCTGCACGACACTGGCCACTGGAGGAGCTGCCCTCGAATGGTACTTGATCCAGAAAAGAGCCCTGATGACAGCACATGCTTCCATTAAGCAAATTACATTCATATTTAGGGGGAAAAAACAAAGTTGTACACTAGCCAATAAGTACTGCAGTGCAGATGACTGTTTCTCTGAATTGCACAGATGCTGAGCACTGAAGAAATGGAGTGATCGATGCTATTTTTTTTGACTGGTCGATCGATGCTATTTTCAAGTGCTTACCAGGGTGAGTCGCGGCTCCAGAGAAGAGGCACCCGCAGCCTTGGCGCCCTGGAAACCGAGAAGTTGAGAATTTGTCTGATCATACGGGACCAGTGCAGCATTCTGGGCGTCCATGAATGATGTCGCTGCACGACATTTGCCATTAGAGGAGCTGCCCTCGAATGGAACTTGATCCAGAAAAGGGCCCTGGTGACAGCACACATTTCCATTAAGCAAATTACATTCATATGAAGAAGGGGGGGGGGGGGGGGGGGGGGGGGGGGGGGGGAACAAAATTGTACACCAGCGAAAACGTATTGCAGATGATCCTTTCTCTGAATTGTACAGTTATTGAGCACTGAAGAAATGGAGTGATCGATGCTATTTTCAAGTGCTTACCAGGGTGAACCGCGACTCCGGAGAAGAGGCAACCGCCGCCTTGGCTCTGCGACTCCTGCCGGACCGGACGGGGAGAGGACTCCGCAGGAGCCTGGCCATTTTCTTCTGGCGGGTGCTCCAGAAGTTCTTGACGTCGTTGTCAGTCCTGCCCTGCAAATAGGTGGCGATCCTCGCCCACTTGTTCCCGAAAATCTTCTGCAGGTCCAGCACTATCCGCTCTTCCTCGGCAGAGAACTTGCAGCCCCTGTTGCAAGGGATTCATCGCATTACCAAAATTCGATCAACCACGCGCAAAATGCAGATGGCAACAAATCAATGCAATGCAGCGCACGAATTGTAAAGAAGACGGTTCGGATCGGATCGGCCTAAACCCGTGCAAAATGCAATTTTAACAACCGCTTCTATCGCATCGCTGAAAATGCAGTCCAAACTTGACAGTGATCGGATCAGCCTAAACCCGCGCAAAATGCAATTTTAACAACCGCTTCTATCGCATCGCTGAAAATGCAGTCCAAACTTGACAGTGCGCTCAAACTAAGCAGCGAAGACAACTGAATCAAAGTGAGGGAAATCGAAGAGAGGGTGCGCGCTCACGACTTGAGGTTTGGCCGGAGCTTGTTGACCCAGCGGAGGCGGCAGGATTTGCCGGTGCGCGGGAGGAGGCCTTTGGATCGAATGGAGCTCCAGTCGCGGGGCCCGTGCGTGCGCACGTGCTCCCGCAGCACCGCGTCCTCCTCCGCGTCCCATGGCCCCTTCCGCACCGCCGCGCCGCCGCCGGCAGCCGCGTCCCTCCTGCGCTCCGCCGCCCGCCGGCGCGCGGCGGCGGATGCTCGAGCCATTGCCTCACTAAGCGGGGCGCAGCGCGAGGCGACGATCTCGCGAGGAAGTGTGGCCGTGGTCCGAAAAGCGCTGCCTTCCGGCTTCTTATGGACGCCGAACAGGGGATGGGTGGCGTACGTGGCGAGACGGAGAACGTCGGATGGGGATCCGACGGGCCAGTTTGGAAGCACCGGGCGCACGAACTCGCGCGGGCAACCGCTCGTCCACCCCACCATCTCCGATTTCCGCGGGCCTTCTTCTGTGTCTAGCCGACTCGCCGCCCAGACACACCGTGCTTTCGAAATGGTTTTGCTTTCGCGAGGGGGTAAAATTTCAGGCCTTGGATTGCCGTACGATCTCGGACCACCGATCCTTCAGGTCACCTGTGTGGACAGATTTTTTCGAGAAAAAAAAAAGAAAGCTGTGTGGGCAGATAACTCAGAAGCACGGTTAAAAACTGGTTTTCGGCAAGGCTTGTAAATGGGGGAAATCAACAAATATAGTGTTACTTGGTAGCAGAGAACCACACAAGTTTATGACTTTATGTGGAAGATAATAATTCTTATGATAGAGAGTTCATGGTTATTGCTTAAAGATAGGTAAAAAAATTGCTTAAAGATAGAATACTAACCAATGAACAATCTGATCAAGAGGTGGTGAACAGGTGATAGTTCCTGCCATTGCTGTGGCACACAAAGGACAATTGCTTTGATGCCCGTTGGCTAAGCATTTCAGGAAATTGCTTTGCACGTTTCACCTGGTAAAGATAATACCTGAATCAGTGGAAGACATGTCAAGGCACTCGAGTGGTAGATACTATAAAAACCACACACAAAATGTTATTGATAGGTCAGCAGTTTTATGGACATTTTGGAAGACAGGAAATGCAATTTGTTGCAAAATTGACAGATCCTACTTCTTTGATTTTTGCTACCTTCTCCTGGATGCTAGGGGAGAAAAGGATAGTACTGTAGATGATCCAGCATATTGCAGAAACAGGACGCAAAAGATGTGCGTGAAGGATGGAAAAAAACTGAGACAAGTGGCCACTGAAGTGAGTTAAAAAAAAAAATGGCCACTGAAGTGTTCTGCAGTGGCAGATACATCTGCAATTGCTGGATGATCCACGGAAGTAGTTTTTTCTTCCATTTTTTAAAAAAAATTCTAGGTGCATTTGTTTTCTGTTTGGTTACCATGCTGCCAAGACTAAGGGTCCCAGTAGTTTCCTTTATGCAATCGTTTTCGTAGTAACAGGTTGATGAATTGATGCCTGTAATACATTTGTTTCGTTTGGAACTTGAAGCGCCAGCTACTTTTCTACAAAAAGGAACTTGGTAGTGGAGGAAGAACTGAATTTCGATAAAACTTGAGCTTGTGATACAATGTGGTACAACAGTGTTCTTATTACTCCTTTACACTACCAATTCAGAATGTCATTCTCCTAGCTCTCAACCGGGGATGCAATCCAAATCACACCCAGCTCTCGCAGCTCTAGCTTGAACAGCAATGTGCGTGCTAGTTAGTCTCCTCCCACTCGGCGAGGAGGAGCTCCCATCCACCTCCGGATGCTCGCGCCCACGCCCTTCATCTTCTCCACCTACAGATGCACACACCACGCGCACCAGATCAGCCCAAATTCGTCGCGGCAGGATTCACCCCGCCCGGGAGCTGAGTTCTGGTTGCCATTCTCACCGATCCGATGCCCGCGGCTGATACTCCCGCGGCGACGGCGGTGGCGCCGGCGCCGACGAAGAGGCTGGCGATGGAGAACGCCTTGAACGGCATCGCGAACGCCGCGCCGCCCCTGCCCCGCCGGAACCACGCCGCCCCGACCGCCACTTGAGCCGCGCTCGCGGCAGCCCACCACGGCCAGGTCCTCGTCTCACCGCCGTCGGGGCCTCGCGCGCCCATCTCCGCCGCCGCCGCTAGGGTATTGGATGGTCGCCTGCGAGTGGGGAGTGGAAGGAAGTCTATACAAACGCGGGAAGTCACTGACACATGGGACCCGTAGCTTGTCACCTTGCCGCCTCACTGACATGTGGGACAGGCTGCTCCCCCAAGGCGCCTCTAGATCGCATCGCAGTCAGCTCAGCGCCCAACACTGAAACCAGTCATCCGCAGGCCTCCATGGAGTCCAAGGGGCGGAGCTCCGTGCGGCTTCTCCTAGGGCTCCTGCTTCTGCGGTTCAATTGGTGCTCGGTAAGCGTAGGTTCGATCGATTCGGTTCGATTAGGTTGTGGAATTTGTATTGGTTTGTGACATCGCTGATGCTGGATTGCTGGGGGTTTGGGGGGTTAACGAAGGCGGCGAGTGGCGGAGGCGCGGAGGAATTGGCCGGGACGTTTCCGGTGGTGGTGAGCACGTGGCCCTTCCGGGAGGCAGTCAGGGCGGCGTGGGAGGTGATTTCGGCCGCTGATGGAGGGGGGTCGGCCGTGGATGCTGTTGTCGCCGGCTGCTCCGCGTGCGAGGTTCTCCGTTGCGATGGCACAGGTCAGTCGCTTGCCGGTGGCATTTTCTTTATAGAATCAAGCAAGGCCACACTTGTAGCTCACTCTGTCTCTCCTAAAGTGGAAACAGTGGTAGTGTTAATTTTTTTTTTTTGTGATTACAGTGGTATTGTTATATGAATCATAAGGCCACAAAATTCATGGATATATGAACAGCAGGCTGGAACCCGGATCCCCTTACTCCGAAACACGATTTGGCATCAGGAATAACGATTAAAAGACTTTAATTTAACCCAAAATAAACTGTTAATATACCTTCGGTGATATCTGTTGCCCAATGCAGCACTGCTAATTGTATCACTGTTGCTGCCTGTATTACTAGGAACTAATTGTTCGATTGCATTAGCCTCGTCACTGGCAGATATGTTGGTTAGCGGGTAAATGCCATGGTGCCTTTGTAAGATCACTCTTCTGGGTGCCTTCATAGGTTTATGTTTTCTGGTGACGTTAGCCTCGTCACTGGCAGAATGATGGCTAGCCTTCCTGCCCCAGCGCTCCTAGTACACGGCAGAGGCACAATCTAATATTCACGTGAGCACGCATGCATAAGTGTGTGGATGCAAATTAATGTGAACACATGATTCTATAAACTAAAGGCATGTTCGTTTCTTTTAGCGCTAAATTTTAGAGGGCTCTAAATAAAGAGAATTTAGTACTAAATAAAGTTTAATGATAAAACCTTTTTACAGATGGGTACATCTTTACGAGACGAATCTAACGAGTCTAAGTAAGCTATGTTTTGCTACAGTCATGCTACAGTAATGCTACAGTAACCATCGTCTAACCACGGATTGCTTACCCTCATTAGATTCGTCTCGCGAATTAGACCAGGGGTTCTGCAGTTAGTTTTGTAATTAAACTTTATTTAATACTTTTAAATGATAAGATTCTTTTTTTTAGACCCCTCTAAATTTTAGACCCTCATGAAACGAACACCCCTTAAGTGTGTATAGCAGTAGCTTATGATTTGTTTCTAAACAAACAGTTTCAGCAGCCATGGTTGATCAAGGATCTGTTTTGACCCACGCTGACACCAGATCTATGTTTGAAGGGACTAAAGAAAGTACCTGGTCCACCATTTTTTGGTACTGGTTCACAACTTAATGTACCTTTTGATCTGAACAAACGAACGGTTATCATTGTTTCCAAACACCATAACATATTTCATTTGAATATCCTTGCATTTGCATTTTCCAGGGGTTGGCCTCAATTTATTTACTGTACATGCTCATCGTATCTGAAGTTTGCTTTTCCAATAAAAGAAGTAGTACGAAATTTACTTTGAAATCAGCAAAGCCAGATAATTGTGATGTGAGGTGTTATTCTAAGAAATAATAAATACTTGGGGTGTTACATTGGTGACACTAGTTTGCCCTTACAATTACAAAGATATTCAATTCACGCACAAAACGTTTAGTTTCTGCCTATGTCATGCAGATAATACAAAATTGCAGTTTCTAATAATGGGCTTAGATAATTAGTATTTTTTGTACAGAAATATTCCCCTTGTCCTGGTAGGGTTTTGAGTCTTTTGACTCCTGATCCAATTTTTGATAGTAATGGTCGTGCATAACTCATTCTGAAATGTACAACTTCCCTATTAGCATGCCTCTTGAATCAATCAACCTGGTTATGATTTTGAATATCTGCACACAGTTGGTCCAGGTGGGAGTCCAGATGAGAATGGAGAAACTACATTAGATGCTCTTATCATGAATGGGGTAACAGCTGTCTACTCATGCTGCAGTGCATGTTGATATTCTGTTCCACTACTTATGCTTGTATTGTGGGTGTAATTTATTGCATCATATTCGCCTAAGGAAACTGGCAGGCAACAATGGAAATTGGAGCTGTGGCTGCCATGAGATATGTTAAGGATGGAATCAAGGCAGCAAAATTGGTCATGGAGCACAGCAAGCATACTCTGCTTGTTGGAGACAAGGCAACATCCTTTGCAATTTCAATGGGTCTTCCAGGACCATCTAACCTCAGTTCACCAGAGTCAATTGAGAAATGGGAAAACTGGAGACAGAACCACTGCCAACCTAACTTCTGGAAAAATGTTGCTCCTGCTAGTAGCTGTGGCCCGTACCATCCTATTAATTCAGTGTCAGCTGAATCTGAGGATGATGTAAAGGATGTGGTGCATGACAGTCAAGGAGGTGTCTGCCAGGAATGGTTCCAAAATGATAATTTACTGGAGCCAATGAACTCCCATTTGAAGGTTGTTAATCGCCACAATCATGACACAATTTCAATGACTGTGATTGACAAGGTGACTATTACATATTTACATTCAATATGAATTAACACTTTTGCATTATTGTAAAACTAATATTCCTGTTATTTGCTTTAGATGGGTCACATAGCAGTTGGGACATCTACCAATGGTGCTACATTTAAAATTCCTGGAAGGTCATCACAATCTAGCACCAAACCGTTTTCTTATAGATTGTAGTGCTTTTTCTTCAACTCTGCATGCTATTCTCCTCTCACCTGATGCATCTAATTCGTTTGTAGCATGCAATGTTACCATTTTATTCGTCTCTCTAATCCTTATTGAGTGTGGAATCTTAGATATCATCTGATCTTGTTACACTTGACTGGAGTTGGTGCTTTCTATTTGAAGTTTTTATGTTTAATAATGATGTAAATATGCCACCTGCCCTCTATTATTGTTTTTATCTACCATCTGTTTTTGTTTTTGCTCCTTTGGGTCATGTGCAAAATACATTTTTCTTTGTGCTCAAACATTCCAGGATAGGCCTCCTTTTATGAACCTATGAATTCATTAATTAATTCAAAACCTAAATGTTGCCCACTGGACTGCTGCTAAGCCTGTAAGCCACCTTGCTTGGCATTGCAGCAATCTGTCCGTCTTTGTATCATCTAACCTGTAAAAAAATTGAGAGGAGTTGTTTCCGCAAGGGGTCTATTAAGGACAGTATGTTTCATATAAAATGCTCTATATGTTTGACCTCAGGATGAACTTGGTGATGAATTCTTCTCTTGATAGAAGGTACTGACCAATCGTTTGATTCCAGGGTAGGTGATGGGCCAATACCAGGATCGTCTTCATATGCTGATGACGAAGTGGGGGCTTGTGGAGCAACTGGCGATGGTGATGTTATGATGCGCTTCCTTCCATGGTAATGAAGAACTAATTGTGTTAAGTTTCTTGATATTAGAGATAATATGGTTCAATGTTTAGTAATTTTTTGAAAGAAGAGAGGTGGCAGAATGCTCTGTTTATAATGAACTACTTTTCCCATAGTGTTATTTCGAGAGTAGATCCTTATCTGGTGATACACAATAGTGACCATCTTTGCACATGGAAGTTTAAACACTAATCCATGTGACATGTATTAAGCTGGTATTAGCCGGGTTGACACTAGCCGAAGTTTATCATGAGCTTCAAGGCGATCTTATAACAAATTTGCTGCAGCTATCAAGTAGTGGAGAGCATGCGGCGAGGGATGGAACCTCTGGACGCTGCCAGGGATGCTATATCAAGAATTGCCCGCAAATATCCAGATTTTGTTGGTGCTGTATTTGCAATCAACAGGAAAGGAGTGCATGCCGGGGCATGCCATGGATGGACATTCCAATATTCTGTAAGGAATTCCAGCATGCATGATGTTGAGGTTATTACAGTGTATCCTTAACAATGGCACTCCCAGGAAGACAAGTTTGCTTCACCAGCTGGTACTAACATTTCCTCGCAGTGATGAACGTTATTTCAGGTCATGGGCACTCTTGTTGTATGAATGTGCTGTGGTTGTGGGGATTGTTGTGATTATTTGTAAAGCCGATTGTTCTGACATTGATACCTTGCTGATGTAGCACGATGTTGAAAGCCTGCCGAACTTTCTCTCAGAACTGCGTTGTTTTTCAGCGTTGTTTGTAGATAATTTTGAATCGCACCGTCCTGATTATCAATTGAACCAACTAACACTTTTATTTTGTACTGGGCGTATATAGGCCATCTATTGATTCCCCCTAAGACTTTTTAAGATTCCTGGACCATGAGAGGTTATTCGCTTTTGATTGTTTATTGTTTCTGCATTAGGTTGTTT
Source organism: Eragrostis curvula (assembly GCA_007726485.1). NCBI lineage: Eukaryota > Viridiplantae > Streptophyta > Magnoliopsida > Poales > Poaceae > Eragrostis > Eragrostis curvula. Next base: position 15,024,366 of record RWGY01000031.1, read on the forward strand.
GGTTTATTTATCATTCGAGGTAGTTACACTAGCATAAAAATGTTTTGTCTTATTTCTTTATGGAAAGACTAGCAGTGTAGGGTTTCGTCAAACTTAGTTATATATCCGAAAGGATAATTCAATTGCTCATCTCGCTGAACATCGTGTCGGGCTGCGAAAATGATTCTTTCGGCTATTGGCTATTGTGGCCAACGGTGACCGTGACCACGTGTACTACTATTTCACATCTTATTATTCTTTTTTCTCTTGTTTTTGTTTGCACGACTTGCTTTTCGACTATACTCTGCAATCATGTCTGCAAGACATGAATGTGCTTTATATCCAAAATAATGTTGTGTTGCCACGTCTGTACTACTTGCTATTTGTGTGTTCCGCGGCTCTGATGGCTCCCGAGTCTCCGAAGAGCCATTTGTGCGCTAGAGATTACTACTTCCCTTCTTTACCTTATCTGAAACATTCAAGCATCAATCCACAATTCGTCACGAACGTATCAATTCTGAAACCACGTCGCCACGTTAGCGGCGAGTACAAGGTACTTCGTTTTTTTGAGAGAACAAGGTACTTCGTTCAGTCCTAATCATGCTTACCCTTGAAGTGTTGACTTTTATAAGCACCTATTTATAGAGTTTGATACATGATCCAGATAGAAGAACACCTTTTTGGAGCGAGCAAAAACAGCAAAACTCGGCAAAGGTTCGTCTAACGGGTTAGCATGTCATTTCCCTCAAACTAAACGAAGTCTGTTTCACACGCGAGACAGCACCGCACATCAGGCACAAACCGATGACAAGTCACGCATTGTAAATAAGCAATGCCTCTACGTTTTAGCAACATTGGGACCCAGACGTGAGTCGCGACGGCCGACGAGGCGAGGCGAGGAAGGCGACAGAGGGGCCGCATCAGCGCACGCAACGGCATTTTGGAGCGTAGGGGCGGCGCCGGCAGGGAATGGGGCCGGAGCTGCTCGGTGAGAACGAAGGTCCCTGTCTGCTCCGATAGCTACCGCGTGCTAATTAATGGAGTTGATGCCTAGACTAGATATAGTATACGTGTCCAAAAAAAATTATTAGGCCGGAACCACCATGGAAAACACACACACAATACACACGATGCAGAATATATCTTTTGAAACGACGACAAAGGAATTCCGGATAAATTACTAACTTGCATAATTGCGGCGCTGATGAAACCCGCCAACGGCAACGTCCGTGAAGTGGACCTTGAAGGCTTGAAAGAAAAATTAATCTTTCCACCGTAGCTGCCCTCGCTGCCTAACATGGCCACATGTGCAAATGGATGCAGCTGATCAGCGGGAAACCAGTCAACTGGCCGCGATAAGCATCTTGATAGAGAGTAGTCAGCCAACGTCCAGATCAGTGGAGTTCGCCAGCAGAAAGGCCATATATGCAAGCAACTCCTCCCCGGCTACAAGGCAAACGCAACACTTGTCCAAGAAGAGAAGGAACCAGCCAAGCCGGCCTTGTGGAAGCTAGAGAGAGGGAGAGGAGCGGCTCAGAAGCCAGATCAGAATCAAGCTAGCGGCGACGATGCTGATCCTTGACCTGGCGATCTGGATCATCCCAATGACGCTGGTGTTCGTGCCGTGCCGTCGGCTGGTGGTGCTGGTGGCCAGGCTGCAGGAGCTGGAGGAGTGCATCATGCGCCCGAGGTCGCTGCCGCCGGATTCCTGGAGCCGCGTCGGCGGCCTCCACACCATGAGCATCATGATGTGAAGGAAGGGTCAAGGCGAGGTGCTCTGCTCCGGAGTCCGGAGACGACTCCGATTGGATTGAGCAATGGTGGGAGGAGGTGGGAGCGGAAGGGCGAAAAGCTTCAGTTTTACGAGGTGGGAGCTTCTTCCGTTCCGGTGACTCGCAAGTACATAGCTGCTGTGTTCATATTCCTGCATGTGCAGTAAGGGTGAAACTCCCTTCTCGTTTTGCCTTTTTTTGTTTCCATTTTTTCTCTTGGATGTCTCGTTCCGTAAATGTCTGTCCAGTATAAGTAAGAAAATCAGGAGATACTGTGTAGTGTTGTACATGTCATTGATACTAGATACCAAATGTTGTTTCGTTACCATTGGGGGGCCTCAATGTCTCATCGAAACATACAGAGGGGTATAATTCTGTCTGTAATTGGCTTCTGTTCATCCCACATGATATTCATTCAGGCCCTGTTACCTTTTACTAACAGTTCTACTTTCTTCCGTGGCTGCATACAAACAAGCGTTTGGTGATGCTACGTTGTGTAAAACCATTTGCACTTGATATTCACAACGGAATCTTTTTGACAAACGCTTCCTATCCGGCCGGGACCATACCGCTCGCCGGACGAGCCGTCGGTCTCGGGGAAAACGGCCCCCCACCCGATCGCGATCTGGCTCATCTTTCGCCTGGCGCCCGCCCATACGCGCGCGGTCGCGGCAACCAGACCACGTCTGCTGGCTGCGGCGGCCATCACATCCGGACCGGTTCCCCTCCCCTCCGGCCCTCCCAGCGTGCGTCGGCAGAATCCCCGCCCGCCAGGTGCTCGTCGGCTCGTGTCTCTGTCCGTCCGCCGGACTAGGCGACAAGGTGGGCCGCGTCCTCAACGGCGGTATGGAAAAGTTCCAGCCTCAAATTGAGCCAGACGGCTTGAATGGGCCTTCTTACGATGTAATGTAACTGGCTGCGTGTCCTTTTCAACCTTCTGCGCCAAGATGGGCCGAAAGGTCCGTTACAATTGTGTGCTCAATCTCAAAGTAAGAGAGTGTGTGTGTGGACGGACTACAGCTGAGTGGGCCGTGATGCGGCCCATGGACGAAATCCAGAGTTTTTTTTTTTAGATCCAGAGTTGACCTGACAGACACACGGTACCGACTGTGTCCCCCGACTCCTCATTGGCCAACCGCCTGGTTCCGCATCTGCAAATCACCGTACGCCCGCGACACGCTTACGCAATGCACGTCATTCTCTTCGCCAGCCATGTCGCGGCAAAGCCGTTCAACGCGGCCATGATAAGCAAGAGTCCCCCTCACAAACGCGGCCATGATAACTCCCTCAAGGCTCAGGAGAGACCGAGTCCCAGGCTCTCAGCAGCAGCACAAGGCAGGCAGGCTCCCAACAGCATCATGCCAGTGAAACTTCGGCGCCTCTGATCACTTTTTTTACCCGCGGCTCAGCAGATTTCATGAGGTGACAACTGCTGAGAACAACAACTGCCGCGCGCAGACAGCACCTGCGCGCGCGCTCGCGTCGATCGAGAGCCTAGGAGCGAGCGGTCGTGCATGCGCGCGCGGCCGGTCAACCGATCAGCACGGCACGGTTTTCTTCTCATGGTTGCCGCGCGCGCGCGAGCGGCAATGATGAGCCTGCGCCATCATGAACAAGATGGGCGCATGATGGCATCAGCCGCGCGAACGCGGGGGAGGCCAGCCAGCGGCTGATATAGGCACACCTGTCCGGCGGAAACGGTATCTCTTCCTCCTCGCCGCCCGTTTGGGATGATCGCCGCAGTCGTCTGATCCTTCACTTATAGTGGTGCGACAAGTGCAAGCTCTGCCTACATCTTGCTATCATCGTGTGTTCCTTGCAAGTGAAGCTCTACTCGATCTGCTCAGCTTTCGGAAGCAATGGGTTTTGGGCGAAGCTGGAGTGTCATTCACTGTCTAGTCAGTTCAGACTTGGGTGCGTTCTCGAGTACTAGAAAACGCATTCCACTCCCTCTTGCTGTCAGGTCAAGTGTAGCTAGCTGGTTATCTACTTGGCTCCGCCTGAATGGCTCGCCCATGATTGTGACGGTGACAGGGTCATGCATGCCGTGATCCCCGCAGGTGTTTCGGCACCGCTGCTTACCAATGTCAATGAGGGCTCCGTATGAACGCTGCAGCTGGCTGCGTTCAAGTTTTTTCTATGGAGCAACGCATCATACGGCAATCCGGCCGTGGATTTTGGATACATGCGCGGTGCCCTGCGCCGTCGTCTTCGCTTCTACGCTACTGAAACCCAATGTGTGGACGGTAACATCTCGCAAGCAAGCAGGCAGGCGCCGCGCATTTACCTTTGTCTCGTCACGCGGTGAAAGTGCGTGTCTGCTGGTAACTTTTCATCGATCTTTCCGGGCTTCCGGTAGCGAGCGCTCCGGCCCCCCTCCCAAGCTAGTAGTCAACCCTCTTCTCATCAGAACAAGCATGCACAATGACATGCTATCCTGTCTCCTTGATCGGACAAGACGATTCACGATTGCACAAAGATCATGCTCTGCAGTTCAATCAAGCAACGCTTCCACTTCCTTTTTCTCCCCAAACTGTCCTAGCCGAGGTTTCAAAGGTACCAGATGCTTAAACGTAAAGGTTCTGAACGCACCCGAAGCTTTAACGCGATCGACCTGATTTATGTATCTTTTTCAGAAAATCCCATATATAGGATCCAGGAAGGCTAAATGACATTGACAGCATCTTCAGATATTTCTCTTCTTTCTGATGGGATATATATGCATGTTCAGATATCTAGAAGTAGTAGCAGGGAGACGAATGCCGACACAACTGTTCATCATCTGCTGCGGATAATAGATGCAGATGATGATGATATCCTGAGGGTGAGGGCGAGATCGGGCCGACGACGACAATGATTGGCGGCGGTGGATGTCGAAGGCGACAGCGCGACACGCGTGAGGGCCGCCTGCTGCCGCTGGTCGTCGTAACTGGCTGGGCCCGGCGAGTCAGCTCGGTGGGGGTGGGCCCGCCGTCACCTGCGTCTCTCTCGCTTTGGCCCACGGCAAGTGTCGGACCGGGCCACGTGACGAGATCCCGCGCCCGAGATCTGCCGCCGCGGCCGGGGTCGCTGTGCGCGCGCGCGAGTCGCCTCATGATTGGCGCCCGGCGCGCGAGGAGAATCTCCGGCACAGGGAGAGACGAATTGTCGGCTTGAAAACGTACTGTGTGCTGTGCCCCGGCTGCAAGATCGCGCGATTTAGCCTCCCTTTCGTAAAAGATTACGGGTACCGGACGGAATGTTTCGATATGTCAAGAGAGGTATATGTTCCGGAAAGCGGCTGTCACATTGTATCTGATTGTACGTTCTTCACATGCGCATTTCTGCGGCTGAGGAAGAATCTCGGCTTGCAGCTTCGATGTCTTAGCGCTTGTGAACGCAAACACCGGTTTTACTAGGTTTCAATGTATTAAAATTGAGGATGATTTCAGTTGATGGCACAATAGCCACAGTTAGTAGAGGAATTTAAGGTTTAGGTTATCATGTGGGTGTTTACCAGCTTCTCGTCATAGAATGAGGTTTGACGGTGGCTGGCGACATGACGCGACAATGAGGTTTTTGAAGCAGCCGACAGCCACAAAAGGCGGCTAAACTAACAATTGGATTGAGCAAGTTGGGGTGACCTAGAAATTAAAAAGATTAGCGCACAATAGGGATGTCAACAAGGGTAGCTCGAGGAGGGCAACAAGGAAGGCACATCAAACTGAGGTCAAAGGAGAGAGCGACATACTGACATCAAAGGAGGGAGGCAGAAAGTTTGTTGTCTATTGAGACACTGGCGGAGCTAGACTTCAACACAAGGGGGAGCCAACCGGCAGCAGTCGTGATAAGTCTGTAGCAGCGACACTAAGAAACGCGCATTGGATTAACGAGCCTTGGTTGGCGCCTATGCCCCTGTATCATGAGGAAGAAGATGCTCCCTCCGAATTTTAACATATGACACTTTTGACTTTATTCGTTACTTTGATCATTTGTTTTATTTACAAACATTTATGTAAATATTTAACTGTATAAGTTAATTTTAAAGTCTTTTTTATGATAGATCCAATAATTTATGTTAGGAAAATAGTTACTAAAATCTATATTGTTGCCAAATTCAACGAAAAAAATCAATTGCGTCATATATTTGAAACCGGAGGGAGTAATACATTGACATGCAGATCTTGATTGACATCGCCCAATCAAAATTTATTTATTTTTCTATTCAGGCGCGTGAATAATAGTTGGAACCACCAAGCAATCAGTAATAACATGCCTTAAAAATGGGTTACTAGTAGTAATCTAAAGTGTTTAGGCTGAGTCTTTGGTAAACCAAAGCGTACCAAGCACAAAGGCAGGAGCGCGTTGCCATGTCAAAAGGCTGGATGGATGCGGGCGGCAGGCACGCAATGATGGGGCGATGATGGATGAGGAGATAGGTGGAGCCGCGCGGGGCGGGGGTGGGATAGGTGCTTGCCGGCGTAAAGCGGGACACCATGATTTGGGCCTGGGGGAAAGGCCATGCGCTCGCCTCGCATGAACGGCCACTGCTTCAACTGCTCGTGACGAGCTCGTCTCCTCTCCTCTCCCTCTCCTGTGGCCTGTGGGGGTTCTGTGGCGCCCTACCATGCCAATGCGCGAGCACGCCCTCGGCAATGATGCCGTCCATCCTTGAACCGGCCGGGGGCCTTGGCGTTTTGGTTGGTACCAACTCGAAAAGCCAATCATTTCTTCATGCACTGCTCCTACGTGCTGCGATCATTGCCTGGTTACTGGTTCTAGTGCTAGACCTGGGGCTTGTAAGTACCCGTACTAGCGCGATGTGCACTGCTCGCGTCCCAGTCTCGATCTCAAGTCTAAAGTCTGTATCTCCACTCCTTTTCCACCGTTAGAATTCTGAAATAGTACAAACACATTTTGAGAAACAAAAGAGTTCCAAGCTCCACGGTTCTATCTGGAGAGAGATAGTTTATGAAAAAACAACAAATGTTCTCCTTGGACTAGCAATTTCCTGAGATGGTACTTATAGGGAAAGATTTACTTACAGTAAATTCTTCAGGGTGACCTAACTATGGAATTCATCTCGTATATTGTTCTGATTTGGTTGCCATATGGCTTATCTTGAGTTCCTTTAGATGCCTACAACATATATATTGGTCTCAAAATATGCATTAATGTTTAGTTCTTATTTGTATTTGCTCGAAAAAAATGTTACTACTAGCAATTAATCTATATGAAAACAATGAATTTGAAAAGGCAATGATGCTGAAGTGCTTTTAATGATAGAAATTTTCCTCACCGATATCATTATCTCTATGCCTGATATCTAAGCATTTCCAAGCATATCATTACGTGGTCCAAAATCAGAAACTTTTGCAAAAATGTGTTTTATACTATGGACGCAATATTTTATTTTGCACCATGTCTGCCGCCATATAGTACTTACGCTCACGAGCCACATAGATCAAAAGGCAACTTGGTTGCTGGATACTCAATTCGGTGGTCAGATTACAAAACGCTCGTCAAAGGGTGTAATGCTCGCCTTTTGATCTAAAAGAAATCCTAGTTTTGGTGGAGAATAGCTGAAGTTAGCTAAGCTCGCAATTTTGGGACTTTAGGTGAAGGAGGAGGTGGAGAAGTTATGATTGCACCAATTAAGGAGCCCGGCCCACAAGTTAATCATTGCTGTCCCAGAAACTAAGTGAGATCCAACATTCCTCCCTGCTGGCCCTCTCTTTAAAACCCCTCGCCCCCACTTCTTTATCACTTCCAACTCCAGTTCCAGCTCTCTCCCTATACACACTCCATATATACATACACATACCCACTCACAAAGAGTAGAGATAGATCGAGCTAGAGTAAGGGGGAAATCGAAGGAGAGATCGATCAGAGGAAGAGGAGGAGATGATGGAGAGGGCAGATGATTTAGGGCTCAGCCTTAGCCTCAGCTCATCTCTTGCTCCTCGCACTCACCATGTCGCCATGCTGTTCCGCTCTCCAGGTAAATGTAACTTGCTAGTTACTACTATTATGCTGCAGCGCTACTGTACCACAGATCAAGCAGGTTGTGTTTGCTATAAGAGTAGTTATTAACAAGATTTATATGCGGTGTTCTGGATCAGAAAAAAGATTCCTGGAGATGCCACTGCTCCCTGCAAAACGGAGCGAGGTGGCGGAGGAGGGCCTGCGCGGCGGCAGCGATGAGGAGGACGGCGGTTGCATGGACGGTTCACGGAAGAAGCTACGGCTGTCCAAGGACCAATCGGCCGTTCTGGAGGACAGCTTCCGGGAGCATCCCACTCTCAACCCTGTAATTAACCTCTGATCCTCTACTTAAAAATCACTGCGACTCATTTCATGATTGTTTCTTAGAGTTGAGTAATCATGTTCGTTAATTCTGTCTAAACCCTGCTTGTGATTTAATGACGTGCAGAGGCAGAAGGCAGCCTTGGCACAGCAGCTCGGCCTGAGGCCCCGGCAGGTCGAGGTGTGGTTCCAGAACAGGCGCGCAAGGTACGTACGGGCACATGCAATATGTCGTTTCGCTCACAATAACATTTGACTCGACGAGATCGATCTGAACGATTTCTGGTTGGTTCGTTTCAGGACGAAGCTTAAGCAGACGGAGGTGGACTGCGAGTTCCTGAAGCGCTGCTGCGAGACGCTGACCGAGGAGAACCGGCGGCTGCAGAAGGAGGTGCAGGAGCTGCGCGCGCTCAAGCTCGTCTCCCCGCACCTCTACATGCACATGTCCCCGCCCACCACACTCACCATGTGCCCCTCCTGCGAGCGCGTCTCCAACGCCAACTCCTCCACCGCCGCCGCCGACCGCCGCGCCGCCGCCGGCTCCATCGCCACGGCCGCCGCGGGAGGCGACGGCGCCGTCTGCCATCGCCCGATCGCCGTCCGTCCGCAGCAGCAGTCACTAGCAAGCAGCTAGCTGTGGACACCATGATTTCAGTCAGAGCCAACAAACAGTCTGCGCATGCATTTATTCTCGGGCAAACTGTTTCCTTGTTAATTTCCTCTTCCTGTACGTGCTTGGCAGATCAGTAGTAGTACTGATTAGCAGTCGAGTAATAGCAGCAGCAGCAGTAGTAGTAGTTGCCTAGCTAGCTAGATCATCATCAGATGCAGTCGATCGAGCTGTTCCCGTTCCGGCCGGGAACTGGGCGTGTAGGGAATATTTAGCGAGCTGGTCCTGGGTTTGGAGAAGAGGAAGAAAGCAGCTGGATATGGTGGGATACGGGTGCAGGGGAGGTGGGGCGCAGCGGGGATGGCACGGTGGTTTCCGCTGTCGACTTGCCTGATCATGACGGCGATGTATGATGAGAAACCCATTCATCGGCTTGGGTTTGTTGCTGGTTGGACAGCCGTGTCTCTCAAGCTTAATTCCAGCGTTAATTAACACGGATAGCCATGTGCTTTCGGTCTAATTCCGTGCGTGCGCGTTCTTAATCAATTCCGCACTCATCGTCGGCTTAATTATTTAGATGTGGCTAATTTTGTACTGTCTCCTGTCAAAAGCTCACAATTGAGTTTGCTCTTTCTTTTTGCTGATTATTCCACAACTAACAGCTTAATTGAGACAGCTGCTCGTTCGTTTATCATGCATGTGAACTTCTACCGACGACTGATTCGGGCTTCTATAGATAGATAGATGAAGAAACAGTTGCACCTGCTCCGTCGCAGATTTGGTCCCATCGATCGATCGCAAGAGCGATGGGAACCTGACCTGGAATCGCATACTATTCGTACATCTAGCATCCTATCCAGACCGATGCAATGATACACACATTTATACCAGGTGTTTGTTCGGCGTTGCTCTCATGATCATGACGGGACGCATGAACCACTTGAAGTCTTGAAGAGTGTCCAGGAAGACGAATCCGGAATTGCCGGCAGCGCACCCAAATCATAAGCGTGCATAGCATGCATAATGGCAGAATTTCATATTCTAGTAATAGCATCCCAGCTAGATGGATACAATATGTATCTGCTGTCGCTGGTATTTTTCGCCACTTTATTCTCCCATGATCAGTCCGGCACTGCAACTCGTAAATGTGAAGAACCATTCTTAGCATATGAACCTCCTCCTCTTTCAGTCCTCACCACCGTGCATGTGAATATTCTGCACACAGATCGACATTGCGCGCGGTTTTCTTGGCCGCGAGATCGTCAGCATGCACTCGAGTTATGTGTGCATGACTCAACTCAACCCAGGTAGTAGGCTGCTATCTAGCTAGCAGATTATAGCGTGAGCTTTTCGGGCTTCAGGGTTGTACCTGGACAGACAAATACAACATGCTGGGATGATGGATTCAGGAGAAGGCCGCCTCCGGCGCCCACGCGGCCTCGCGCCCACCGTAACTTGTGGAGCAAAAGCTGGGGCTTATGAGCTCCAAGTTGCGTGTTAAGTATATGGAGCAGTACAGTAATATAATCCGTGCCGTGTGTTACTACTCATTGGCAATGGCGGTATGGTACCGTGGCCCGGCTTTTGCGAGATTGGCTTCCTAGCACAATGATTCTCCGGAGAGAATGTCCTCACATGCCTGGTCGCCGTACTGTCTCGCCTGGAGCACAAAATTACAAAAATCACCGCGTCATCAACACAGCTAGGAGTAGGGAGTAGGGACTAGTAGAGGGGTGTGTTGCACCTGGTGCAAATAAATACGACTAGTTTTACAATGCAATAAATGTACTCACTCCTTTCCGAAATACTGTATAAACATTTTTATGCTTTGTTAAAGCCAAATATTCCCAATTTTGGCTCTTAATAGAAAAAATATTGTTAAATCTGACAATATAAAAATGATGTTGCTAGATTCATCATTAAACATCTAACATAATACATAACTATTTTAGTTTGATATTTATATATACATGTATACAATATTGATTAATGCTTATATTTTTGAACGGACAGAGTATGATAATGCGTATAGAGCTCTCTCTCTCTCTCTCTCTCTCTCTCTCTCTCTCTCTCTCTCTCACTCACTCACTGGTTTGACCATTGTTTGTTTGATGAAAATGATCATATCCTGAATAAGCGTATGGTTGGCAATTGGAGCCTCGCTCTATATCCCTATTTGCAAATAGACTTGGAATAAAGGGCTCATTCCAATGCCAATTATATTTTTGTTAAGACTGTTCCTACTGAAATTAAGGAGTTTGTCATAGCCATTACGCATGTTTATCTATACCACTCTGACCAGGCCCCCCGCGTCGCTCCTAGGGCGGCACGGGTGGCGTCCAACCACCAGGCGCCGCCGGTCCTTTTCCCGTTCTCCTTCCTCCCTGCCGCCGCTGGAGCAGGCTGCGGGCCAAAGCTCGTGCAGCCGCGAGGATGGCGGCGGTAGGGCGATCTCACAACCTTTTTCGATCTGGGTCTCGCCGGATCGAGAAGTGCACTTCGGGGACCATGCGATGAATGGAAGCCGTCGTGCGATGCGGATGAGGACGGGATCCCGCCAATCTGGTGAGATGTTGTCGGATCGTTGCGGCGGTGGATCGGATCTCGGCACAATTGGGGCGCAGCCTGTTTCGGCAATGCAACTGGCTGCGGTTGTCGTGGCGGCGGCGGCCTCGGCTTGGCGGCGCATCAATGGGCACCGTTCAAGCGGGTCGCCACTGTCTCTGCCCCCATTATGTGGTGGCCGGATGGTGGTGTTCTTCTGCATGATCTTGGGTTCCTAGCCGGATGTTTTGCCGGATGGATTTGTGCAAGCGTTTGACTACGAATTTGTCTCGCATCGATCTGATGAAGGTTTGCGGGAGGTTTCGTACATAATCCTAGCTGCAGGGAAGACGGCTATGCCGTTTAATTTCTTCAACTTAAAGGTCTGCATTCGTGTCGCAAAGGTCTCTCATCTATTCAGTGACTCACATCAGTTCTTGGGCCTTGTATCAGTTTGGTGATCGAGATGATGACATAGATGAAGCAGGTTGTGAAGCTTGCAGTAGCGATGTTCTATGGTGGCTAGATCTCGCTTTGTTCGGGAGAGGCCAATAATGCCATTGGTCATGGTGGTCTGCCAGGTTGGGCTAACTGCTTTCATTCTTATGTCAAGGTGATCGACTCTGGTGTGTGCAAAATTTTTAGCAAGGATTCAGTTCATCGGCAAAGAAGTCACTCAATGTTGGCAAATGGCAGCGAAAGCGTCGCGCGGTGCGCGAGGAGATGGTTTATCTTTGCATGATCCGACAGACATCTTTGTTTATGATGATAATGTGTGCAACGAAAGTGTCGCGGCTGTGCGCGGGGAGGTGCTATACCTCCGCACAACCTTTCCTGACGGAGTTCGATGGTTTGCTCAATTGTTGTTTAAGCAGGGACAAATATTTTCTTGCAAAGAAGATTCGAGTCTTTCCGACTTCTTCTGAGAAGGAAGATAGGGCTGCAACAACGATTTTTGATCGACACCATAGGATGTTGAAAGGACTGGGTCTGATGTTAGAGTTTTCTTTATTTTTAGGTGTTTTCGGGCTGTTTTGTAGCAGCTCACTTAGGTGTTAGACATGTAAAGGCTAAATGTACCTCGTTGTGCAGAGGCCGGAACATTATTTCACCTCGAAATAAAAATTTCCTTTATCTAAAAAAAAAATACCACTCTGACCTCTCTCAGATGGTTGGGTACCCAAAAGGATTTAGGCCCATTTTGTTGAGGAGAAGATACAGAAGGCCCATGCAATGGAGTTGCCAGTTCGGCCCGAGGTCATGGTCCGGTTCTTTGGCCCACTCTAGTTTCCGGGTCTCATCTGCTGCTGCCGCCCCCGCCACCTGCTTCATTTTTTTTTAATAAGCTTCAGCATTTTACTGTAACTTTTTTTTTTTGGTTGATGATAAAAACGATGCGTGTGTTAAAATTACAGCGACATTCCAGTTCCGCAAAGTAGCTTTGCTCGGGGAGAAAAAAAGTCCGGGAATCTTACTGCCCTCTTGGCTACTCCATTAAACTCCGATTTTCTATTCCGTTCCGTTCCGGAAAGCAGGAGTAATCTCGAGCAAGAAACCCAACGACACAACGGAGAAACACACAGAATCTTTTACCCTGACTGGTAACGAATAACCGCACTAATAAGCAACGGATTAACCCACGCGACGAGAGCCTGCGGCTAGCAAACCATTTTCCGTCCCTGAAATCCACACACATCTTCCGAAAAGTTGGCGTGCAGATCTCCGAGAGGATCAGAGCAACAAATCAGATCACGTCTACTGATACCTTATGTTGCCCGTTTGGGAATGATCCTTTTCAGGCAAGAATCATTCTGCTTGTAGAGAGTTGCAGAGTGCGGCCAGTTCAAAGCGTAGACTCGCCAACATTGGACCAATTGGGTTTGTTCCAACTGTACAATTCTCTAGAGAACCTAAAGTTTGTGTTTAACAAAACGAACAGCTGGCAAATCTTAAACACTGTTTATACGAATCCTAAAAGGAAAAACTGTTTGTTCGATCGAGCTCCCTGATGAAAGAACCAGGAAGTGGTGGACTTCAGCCGGGCTAATTCCAAACCAGAGCTTATCATGAAGCAGGGCGCATGTTCAGCTCGGCAATCGCTAGAAACGTCTGATCGACAAAGACCTTACGAATCCACCACGGAGAAACAAATCCCGAGGCAGTTTGAGCCATGGCCCAATCTAATCTCCGGCCGGCCATGGCCGGCAACGGTTAATGATCGTGCCGTGTGTCCTCCGACAATCATATGCGCCGGCTCGGCTCCACCACCTTTGGGTGTCCATGGGGTGCATGCAGTTCTAGAGGTTACTATGCGTGCGGAAGCGGTCCTTTTCCTCAGAACATTTTTGTTTCCTCCCGTTTTGATCTAGCACGTTCCCGCGGTTTCCATGGGCAGTTAATCGCGCGGGAGAGTTTGAAGCCGACAGATTAACCGCCCTTTTAAAAGACAGCGGCTTGGCTTCCTTCCTCGGTGCTCCGATCAGCAAATTCCTTGCCTCTCTCTCGACGCTTGCTTGCTTCCCGACCACGTCTTGTACTAGCTTCCTCTCCCCGCCCAAAAGCCAACGGATTATTCCAAGGTTTCCAACGCCATCGGAAACGCAGCTAGCCTCGGAAAAACACAAGAAACGCGCGCGCAAGCAGGGTACACGAACCAACATCTGCAATGGCGGAGGCGGCGGACACGGCTTCTCCGGCGCAGAGCAAGCTGGCCACGGCCACCAGCAGCAGCAGCAGCAGCGATGTGTCCGCTCGGCTGCAGCAGGTCCTGGCGCTGCTGTTCCCGTCCAACCTGGCCGCGAAGGCCGCGCTGTTCGCGGTGGTGGTGGCGCTGCTGCCGCTGCTGCCGACGACCCAGGCGCCCAGGCTCTGGGAGTTGCCTCACCTCCTCCTCCTCGGCATCATCATCTCCTACGGCGTCTTCGGCCAGAAGAACGCCGACGCCTGCGAGGTCGCCGCCGCGGCCAAGCCCGGCGGCGGCGACGAGCCGTCGGTGGAGGCGTACGTGTCCGAGATGATGCAGGGGTCGTTTGGCTTCGTGCCAAACGTCCGCGACGACGACCACGACGACGGGGAGGGTGGTGGCGCCACGGTGGACGGCGTCCAGGCGTGGAGCTCGCAGTACCTCCCGGACGACCCCCTCGTCGTCGTCGCCGACAACGTGAGCAACAACGGCGACGCCGGCGAGAAGCCGCTCCACCTGCCGGTGCGGAAGCTGAAGCCGGCAGCGGCCGCCGAAGAGTCGACGACAAAAGCAGTGGATATCGTCAGCGACGGCATTGAGAAAGAGGACGAAGAGTTCAACGAGTTCCTTGATGCTCCCAAGGCAGGGTACGACGCCGCCGTCCGCGAGCGCGCCATCCCATCGCCGTCCTCCGTCCTCGACGCCGACCTGACGCTCTCGCCGTCCTCGCCGCCTCTGCTCCCGCCTCCGCCCCCGCCGCCGCCGCCGCCGTTTCTTGTCGGCGGCGGGCGCAGGCTCCAGAAGGCCAAGGCGAGGAGCTTCAACGAGTTCGGAGTCGGCGACCGGAGCACGAGCGGAAGGCTGGGTTTACTACAGAGCGCCGGAAATAATAACCAGTTCCGGTCCAAATCAACGGTCCAAGCGACGAGGCGTAATTTCGCCGGCGGCTACGATCCTGCATCGCCGGTCGGCTACGAGCCAGTCCACGACGACGGCGAGATTGATGAGATGGTTGCAGGTGATGACGCGTCAGATAGCTCGTTCAGCAGCGACATGCTCACTGACAACGACAGAGAGGAAAACAGCTACGGAGATGAGGAGGATGAGGACGACGACGGCAACTCCTGCGACGAGGAGCTGTTTGAGCTGGCGACGAGGTCGGGCCCGGAGGCGGATGACGTGGAGGCGGTGGAGGACGAGGTGGACAGGAAGGCTGAGGAGTTCATTGCCAAGTTCAGGGACCAGATTAGGATGCAGAGGGTTGTCGAGCCGGCTAGGAGATCGAGATGACAAGCGAGGAGAGTTCCTGACCTGCTGCATCATTTGCCAGTTCCGTGGTACGACTCCGCGTGTAATGCAGCTTTCAGCTTTCTAATGTTTTCTTGTTTCAATTTTTTTTCCTTTTTTTGTATGAGCTTCTGATGTAAATTAGAATCTGAAGAAATGATCGATGTAAACAAGTGGTGCCCGGGCTTATGGTCGTTGTCAAATTATCGTGTTTCGTTCAGTTTTATGAGATTGACTTTTTGCGTTGTTTGAACTTATCCGGGACAAGCACACGGTAGAGCCGTAGAGGAACTGAGGAAGTTCTTTGAGTGGATGGAGGAACTAGAAAATTCGGTTCCAGGATGGAGTTCTGCCGGCCCAGACCAAATAACTTTTGGTTGAGAAGAGTCGGCTTGGCCCAATAAACAGATCTTTCTGCACGTCATTTACGTCATCTAAAGATTTCGGCCATTTTGACTTCTTTGGTTATTATTGGTGTTCTGATAGTCGCGGTAGTCTAATTCTCAAAAAAAAAAAAAAAAAGGATAGTCGCGGTAGGCCCATGCGACCCGTCACCACCGCTCACGCGCACGCAGCACAAGTGGGGGGAAGCCACTTCGGCTCTCCCGCACCGGCCCCTCCGAGTCTCCGACACGTACGAACAGCTCCCCTTGTTCCACGAGACCACGACTTTGCCGGCGCGCCGCTCCGGACCCCCCGCCCGCGCATGCCGGAGACCGCACGCCGCGCGAGCCATACGGATTCTTCTTTTCTCACGGCCGCACCCGAAAGGCATGCGATGCAAAGGTGCATTGGTCACGTTCGAAGCTAGTTGCCGCCCCCCAGAACTGCGTCCGCCGCGCTCCCGCTGGCGGCGGCAACGCTCATCAAAGCGATCAAGTTCACAACTCGCGCGTCAGTCATCTCCGGTTCACGTGTTGGCCGGTGCACAGTACGCGTAAGCATCCACGTACGTGTGCTGGAGCGTCGGTGAACGTTGACGTATCACACCATCCGTTAGGTATGGACCGTATATACATTTTTGTTTTGTTTTGTTTTAGGAGTGGAGGAGGGTAACACAAACAAAAGAAAACATTCGTAGCTCTCCGGGCGGAAGCAAGCGACCGCGGAACAGCAAAATCAAATAGATCTGAGTTTTCGACGGAATACAACACACCGTGTCAGTATCTGTAGGTAATACACTAATACTGGTAGCTGGCGTACGTAGACCCAAGGGATTCTTTTCTTCCAGAGGTCAGCGGTCAGCCTTCATGCAATTCATCATTTTGGTTTAATATGATTTTGCTCGGTACCATCCCAAGGCTTCGTTTTCTGAGCACAGTATGGTATTACATATATGCGGGAGAAAAGATAAAAGAAAGCTAATGGGTTTGATTGGGTCACATGCAAGGCCCATGCAATTCGATATTGTTGGTGCTTATATCAAATATCGAGAGTACCCTCCCTCACTGAAATAAATAAAATAAAATAAAATCGAGAGTCATCCGAATTAGTCATTGATGAAATGATGAGACCGTAGAAAGAAGAGTAGATGGACGCACCTGTTAGGTAGGGAGGAGTATAAGAAGACGTTGTTTGTGACTTTCTTTTTAGAGATACCTACAATGTGAGATCCTCTACAACAATTTGTCGAATATAAAACTACCAAACCTGAATTGACTAAACCTTCGCCCTCGTCACACAGAGCGACCTCCTACTGCCAACAATCGCTCGCAGCCTTTAAACTTTGAAACAATCACGTGCAACGTGCACATCCCAACCAACGAAACTAACCACACACATCAAGACATTGTCTCGAATGATGTAACAACTTGGAACATCATCATCTTCTAATAAAATTATGGATTGTTTGGTGAAGATTATATGGTATTTATCCAGTTGAGACACCACTATTTCTGCACGCTGGCATTCACAAACATTAACTACTCCGTATCTTCTAACAAAATCAAAGATTATTTGGCGAAGATTTACATAATCCCATTCATAAATATTACGCTGGCATTGATACGCTTGTATCGAAGTCCAAAGTGATATATATGGCCCAAGCGAGCTAAACCAACCCCGAAAAGAAAGAAAAGATAGAAGGAAACATCCATCCTCTCCTCAGTCTCCTGGCAACTGGCCTCACGTTCTCTCACTGTATCGCTGCAAATCACGTTCTCACTTTTCACACTCGACTTTCCTCTCCAAAACGAGGCGAATCTCAAGCTGCCCACCATCCCAACGGAAAGAATAGCCGAGGAGCAGGGCAAAGCAGAGCAGAGGGAGGACAGCAAGAGCAGAGCTGCCCCAACAACCAAGCACAAGCAAAGCCTTTCTCCCAGCCAAGCTCCAAACCCTACCACCCTTCCATTCTCCGCGGCATCCAACCAAGCACACGCCGCCGTCCGCGCTGCGCTTCTGATCCAGACCGCGCCGAGGCCAGGCACTCGAGCAATGCGGACACTCATCAAAGCCGTCCTCTTCCCGGCGCTCGCCGTGGTGGCCGCGCTGGCCGTCCTCTACTGCGTCCGCCGCCGCCGCCGCCGCCGCCGCGGAGGGGGCTTGCTGCCCTCCCACGGAGGACGGGCGGACAGGCTCCAGGCCGGCGGGTCGAGCGGGTACGTCCCCGGCGGGGAGGAGGCGCTGGTGCGGTTCCCCGGCGGCGAGTCGCTTACGGTGTCCGCCATCCTCGAGGCGCCCGGGGAGGTGGTCGCCAAGTCGGCGCACAGCACGCTGTACCGCGCGGGGCTGAGCGCCGGCGAAGCCGTCGCGCTGCTCCGGTTCGTGCGCCCGGCCTGCGCCGCGGGCGCCGAGGACGCCGTGGCCGCCGCGCGGGTGCTCGGCGCCGTGCGGCACGAGAACCTCGTCCCGATCCGCGCGCTCTACGTCGGCCCGCGCGGGGAGAAGCTGCTCGTGCACCCGTTCTACGCCGCCGGCTCGCTCCGCCGGTTCTTGCAAGGTCTGTGCTCCTCCTTATTACGTCACTTGCGTTCGACCCAAGTTATCATTGAGTAAGACAAATCATGCCAAATGCTTTGCATCATTGTTTACTCGAGAGTTGGTAAACTTTGCTAGTATACGCGCGCCGTGGCTTGGAATTTGGCCCCCCCCCAAAAAAAAGGTTCTGAATGTTTAGTCAAGTATAGATGATTAGTTACTTGTGTCTTCCGATCTCTGCGATAAAAGGCGATGCAGAGTTGCAGACAATGATGCTGCAAGGATTAAGCAAATTGTTGGGTGGGGTACAATGTTACAGCCTTGCAGGGTCGTTTTTGTTACTTTTAGCCATGTGTCTTCACTGTTACACTTCTTCCTCTTGTCGTTAACTATAAGGGACAGCTTATAAAGTTATTTTGGGTTGTATAACACTTTCAAGCTTTAAATTGTGTATAATTTGGGTGACATGTTACTCTGTCAAATCAAAGCTTTGGAGAAAAGAGCTCTTTCCAGGCTTATTTTTCTTATTTAATAGAACACATCCTTAGCCGGTGTATTCATGACTAATCTGGGCATTATGTTGCTGCTGCTTCCGAACTGTCTGCGTTCTGCTGCATCTGTCAGCTCTCGTTTCAGATAGTTGTTGAATCATATTCCTTGATTGATTATAGATATGTTGAGCCATCAATACGTCAAGTAGAGAAATACTTGCATGAATAGTAATTCTTGCTTGCTTTAAAAATACGATAATATGGGCAGTTTTTCTGCCATAGACTTTTGTAGTTTATGTTTCACTGTATTGCTGTGCGCAGTTTTTTTTTTTGCTATTGTACTTGGAATTTCACTGTGTTTTTATTCGTTTTTGTAAGTTCTGATCTTTATCTGTTCCTTTTACATGCAGAAGGAATCAATGATTCACAGAGATGGGAGATAATTTGCAAGCTATCCATTGGTATCGCCAAGGGATTGGACCACCTCCACACAGCATCACAGAAACCGATAATTCATGGCAACCTCAAAACCAATAACATCATGCTTGACGCTGATTTCCAGCCTAGGATATCAGACTTTGGCCTCTACCTCCTGCTGAATCCTGCTGCTGCCCAAGAGATGCTCGAGACATCTGCAGTGCAAGGGTACAAGGCTCCAGAGCTCATCAAGATGAGGGACGCCACCGGGAGAGCGACATCTACAGCTTGGGGGTAATTATGCTCGAGATGCTTGCTCAAAAGGAGGTGCCAAATGATCAGCCCCCGAATGCCCGTGACATCCATTTGCCTGCCTCGTTCAAAGATCTGGTTCTCGAGAGGAAAATAGCTGATGCGTTTGGTTCCGAACTTATCAAGCAAAGCAAGAATTCTGGGAAGGAAGAGAATATTAACGCGTACTTCGAATTGGCAACAGCTTGCTGTAACCCTTCACCCTCGTTGAGACCGGATACAAAGAAAATACTCAAACGGCTTGAAGACATAGCAAGATAATGGCTGCGGTGGAGTGTGGGGTTATAGCAGGATAGCTTTAGATCTGCTAATGTACTGCCTAATCCACCGAAGGACTACAGGGTTGTTTGTATTGGGGCGTTGGGGATAGTGACGACAATTTAGGGGCAAAACAAACATTGTATAGAGTATAGTTTCCACGTAAGCAGAGGAACTCATCCGAACACATAATGTGGGTGCTTTCGTCGTGATATAATCTCATCGGTGTTACATGAATACGTTCCTAATTGCATTTGTCTTGCCTGAATTGACAGTGCCGCCTTAACATGTTCTTGCTTGCCGTGCATCGCATCAGACAGGATCCTGCCTCTTGCGTCCTCGCAAAATGAAAAAGAAACTAGACCGTGACAGCAATCATACAATGAGGTCAAAAGAGATGCCCAGGCCTCCGTGCCTAGGGTCTGTTTGTCATCCATTCGCCATCAACAATCGTTCATCTTTCCACAAAAACTTAGTGAGCAATGAAGTACGTCGGCCCTTTTGGAGGCACCAACTAGTGACATCCTTTCAACGTCTCTTTACTGCTCGGCTGCTGGCCTCGAAACTTCAATTCTTTGCGGTCCCAGACGTGTCACCTTCAGTAGCACGGCTACATGCTAATCAAGAGAATGTTAAATTGCCCTACCTCATTGTTCAAAAAAGAAAATTCCCTACCACGTCTACGGTCTACCGCGCCTTTCCAAGTTGCGCAAGCCCAATGCTTGCAAAAATGTGAGATGGTATGCCCTTTTTTACTCTGATCCCAAGATTTTTCGTCCACTATGCTAAACCGTTGGGGTGGTTTCTAACAATTTTTTTTCTTAAAAAAGGGGGGGCCACATGATAACCTTCACCAGAGCAGTCCGTAGTCAACACTCACGAAAGCAGATTACAAACATCAGGACAGTAATTACCTAAAAAAATACAAGGACAGTAACAAACGCTTTTGAGTTGATCCCAAATCTTTACCATCAGCATGGTTCCAAATCCTGCGTGAAAGGGACAGTCCTCGAAATCGAGGCTGCCTTGGCTGCCACCATGTGGCTTGACAGTCAGAATTCGGCCGCGGATCCTGCCAGACCCACGTAATCATGTAAACAATTCCGGCAATCTTTGACGAACAATGGGACTCGGTGTTGTTTTACTAATTTCTTCAAAAAAAAAAAAGGATTTCTGAAGGGAATTCCCCATGTGCTGTTGTTCACACCATGTGCTTGCATCGTGCACGGCGCAGATCCGACCAAAAAGTCACTAGATCACAGCCACCCCCAATCCAATCTCGACTCGTTTCAAAAATAAATAAATAAATAAAATCCAATCTCTACATCCGAAACAGATTAACGTGACTTTGTCCCAACACACTGTACACGTGATTTTCCCACGACAGGACGAATAGAGATGTGGTAACATTGAAAAGATACCCACAAAATTTGCAACCTGAAACTCGGAGTACATACGAACATCAATTTTTTTATATTCCAGAACACTTTAGAAAACCTTGAATAAGCACACAAGATAACATTACATTAGATGAAATCTACAAACAGGAAATGGCATGGCTAGTTCTACAATTATTCAGTCCAGTGCAAGCCCACTAGAGGCAGCATCACAGATACTGCCTGAGGCTCTCACCGCTGAGGGTTTCCATCTCTTTCAAAATCTCCTGGGACAAAGTCTTTACAGGCAGCTCCACATCCTCCAGTAGTTCACCAAGGAATGGGATGGTCTCCGGTAGAAGAACGATGTACTCCTCCTTCAGATGTTGGACCATGTACCTGACAACCTTCAGGCCCAGCATTTTCGGGCGAATATTATCGCTCCTAGTCTGCATTAGCACCTGCAATTTTACAATTAAGCTGTCAGACTTTGGGGTACATAATGGTTTGGTTTGCAAAATGCATTGTTTCTTGTTTTTAGGTAACTTCAATCTGCAAATAATCACCGAATTAGCCTAGTTTGTCATCAATATCTCATTTCAATCTGAAAATAGTCACCGAATTTGCTTAGTTTGTTATGATAATTCATGAAGTTACTGTACTGGTGTATGTTTAGGTTCCCACCTCATGGTTAAGAGGCTTCCAAAGAACATCAGATCGTGCAGTAACTGCCATTTGCCCTAAGCACAAAACAATAGTTTCATCAACTTCTTCAACTGATGGAGTATCCGGAACTGACTCAGTGGATTCCGGTGGTTCCGCAACGAACTGACAAACAATGGGTTTCAAAAGACTCTGCAAAAGCAACAAACAAAATAAATTAATATAGACCATAGATAAAAGTTACATGGACATAATAATAAAAAATGGACAATGCATGGTCCAGTACAGGTATGGTGCAGCAAAAGCATGCTAGCAGTGATAAAGGGAACACAGGTAAAAGGAACTGACCTGGAAATTAGAGGAATCAAGGATCTTCTGTTCATTATCATAAAGGAAACACTTGTGTAAGGATTTCAATATAAGTGCTCTTAAATTCCAAAGTTTTGGTCCCAATAATTTATCCTTCTGTTCGATTTGAGCATCTTCAAGTTTTGCCTTCTTTTTCTTCTTTTGCTTGGAACTGGTCAAGGCACCATCCTCTGACAGATATTGAACAGATCCCTCGAGTAGGTACTTGAAGTAAGGTGTAAACAAGGACCTTCACAAACAGATTAAATTGTTAGGGACAACGAAAATATACAGCAGCTGGTAGTTAACAGTAGTATGCAGTAGTTGCAGGTTGTGAAGAACAGTGAGCTATAACCAAAATAGATCAATACCTGTGTTGTTCAGCGAGTTTGTTGACCAACTTGTAGAAAACAATCGCACGGTCTAGACTTCTCTTTGATGAGGACTGTTCCATTTCAGACTCTGCCCATTCCAAAGTACGAAGAAAAAGAGGCCTAAAAGTGGCTTCAGTAAGCTTCATAGTGAGAGCGATTATGGCATGGATAATACTTTGCTCCACCATATTTATATCCCTCAAATTATCAAGATTTTGGCGACGGAGATCAAGCGCCGTTAAACAATGTTCATATATTTTCGAATGGTATGTCCCTATAGCGAGCCGATCCATTGTACCAATTAGATTTGCAAGCATTTGGAATGCTAATGAAAGGCTTGCTTCCCCGCATTTCGCAGCAATGGAGTACATATTCAGTAAAGGTGGAAGAATAAGCCGGACCTGCAATGTAAATAGATTCAAGAAAAAAAAATCATTGTTCATCATCTGGCCAAGAAAATTTCAAATAAATCAAGAGGGAACATACATGAACTCTTTCGGTCAGGAGATTCCGGACAACTGCTGCTTTCGCATCTAATTTGGCATCCATATGAGAACCACATTCAGGATGCAATACTACAAGATCAAGAATCTCTTCCAAATATGGATTAACAAATTCGCCAAGCTTTTGCACAATCACCTCAATTGTTGATAGAACGGATAGTAGCATAGTTATAGTTTGGTTAGATAATCTAGCAGAAGTTCTGGTGCAACCATCAGCATAATTTCCACTAGGGCAGCATGACACCTGATGTGATCTCAGCATCATATGTTTCATGATTAATGGGAGCTGCGGTAATGCTTTTGATCCGAGCACACTTATCAGAGAGCCTGCAGCACGAATTAACCCAGAAGAAGTAATTTCATCACCGGAGCCAATGTGATTAATTATTGTTGCAAGGCAGTTGCTATAAGCAGGATTATCAGAGGGATATTCTTTTGCTAGTGTTTCAAGTGCCGAAACAGCAGCAAGTTTCACTGAAGTGTCCGAGCCAACCCCTCTGTCAATCAACTCCAGAATCTTTAAGCACAAGTCGGTGAAACAAGGGCCAGATCTGTTGTCCACTTTAATTGTAGAAGTAAGAGAACTGTGCTTCAGTTTTCTTGCTTTCCTTTGTTTGTTCTGTACCAAGCTGTTTCCTCTTGCAGTTTCGGACAATATCCCAAGTGTCTGCTTAGAAAGGTACAAATCATTTGGCATTGCATGAGACAAAAGGTAATTTCAAGGAACTAGATTAGTGACAAATAGTATCGGTAACACAGAATGAAGTTCTTTAAACAAAACATACCTTTCTTTTCACAACACTGTCTGAATGATCCAACAACTGAGTAATTCCGCTAAAGTATGTGGAAGCACTCATCCAGCCTGTAATTATTTTGAGCACTGTATTTGCATTGTCTCTGAGCTCATTTATAGTATCACCAGAATTATCCCTTTTCTTGCCTTTGGTAAACACAGTACACAAGACAACTTCCTCCATAAGTGCTCCAAGCGAACCCTAAAAGAGCCAAATGAATTAAGGTAGTGTCATTTTTACTAGCTAGAATACCCACAGCAAATGGAACAGAACTTAGATCAAAATGTCAATACAGAAATACTTCAACCATAAGAAATACCTGGAGAAAATTAGCAGCTTCCTCGGATTCAAGTTCAAAATTCAACTCTGTATCTTCCAGCTTTAACAAAATAAATCTCATTGCCAAATGCATCACTTCAGGGAGATCTTGTTTCTTCTGCAACCTGATTTCTTTTAGCAGCTTACTCAAACAAGGAAACCACAATTTATATGAATGTTGGTCTGTCACACTGACTGCCAATCCATATTCCCATTCTTGTGGTGTGACACTCAAGGAAGGGTGTGAAATACGCTCAACCAATGAGTGGAAGAGATGCATGATCACAGTACTCAAACTGTTTTCTGTTCCCAAGGTCCTGAAAACAGTATAATGAATTTAGCTACTGATCAATATACATATATGGGGTTGCTCATGAACATAGGTAAGTACCTCAAGAGATAAACCATAAGCGTCAAACGCCTATGTTCTGAAATGTCCGCCAAAGCTTTAATGAATATCTGCAACAGCATTAACGAGCAGTCTATTAACTCAGTGCTCTATGGTCAAGAAAATGCAAGACAGGGAACTTCAAGGAAACTTCTAAAACCTGAAGAAGCTTTTCAATACTTGTAGTCCTTGATAACCAACATGGAACTATGACAGATAACAAATCCTCCAAGACACGTTGTGAATGGCTGTCATCCTGCAACAGTAACAAGAAAAAAGCAAAACAAAAAGATTAATAAAGACGTACAAATAAACCAAACAGACATGGAGGTGATAGTTTCAAAAGGAAATCAAAAGATATAATTATTATTAATTTTTGTTTGTAAAATACCGGATATGTTGTTTTTTATAGGAATACTTAATGTCAGGGGAAAAAAAACAGAGACAGGTTGAGTGTGGTACTAAGGATTGGTTGGTGGCACTTTAGAAAGAGGCATTTGAAATAAATAAATAATAATAATAATAATTCAAAGAGGAACACCATGTCCTCTAAGAGAAAGCCCATAAACAGCAATAACATTATCTTCTACTAGAAAACTACACAAACCTGTTTTATAGCATCACCAATAGCAACAAATAAATCAACAATGCTTTCTGAAACTAGTTCTGGGCAAGCCTTTGCCACAGAAGCAATCAATGAAAAGCCATGGTTCCGAGTTGCCACATCCTTGACAGATCGAACACAATTGATAAGCAAATCTATATTTGAGCTGTTGAGCATTGTATCCTGCAGATAGGCATATACCTAATGAATCACAAACCAAAAAGAAAGCTGCCGCCCCCAAAAAAAATAGATTAAGCAATTAAAAATCAGGAAAGCAAAGTACATTGTGACCCGACTGTAGCGTATCTGTTATATCTTTGAGGACCAAAAGTACCAACTGCTGAGCTTCTTTTACAGAGGTATCATGTTGTTTTTTGAACTGACAAACTATACCAGATATCCACTGATCAGAAAGGAGCTTCGATAGAATTTGGAAAAGTGGTTGCAATAAACATGACCTGCAAGAAGGGTGTCATGTTAGCTACATATGACATAGGAACCACAAATTAGAGTTGTGTGGTACCCCACCTTTGGTTCAAATCTTTCTTAAGAAACAAAATATCTAAAAGAGAAACCAGAACAGAAGCTACAGAATTTTCTCCAAAGAATTCTTCAAAACTGTTAAATCCATCTCGATTCTGATCTTCCTTTCTCTTTATTCTTTTTGAATGTCCCTTTGTACCATCGAGCGCTACAATTAAGTCAACAAATCTCACCACAGTGGAAGCATGAACCTGTCACAAGCACAGTAAGGTAAGCATCGATCAAAAGTGGTATATACTTGCACATATTACCAAAACTCATTATATGCTTTTAGAAGAATAATAAATTCTAAGAATATATGATAATATTCAACTACTAGCATTGTTATTGAAGCAAGCAAACCCATATAACTTGAATGAAATTACAACTTGGCATGAATGCCAAAAATCAAAGCAAGAAAAGAAGAGAAATAAAGGAGGAAAACAGATGAAATATTAACCGCAAAGATGTAAACGAAAGAGCCTGCCATGATTTCATTTTCTCCATTAAACAACTTAGAACCAGGGAAATTGATGCATTTAGAGTTCTGGGCCATAAGATTTTGCTTTTTTAGACTAAGGAAGAAGAAAGATGGTATAGAAACGAACATTGATACGCAGCAGGGCATCCCGTGTGGCATTTCGTATTTCGAAGTTCTCAGTTCGAAACAAGGAAATAAGGCGTCCAAAAACTTTTTCCTGCAGAAGTATATGATGGAGGTAAGTATATAATTTATCCTGCTCATGTGTACCTAATCGAATTGCTATAGTCATATATATGGCAGAAACAATAATCTCAACAGATACATACGTCAATGAATTAGTACAATTTGGGATCAATCACAAGTCAAAGGAGCTATGCAAGTCAGGATCAAACAATTCAAAGAAGATATAAAATTTGGAAATAAACATGTGACAAAGAGACCCAGGTAGTTACAGCCATGCTCTAGAGCACAGCAGAAGGCAACAAAAATTCAGAAAAAGTAATGACCGTCTATAAGTGCAATCAGATTCTAAAAGCAGATTTTTACTGAAGAATCATACGCAACAAGGAATATAACATATAAACAAACCTTGATATCGGTCTTTAAGTCATCGTAAAACATTGGTTGAAGAGTACGCAGGACAGTAAGGCATGGCATTACAACAACAGGATCATCTGGGGACAAAGCATCGACCTGAAGTTTTATACAATCAGACTTGAATCCAGAGAAGAAAAAAATAGTTGAAAATAAAATCAAGTTCTCTTACCCTTAAAGCTTTCACAAGAGGTTCGAACATGTTGAAACCAATATTTGCACCAGCTGACATCAAATATAAAACCTAAAGAATATAGAAAGTTAACAGATGAGAAGTAAGCATGTGTAATGGGTGTACAATTGAATGATACATCAACTATTGCTGATGTGTTTACCTCCAAAAGCAAGCACAAAATATGAATTTCATTGGTGGATAAGATCGGCACAGAATGGTGCCTTTTCCAATACTGATCACGACGGTCTATAAGATCAAAGAACACCGATCTCACTTCTTCTGCCTGAAATAAGATGCTTCCTACACCTTTCAGGACTGACAGAGTCATCAACTGCAACATGTTTCAAAGATATCAACTACCATCCGGAAAAGGTTCATGCATATGCATTTGGCTTCCTTTTCATTGTTAGCTAAGGCAAATGAATGGTAAAAAGTGGGTATGCGTTTGTGGGTGTCTTAAGATTACTGAAATACTGACCTTCCCATATGGAGAAAGCTTCATAGCAGAGCACAAGATGAAATGGAGGAGAGCATCTTTTGTTGGCTGGTCAAATCTGAAAATAATAAAATTTGTCTTACATCCAATTAAAAATGAAGTACACAACAAAAACATATTTCTACAAGAAAGAACAAATGATCACCTTTCATGAAGGTTGTCAGGAACCATTATGTCTTTGCGTGGGCTTAGCATAGACGAAATATATGCAGATAGAAATCTTGCATCTGATGAGATCATCGCCTTTTGGCTAACCAATGACTCGAGGAACAAACCAAAGGTCGGGGATGAAATGCATTGAGGCAAATTAATGTTTCCTGCTGATACGTTAGATTAGATCACAATGACTGACATAGTTTCATCAAATTGCTCAAGTTGAAATAACAAGAAAAGAAAGGCTAACACACCATTTCTTGGCAGAGAAGTGCCCATGCGTTGCCACATCAAAGATAGACCCTCAATACATTTAACTGCGGAGGACCTTATATCCTACAATATGAAAACATAAACATGTAGCACAAAAAGAAGCAAGCACATAGATTACTACGGAGAATCTTCATACCTTATTATCATGAGAAAGTGGGGGTATTACAGAAGGAAATCCAACTAGAAGCTGCATGCATGTGCTTTCATCCAAGGTACTACTTTCAGAGGAAGCGCATTTAGAGCAAATAGAAGCCAGCAAAAGAAGACTCTCCATTTGAACCTCATCAGATAAATCTACATCAATCCAGGATTGCCATTAATAATCAGCAAACAGAAGAAGGTGATGGGATGGGTAAGAATGATATGAACTAAAGACTAGACAAACATGCATACAATATCCTGGATAATAACTTGCCATAAACTAACTATACCAAAAAAAAAAAAAGACTCAGCAAGGTGGCAGAGGTGTCATGCTTGCCGGGCATAGCATCACAGAAGAGGGTACGGCGGTAAGATCACCGCACGCACGCACCCACCCACACGGACACAAACACACCCACACGCGCACACGCATACAATACCCATGGGCCTAACTAAGTTCCATAAGAGAAAATTCATAGCCTAATACAACCAGTAAGAACGTAAAGGTCGGATGACTGAAATAGCTGAAAAATTAGGCCAACCAAAACCAAGGCTTAAGGAAAATATCGAGGTTAGACTATAGCAGCAGAAACAACAAAGCCTTTCGGTCCCAAGCAACTTGGGGTAGGCTAGAGATGAAACATGAAGGATCTCGATAGCCTAGTCTTGGTTCTGGCACGTGGACAGCTGACTTCCACACACCCGTCCATGGCTAGGTATTTGGTGATATTCTACTTTCAAGTGCCTCTTTACGCACTCCAATGTAAAGTTTGGTCTACCAAGGTTAGATGATGGCATAACACCAAATAATGGCAATTTCTCATCTAGCATGCTTCGCTCTTGCAGAGTAACAGAAAAAACTTAGTAGACAGAGAACAAACATAGCAAACCTTCATCCAGAAAGTACTTCGAAATAAATTGGAAAGGTGCTCCCGTGCAGCTAACAATGAGATACTGGAGGTGCTTCTGAAAGACATTTTTGCCCGGTGATGTGATGAAGAAGAGATACAAATCATCAAGCACTGTATATCCACCACTGCTTATCTGCATATAATAGAATTAGAGTATAGAGCATGACATAGAGAGAGAAGTGAAGTAAAAAGAACGCTTTATGTTTTTGTTGCTTAACAGTTACATACCATAGAATTTTGTTCAATATAGGAAGATTGCACCCTCAGAAAACCCCAAAATATGCACACAAGAATTCTAGCATTCAATGCTTCTGCGTCACTGTTGAAAATATGCTTCACCAATTCTGCACTGCACTTTTCAAGCTTTTCAATGCTTATCTGCAAAGTAAAAAAAAAAAAAGGTCAAAGACTGAAGAACATTGGCCACTCATTCAATATTTCAACACTGAATAGTGAAGTATATGCAAATACCTCATCTCCGATACTATTATCTTTGGGCTGAATGTGACACCATTCATCCTTCAGAGCAGGCAAACAAGCTTGGCAGAAACCCATTTGCTCCTCCAAAACTGAAGAGGAACCAAAAATAAAATAAAATCATTCCACATGATTGTGTTAGCACAGTATTAGATCTCTCAGGTAAAGAGAGAGATCAAAATAATTAAACGTCAGATGCTACTAGCGAGCCAACAGTAGGATATCGGCTGTTGAGGATTTATAAAATTAAAAGAAAGCAAATACGCTACAAAAAATAATCAACAAATAACAGCACTCCCAGTAATACAGAACTAGGAAAACAACAAGTGTTTAGAATTTGACAACATTACAACTTTCATAACTACCATCATAGATGGTTTAGAATCTACATACCTTCAGAAGTAGCAACAAGTGTTTCCAAAACAATGAGTAGAAACAAAGTTCTAGAAAATCTACTTCCATTCCCACAGTTAATCAGCCACTCCACATGCTTATTTGGGTCTGCTTGGAAAGTTTCAGCAAAAGCTTTGATGTTCTTCATGTTAATCGAAGCAATAGAATCTGGATCAATGTTCTGAAATATAATGAGCGGATTAATTAGGTAAACAAGCAGCAAAACCAAAAAGGAGGGAGGGAGGGAGAGTCCATTTGATAAGCTTACACTAAAGATCAATGTAGTTGGAGACATGACAAGCTGTCTAGCCAGTACAAAACTTACCTTCATTTCATCAGAAGTGACCTCATCGTAAACAAGAGAACTACTTGTGTAGAATTCCCATTGCATTTTTTTCGCCAGCTCCAAGGCTTTCAAGTTTACCCTAAAGGTCTGTGTTTCCATTCCAACATAGAAAATGAGAATATGCAGGAAACTATAAATATGGGAGATAGTGATAAGAGATAACTAGCAAACCTTTGGATGAACAACAAGGAGAGGAAATACTACTGCGGCTATATCCTTGACTTTCTTCATTTGATGTGATTGATATTCCATAACCATCTTTTCCAGGCACGAAACAGCAACATCAGAAGCCTTTGATGCTTTTGAACCTCCTGAGCAACATAAAAACAAAAATTATATAGCCCCCATAAAGAAACATGAGAGATTACGGAGAACAACTATTTTCAACGTGGTACAACTCAAAAAGTTTCATAAGAAGGTTCAACATATGAGGACAAACAAACATAGAACTAGCTGAATCTTACATCTTTGTGGCACAAAACGCTTATCTTTGGTTCTCTATGGTGGCCGAGGCTAAAATCATTATTACTTGTACTTATCAAAATCCCGACGCCCAATATTTTAAGGTCTACATGAACGAATTAGCATTAATTTCCAGCGCTTTTATACAAGGTGAACATTATTCTGGCTACAATGTCTTGTGTGATGACACTGGTAGACACAAAGCTATATTAATAATTATTCAGTCTATGCCCCGTTGGCAGAGCTCCAGCTAGAAAAAAAAAATCCATGGATTTGTTGGAGCTGCTCATATCAAGCTCCAGGAATCCAGGGATCTGGAGCTGTGGATGGATTAAGGGTATGGTTGAGTCGTATTCCTATCTTAAAAGTTAAAATAAAAATTATAAACACTTTAATTGTCTTATAAACTAATCCAGCTTGGATCTCAAAGCTGAAGTCTATATTCCATATGAAGTCACCAACAAACTCGCCAAAGAGAACTGTAAACAAATAAGCATTCAAGAATACTACCCACCTTTGGTAATGACTTTGACGCATCTGTTAAGCAAATCGTTATATCCTTTTAGAAGGCTATCAGGATTGGCAACAGCAGCTAGTCCTTCAATAGATAAGGCAGCTTGTACAACTGTAAGATCGTCGTCATACAGACTGCGTAATATCGCATCTTGCATATTGATAAACTTCTACAGATAATCAGGAATAAAAACAACATAAGCCAGCAGATTATTCAAAAAAAAAAACCCAGCAGATCATCACTTGAGAAAGCTTCAACACAATCAGAACAGAGGAATTTACCTTTGGATTTAGGGTACTGTTGTTAAAAATGCCAGATGCAGCAATTTTCGATAGAGCACACTGCCGGACCGTAGCCTGTGTCAGGTATGAAATTGCAGGCTTCAAAGACCAGAAGCGATAACAAGACAAACTGATTCAGCCAAAATGGCTACCTAAATACTTGTAATTCACCAAAGGTGAGACCAAGTAATTAGTCTAGAACAAGAACTGATAAAGTTGATTGTAGTTTCCATCAAGAAGTGAAATTCACACCAAGTGACTCCATATCACATTGTACCTTTGGATGGTCCAGACTGAACCAAATGTTGGAGTCGGATATTTCAGTTGGTGTGCTCTTGCTCTCATCAAACACTAATCCGAACAGCTCCGACATAGAATCCCCTCCCATTGGGTTAATTTCAGAATTCTGATATCAGTGGTATAAATGAACATCACAGTTCCACACAGAGAAGAACAATAACAGGGAGGACAAAAAATGAGTGGAAAAGCAGCAGTAAGAAATATGAAATAACATATGACAAGTGTGTCATCTTGTACCTCGAGAAATTTACGAATAGCATCATGTAGCTCCAATGGATATTTCATTTCGATGGCGTTCAAGATTCTCTTGGCCCATATTCCTGAAGAACAATAAATCATCGATTTACTGGGAAAGATCATGTCACAGATGATAACTGTACAAATGAAATACTACTAGTAGAGGACTTTGGGAACCAATGTGGCAATGTATGCAGAAAAAGACAACACAAGTTCATGAGATTCATTGAAAACCGAATTAAAGCAGGTTACCAGTTTGATTTATATCTGGGTTTCCTGCGGCTCGCGACACCTTCATACAGTGGCCAAGCACCTTGAAGGCAATCCTTTCAACAATATTCTTCAGTGGTATAGTCTCAATAATTTCAATCAGGTGTTTGTGGCAGGAATCATCAGAGGTACTGTGAACATGTTAAAGAGTCAACGATCCAAACAACGCCAGGAAGATAGAAGTGGGAAAAATAAATACACACAAAAAATCACCTGTAGTCAATCAATGATTCAATATAAACCCTAATGAATTTCTCGATATTGTACTCATTGGATAACACAGAAAGCACACCAGAAAAGTCCCTGAAAAAGGTTAGCATAAAAAGAAAATGCTTAATTGAGCCTGAAGGGAGGTCGAAAAAGAGAAAAACAAGCATATAGTGTGCATGGTAAGAAAGAGCAAAGGTCAACCTTATTTCTTTTAAAATCATTAAAGGCTTTTTAGGGAAGTCATGGACTGATTGTGACTGCAAAATAAACAGACAGACCATTAATATTTCCAGTTTAGCACCAACCCTATTGTGTTCAGTACTTACATAAAAGGGCAGCTTTTTTTCAAAAGGGTACGTATGACAAGAATTTACATCAAACCTGAACAAGACTTATCATAGCCATCACTGTGACACGAAGCCAGGGCAAGTCAATTGACTCAAATGCATCATGTTGTGCAGTCCTTGCAATGAAGAAAATCAAATTTTGAACAAGTTTAGGAGCTAAAGTCGCCCGGGTTGCCAATACTCCAACAATCATCAGAGAGCCAGCCTGATCATTAAGAATCAACCACAATAATATTAATACAATTTAGCATTCAAAGCATGACGTGAAGAATGCTTGAGGTCAAGTGGATCTGAATCCAGTAAGCACAATAAAATGTCGATAATGTGGTACATGATAATACCAACATATCTCCATCGGGCATAGCAGGTTAGAAAAGGAAAGAAAGCTAGCGGGTCAAATGTTGAAACAGAATACGACAAAAGTTGCATTGACTCAAGCTAACCTTATAATCTTGGTCTCCAGTCATAGCAGGATTAAGTGAATCAAACACAAATCCCAATACCCGTTGCACTATATCTGTGTCAAGCTTCGGGACAGCACCCAAGCACTCCACAATTACTGCAGTGCAAAAGCAGACAACCGTCCTTGAGTGAATGAAATCCTTTGTTGGTGTAACCTGGATGTAAACAGAATCATAAATTAGATGGCTCCGAAAGCATGGCAGCAGCCTACAAATGGAAGAAAAAGAAGTAACTTTTAGACTTACATAGTTGCAGAGAGTCTCCAGCACGGCCTTGTCACGGATGCACTGCTGCACTAGAACACTCCTGGGAGGTGGTGCACCTGAGGACTTCACGCCATCAAGAAATGCCCACTTACTATTCCTGCAAACACGTCATCAAGCACACGATAAGATGGCACAGATAAAGGGAGAAAAAAATGTAAATCTGGAGACATCACACTCACCCTAAGTTGACCAACTGCACAATCCGGACAAACGCATGTGTGTCATGGTATGGTAGTGCACTCAGCAGCAACTCATCCAAGTTGTATACATGCACCCTACATAAAACATTTCCACCAGCAACAAAAGAATGAGCTACAGATCGTACAGAATCATGAAAAAGTAGATAAGCTTTGTTCGTACAGGTATCGGCGGATGAGGTATTCTAGGGTTTTGAGGGCAGCTGGAAGCTGCAAATATCCAGCTAGTAGTCGAAGGTAGGTGGAGATGGACTTGTTGATCTTGTCATTCTCCTTGGGAGTCAGCTGCTCACGGTTCACCTCAAGGCTAGTCTCACTGAACAGAGTGTTGCTGTACTTCGCAAATCTCTCGTCCACAGTAGCAAGGTGCTCCAACCCTGCAAAGCAATTTGATTCAAAATGTGCAACGGAAGAGGAACTTGGGATGCAAGTGCATCATATGCAATAACATAGTTTGATTTGCGACAGTAATAAAGCTTTACGATACCACGAAGAACTGCCAAAGTATGCGATTCGGTGTAACAGTATCAGCCAACAATTAGCAGCTAAACTCCAGAGGAAACTCAGGCGAGAAAATGGTCGGACTACCCAAGGACCACAAATTAGAGCCAAACAATCAGAATATGGTTCTAACGCGCTCGAGCCAGCCAAACATTCCGTCAAATACAGTTGTTCAAGTAGAATTGTGCTAATTCTAAAAAGGCAAAGCAAACAAGCAACAGTGTACTGTGATCAGTCGACTCATCCGTTACGAATACGCACCAGAAAGGGCAATGGGGAGGATGGCGCGGATGCTGATGTCGGCGGCCTCCTTGGCGTCGAAGAGCACAGACGGCCGAGTGATGGGCCGCCGAGCCGGCTCCGGCGCAGCGCCGATGGCCGACTTGATGGCCTGCAGCTGCGACGCGATCGACGCCATCGCCGGCAACTTGCCTCGCTGGCGGCGGAGAGGTAGGAGCTAGTGTCGCCGCCTCTGAACCCTAAACCCTGCGCGGCAGAGGAGCGGCGGCGGGGAACGAACGGGTCGAAGAGAGACGAGGAAGCGGTGGGTTTTGTCTTTTGTGGGGGGCGTGTCAAAAAAGAGAGATGGGCTGCACAGCTGCGCATCAGGCCCGCATGTTTTTTTTTTTTTTACAACTTGTCCATTTTAACTCTTAAGAGGTAAAAGGTCACCCATATTTATAGGAAGATTTATTTCTAAAGTTGTTAGGATTTTGACATAAGTTTTTTTTTACGTAATGAAAAACTAAAACATGAGACGTGTTCAAGATCTACATGCACGAAGTGACACTTTTCCTTTTTTTCACATTACAAAATCAGAACGCATGGTAAAACAAGATAGAACGTGACCTATTGGTTCAACACACGTGTGTGTGGTTGTCTTTTCACGTGATACGTGATAGTTTACGTAATGATTTTCTTTGATTTAATTATGTATTTCGAAAACATATACGATCGTGGGTTCGAGGTAGTTATGATTTTCTGATTTCTTCGTAGACCAAAACGTGACACGACAGTGTTAACTGTTTCATGCGTCTTATGTTAAGCTGAGAAAAAAAATATGATGTACACATGAAACGTGCTGCCATGCGGAAGAATCGGGCGAGGTGCTCGCCGCGGAAGAAACGTAGGGGCGGCCGGAAGAATCGGCGATCGTTAAGGACATTTTGCCTCTCCATTTTTTAATTTTCTATTCTAAAAATGGATGGCTCAGATTTATTTTCAGCTTTTACCTCCTAGGAGGTCATTTGGGTACCGTAACACAGCTCTTTTTTTTTCTTTTTGAAACAATTGGAAGGGAAGTTCAGGTGTATCCTGTTGTAGTAACGCTATCGACAGTAGAGAACAACACACAAAGTAGTCAAGAGACAAGACACAATGTAGATGGAGCTTTTTTTTATTATTCAGAATAAACTGTTGATTACAATGCTTGGGGTGCTCCACTATTTATACTCGGGTGGAGGTTCTCCTTTACTTTAAGATAGGAACTCCTTTGGTAAATTGCCCACATATGGACTAGGAGTAGGATAGGTTCTTCTAGAACTTTCTTTTTTAGTCCAACAAGAGTTATTACTATAACACTCTCCCTTCGGCATTTTACGACGACACACATGTCTCATTAAAAACTCCTTCATAAAAACCCAGTGGGAAAAATGGAGAAAAGAGTACATGGTACCGTTACTTATATTGCATAATATTAGTTCCTCAAAACCTTGCAAGAGTGTCCTTCAAGCAACAACTCATATAGAAAAAAGAATGCAAATATTAATGCAAGCTGTATTTGCACATGTTGCCTCGTTAAAAACCTTATGTGAGAAACCTTCAAGTAAAAACTCACAAAGAAAATGAGTACAACATTAAACCTTCTTGGTTATTATCTTCAAGATAGTGATCTTCTAGATCATAAACAATTAAGTGATTTATTCAATGATTATTTCAGATAATCTATATGTGCTCCCTCTCATGATGACATTCTATAAACTTCTGAGTTTAATATGCCTTAGTCACATTTTGCCTAAATGTGCACGAGTAAATGGTAACTTAATACACAATGCTGAGTCCTTCATAGACCTTTTTCATAGTTTTTTTGTCTACTATGATGAGAGTAGTGGAGCAACATCCTTCATTCATAAATACTTGATTCGATCAAGTAATCACTTATTTGCTAAGTTGTGCAATACAAACTAAGTATTATCCTTGCGGAGGATTAATCCTTTCTGAGGATTATTGAGGTATACTTCTCAAATGATTTATATCTGTAGTCTATCAAGAATCAAGACAAGATTATGATCATGTTATTTGTTAAATCAATCTTGATTTTCTCTTGGGGATAATTACCATCAATATTCCGTTACCTTCTGGGGCAACGTAGGAAAACATAATTCTTATGCTAGCATGTAATTACCATCAATAGTCGGGTCTATATTCACTTCTGGGATAGATGGTGTTATTCAAGATTCGATTGGTAAGTCATTCCATGACTTATTTCTTCAAGGATAATCTTCAGGATATTGTTCTCTTATGTGAGATACATTCTCTCTTCTACAAGAGGCTCTGTAAGAGACTTATGTCATTCTTCCAAGAAGACATTGTATGTCGCGATAATTCTCTTCAGGAATTATTCATTGTCCTTCGAGGATCTTGTCATCAGGATTTACAGAATCCATTGACTAACTGCATATTCTTTCATTCTTCATATTTTGCCAACGATGCAACAGAACTTCATTCATAGTATGAGAATATCAGTCTTTCAGAGACTTCTAAACTATATACTTTCACCACTACGGTTCTTATCCTCAATTGCATTCTTCATTGACCTGATAGTAACGCTACAAACGTCTTTGCCATAGACTTTGTTGCCGGATCCGGGTTCTCTTCTTCTATGAGAGAAACAATTGCAATCCATGAGGAGATGTTGTACAACTTTTATTCTATTCTCATATTCTTCTATTGTTCTGCATTCCCAACACTTCTGTGTGCACAATGGTGTTGGGTTCTCATCTCATGATGATCTATCTTCATGAGAGGTTCTTGATCCTTCTTCGTGAAGTGTTCTCTTCAAGAGGTGGAGGAGTCATGCTTCTTCCGTGCATGAATAGATTCAAATGACAAGTGTCCATTGATATAGAATCCAAAGGCGTCTCAATATATTCAAAATCAAGGATAAACAAGTCGACCGGTGATATAAGCATAAGCGTCCTTATAATATATCACAGGCGGCATTCGGTTTACTTCTTGTAAACTTGCCTTCAAATTAATAACTTCTAATTACTCCTCTCTTCAAGATTCTTCTTGGCAGTACGCTTCATGCGCATATATAGTGCGTGATTCTTTCATGCTTCAAGCTTTCAAAGGATGATAATGTAAGACATTCAATTATGGGTTCATTCTCCCCCTAATGCCGACATTATAGCATACAATCTCTAGTGATATCCCCTATCATAGGCATTCAATTGACATAACATCCAGGTTATATCACCAAACTTCAAGTGGAAGCCCATTCATGTATGCAAAGATGGTGAAATATTTGCTAAATATTCACGCACTTATGATAATATATGCAGCGAGCTAGACATGCTCTTAATTCAGGATCGAGCGATTCTATCATGTGGAAAAACAATGATAATGTCTAGCTTCTTTTTCATCGCAACAAAATAGATTTAATTGCATAAACCACAAACTTCAAATGAAACACTTCAAGGTCAAATAAACACTTCAAGGTAAAAGAAACTACAAGTTTCATAATGTTAAAACATGCAAGGAATTTTGTTCTTCTAGAATGTTTAATTGCCATACTAGACTTGCAGGTCTATTTCATAAACTATTCAACTAGCCAATTCAATTTCATTATCATCAAGTTTCTGCACAAATAGATTAGCAAATTCCTTCTAATTCCACGCGCTCAAATTCAATTGAGTATATCCCATATTAGACCACTATGCTCCCCCTAATCTCAATCTTCTTGATATGAGAATGGCTGATAAATTTCAATTGTCTATGTGCATTCAGTGCACAATTCGTAATGCAACATACAAGTGAGAAAGCCTTTTGTTGCATTTAAAGAGTGTAGTTGTCAACTCAATAGAGTGTCACATTTAATATGGTATGCAGACCATTAGTATGGGATTGCGCAAATGGTAAAAACACCATAGTGCAGGCGCAATAGTGGAAGATAGATATAGAAACCATGCAAGGTTAGTAATTGCTAAGTTTAGTGGCATGCAAGCCAACACATGAGTGCAAATTGTGATTTCTTCTTGAAATTCATACCCAACTTGAACGATAAATTAATTTCAAAGGCTATACTTCAAGCAACATGTTCATGTGCAATTGTTAAGCCAATCATACAGGATCAGATCATGTCTATTAGATTTTCTAGTATATCCACATATGCCATATTTAATCAATATCCTCCCAATTTTCACACCATTACTAAACTTCGAGTTTATTTTGAATGTTTTTTGCATTCTCTACGACACAGTGCAATGTATCATAGGCTGCAATTATACTACTTGTATAATAATAAATGGTATGAAAACTCACATATATACTGTTTATGTACACAATATTCTAACAAATAATGTGAGTAGGGTAAATATTATATAAACTTCAAGTTTTATTGTATTCAGTACAATATGGAGGATCACACTATCGCAAGGCAATACTGATCTTCAAAATCAATTATAATGCCAGTGTTTTCCATTCTACCTTCTTGCATTGGTTCATGTGCTTCCAAGAAAATGCAATTTTCATTCTACCTACTAGGGTAGTAGTGCACAAAGAATTTATTCAATAACCTACAAGGTTATATGTGGCTTCATAGTAGACAAAAATCATTGCAAATGATTAATACTAATAGACTTGGCAAATCAATATGTTCAACATATATTTTCATATATTCCATGCGAATTTAACAAAATATACTTCGGTTATTAAAAAGCAAAGGCAAGAAAAATCAAGCCAATACCTAGCTTCATATAGACTTCATGCTATATCGTAGGCAAAACGAGATCTCTTCAAGAGATTACATTAATCCACTCAATTCAATTCAGGAATTTACAACTAATTGCATAACTACTTCTACTATTACCATCTACTAGATAGGTATTTTGGACTATTTCAAGTCCCCATGCACAACTTCAATAATTCATCACTAAGAAGATCATTCTCATTCATGAGGTTATCATCCAAAGCAAATTTTTCAGAATTACTGCTTGATCCTTCAAGGTTCTTGGTCTCACATTGTGGTGTACCAATATACATGTGCATGATGTTTTTTATTCTTCTCCTCATAGGTTTGTGAATACTCCCCCCCTCATCAAGCTACGTGCTTGCAATGAAATTTAAATCATTTAGGGATTTTTTCTTCTTACCATGAAGTTCTTGGTATATATCGACATGGTGCTTGGGTGTTTAAAAATTCAAGACCAAAAGTCTCTCATTCTACACCTATAACAATCTTGATCTTGGTTACCGTATTCTCTCCCAATAGGCTGCTTAGCTTTGGCTTTCTCATTCTTCATGAATTGCTTAGCTTTGCCTTTACCTTTCCCAGGCGCCTTCTATTGGCCCTTCACCTTATCATTCTCCTTGAATGATGTAGCATTTGCTTCATGCAGTGCTATTGAGCCAGTATAACGAGACAAATGATCATGCAAGATCATCTCATTTTCCTCCTAATCATGCTGCAAGGCAATACTCAGGCCTACATATAAAATGTAGTTTTCTGGCTACTCACATAAGTGAGCTTATGGTGGAAGGTAGAGAGAGAAAGTATGTATGAGTTCCTTGCTACTAGCAATTTCGATGCCCCAAAGTGCTTCATGCGAGCGACATTCTCATACAATACGATATAACAATCTTCAAATGTCTTGTAATGTTGAAAGCGTAGGTGCGGCCATTCACGCTCAACTTTTAAGATAGATTCAATCTTCTAAAAATCCTCTTTCAGAGAGTGCCACAAGACATGTGG
This sequence comes from Eragrostis curvula, assembly GCA_007726485.1. Classification (NCBI taxonomy): domain Eukaryota; kingdom Viridiplantae; phylum Streptophyta; class Magnoliopsida; order Poales; family Poaceae; genus Eragrostis; species Eragrostis curvula. The sequence goes on from RWGY01000031.1 coordinate 15,064,274, forward strand.
ACTATTTTCATTCATGCTTTTATCCTTCAGGATAATACTTAAGTGATGTCTCAGAAAATTCAGTTCCTAATTTTCCTCCACTTCAGGTGGATTAATGTCCTCATTCTTGGGTTTAATCATCTTCAAGAGATTTTACCACACAAGAGGATTTCATCATCACATGACCAAGATAATTGGTTAAAACCATTCATGGCAAGCACATCGAATTCACATTTCACTGCTTGAGGCATCTACAAGATGTTCATATAAAAGTGCATAGGTTTACTTCTGAGTAAACAATTTGTAGGATGCAAAAAGTAGTGGATTAAAAACTCGTGAAAGAGCTAAAACCATGTTTCTATGATTAAAGGCACTTTTAATCATGTTTTAGTTGCTTAGACATGATATGCATGATTTCAGATCAAGTTACACAGTAGTTATGCACAAACAGAGGGTTAAAACAGCAAAAACAACAAGTTATTATGTTTCTGACATAAATTCCCTAAAACCCGAGGTGTTATTTGCAAAATAACAATGAAACAGACAAATTCCAGAGACTACAGGGTCTATTTTGCAAAAATTCTGGGTCAAATCGTAATTTCAGAACAATCTGGACCAATTTGCAATATTTTAGGACTGCGGGTTCTATTCTGGAAAACTTTAGGGTCTTTTCTGCAAAAATCCAGGACTTAACCGCAATTTCTAGCTTTTCTAGGGGGTTTTCCGCAAAATTTTAGATTTTTTCTAATTTCCTCGTATTTTTTGCGATTTTTCTGAAATCGGCCCATCCCAGCCTACCCCAGCCCACTAGAGACCCGGCCTGCCCCGTCCGGTATAAAAGGGAGGGGATAGGTTGAAACCCCAATCCCCTCACTTCTCTCCCTCCCTCCTCCTTCTCCACCAAGAGTGGCGGCGGCGCGGGCCCGCTCGCGCGTGTGAGCGCGGCGGTGCGGCGCACGGCGGCGCCATGGCAGGGCGGCGTACCGTGGGAGGAGCAGGAGAGCCCGCGTGCGACGCGGATCTGGAGTCCCCGCGCGAGCTCGTTCGCCGGAGCTCGGCACGGGGCGGGGCGAGGTGGAGGCGCGCGGAGGTATGCGAGCCCGACGCGGCGTGGTGGAGTGGCGGCGAGGAGCGCGCTCCGTCGGGCCCCGGCTAGAGGCGACGGTGAGGCGGCGGCGGTTGAGTTCCAAGCTCCCGCCTCCGCGCGCGCGAGGACGAGGTCCCGGGGCTCCCCATGCGGCGGAGGAGTCCCGAGTGGGGCGGCGCGGGCAGATCCGGCTGCCCTGCCCCCAGATCCGGTGGCCGGTGACCCTCTGTCGGGGTCGCGGGCGCGAGGCTGCTACAATGCTGAAAATGAGGTTGAGCTGAATCTGGGGTGGGCCGGTCGCGGCCCACCCAGCCCACACTTTAGACTCGCCACTGACTAGGAGTAGGATAGGTTCTTCTAGAACTTCCTTTATTAGTCCAACAAGAGTTATTATTATAACATATCCTGATGATCTTTGGGTATACTTTAAAAAAAATCCAACTAAAAAGGTGCTAGTACGGTTTTTTATTAAGAAAAAAATAAGATCAAATAAATAGTCACCTAAACTCAGGAGTATGCCGCTCGAACCTAGATGGACTGCAGCCGCGACGCGATCCATTGGTGGCAGCTTGCCTCTCTGGCGGCAGAGAGGTAGGCTAGTGTAGCACCCCGCCTCAAATTAATGAGGGGTTTGACTAACCAGGATCTTAATCGGGTGACACTTGGCGAAGCAAGCATCCAAAAGTACACACACATAAGCATAAATAAAATAGAGTGCAAGTGAAAACTTAATTATTACAACTTGAGTTTAGATTTTTGGTACATAAAAGAGTTTGAAAAGCGTAGCGGAAGCGATATACAACACGACGTCATTAATCCTACGATGAAGCACATTCAGCCCATAAACATGCTTCATTCTCCTGAGCCAAAACATCTTCTGCAAAAATATTTAAACAACAAACCCTGAGCAACTAATACTCAGCAAGACTTACCCGTCAAATTTGGCCTTCTAAGACCGACTTCTAGCATGCAGGGGGTTGACATGGCAAAAGGATATATCTTTGCATAAATATAGCACTAGGACTTGGTCCTTCTTTCATGTTTTGGCCAAATATATCTTTTATTGCAGAAATATAAATGTTTGCACATAGGCTAAATCAAACAAGTTGCAATACAATTAATTCAAATACAATTCAGCGACATTCATCCATTCAATTCACTTCTTACTACGATGTGACACAGTGAACAAGTGGTACTCAATAACCGCGAGGGACGGCGACTCGAATCGATTTACACCTGCAGGCGAAACCCGGAATACACGACGTACGCACACTCGAAGGAGTCACGCACGGCAACCTTTCACAAGACACCATAGAGCCGGTCCAAGTGTCACCTCTCCCGGGCACACGTCCTCCACGCGACCCCCGCGCTGGGCAATCCGTGGTTAGCCCGTGTACCCTCCCTTCAAACACACACCCGCAACCACCATACCATCTTCATCACCAAAAGAGAGGTAGGGCCCCGTCCAACAATACAATATCGAGCTACTCAGTTTACTAGTTCCCATTCTACTAGCATGCATCCGGTACTGTTCAAACTTGCTCAGCGGGGCCACAACGAACGGTCATCAACCGACACAAATGGGGCTATGACGAACAAGGCGAGCCTTGTCACCCCAACCTACACATGAACTTCCCCGTTCGATCTCAATTCATAATCATCATCATGTGAGAGCGTAAAGGAAAATCCAACCCGCTTACATCGAACGGTCTCCATACCACTCGATTTTCTACCGACGACACAACCTTATTAAGCCTAGCAAGCACTACCACGCGGCTGTATAAAACTGAACCCACCCATAGGAGCATGTAAGACAAATGTATCTACGGTTCCATACAACTCCTAAACTTAAATGCACAATTCATGACACGAAGTACATGTGAGCAAATATAAAACTTTGTAAACATAGGCGTGGACCGGGGCTTGCCTTGGGGCTGGTGGTTAGCACACTCAAGCACATTCAAGTCAGCGCCAGTCTCCTCGGCCTCGATCCCCACGTCCTCGGTTCCGGCGTCGTTCCCTAAATGAATGCAATCATATGCACAAAGTCAAAGAGGGTTCATGGAACTTTCTTGATAAATATACTTGATGATGTTGTTATGCACAAAAATAAAATGCTTGCAGGGTGATTGACGTGATTTTAGTACTTAGGTGCTCAAAGATTTACATACAATGTTTCCGATTTAGTCATTGTTTAGGTGTGTACATAGAATCTTCTTCGAAAATTCATAAAAGGTTTCTGGAAGAGATATAATTAATTTTGTATTTTGGTTTTGCAAGATACTACTATGCACAATAACATACCCAAAATTGGATGTCAAAATGTGCAAGAATAAAATGATAAAAAAAGACTTGTTTAGAATCTTGAAACTGAAATTACTCCTAAAATATGGTGAAGTTCAAGAAACTGTTTGGCCAGTAGTTCAGTGAACCTATGAGGAGTGTGTGTGCCAAAAATCAGAATTTTTACATGTGCAGATCTTTTTAAAAAATGACTTACAGTTTCACTTCTCTGAATTTTAGAGACTTAATTAAGACGCATTTAGATGTTTATGTTGTACCACTAGGTAGATCTAGTCACAGGGAAGCCAACAAAATTTGTTTCACATTTTTCCGAATTTTATTTATTTTCTATCGATTTTACAAGAACAGACGATTTTTGATATTTTCTGAATTTTTGCAATGAACAGTAAAACAGGGGACTCAAGAACAGGCGCCCTAAAATCGTCAAAATCCGTCGGTTTGAGTGGTGGAATCACACGGAAGATGACCCAAAGGGATTCTTAGGGATGTGAGGAAGCTATCATTGCAAGGAATCCAGACAAAGCTCACTGTGGACGGAGAATTTCACGGCGGTGTCGACGGTGGTCACTCGGTAGGCATGTTTGAAATCCCAGGTCGATCTCTCTGCAGTGTTGGGGAGCTTGAAGTTCTTGCAGTGGCTAAGCTAGAGGGACTCCTTGTGCACCTTTTCTCAGTTGGGGCCGAGCTCGGAAAGGAATTGTGGTGGCGGCGAGCTTGAGCTCACGGGGAGGGGTTCATGGCGGTTCGTTGTCGATGGAAAAGAGAATGAGAGCGACGACAACTTCTTGACCGAAGGGTTGGGAGGAGATAAGGGGTGATGAATCGGCCGCCGGCTCTGTGCTAGAGTGACGCCGGCCACAGTCCGGCGGGATGGGCAGAGAGAGAGGCGAGGAAGAAGGAGCTGACACCCGGCGCCACAGTAGAATTTTCGAATTTTCAATGATTTTCCACATGCTGATTTGCAACAATTTAATTCCAATGCTACTCCACTCAGAAAAATCTGAAAAACTCAGGGTTGAAAAGTCTCACTAAACTGAACAACTTACCTCATTGTATTTTTTCCTAATTCGATTTAAATTTTGAGTTAAAATTCAGTTAAGACAGATTTTGGACAAATGATCTTTGATTTATTTGAGCCCATTTCCTTTTGCAGAAAAATCCACAAAACTCTCCAAAAATTTCTTTTCGTCTCTGGATGCCAAGGAAATTTTTAAATGGGCCCACTTGTATACAAAATTTTGAAGTTCTAGTTCAAGCTCATATTTGACTATTTTCAAATGATTTGCTTTTAATTTATTCTCTACAATGTGATCATTAACATTTGTGATCAATGTGCACTAACAGAAGATTTAGACCATGATTAGGGTGGGATGTTACAGCTAGTGTCGCCTCTGAACCCAAAGCTTCCTTAATCTTTTTTTTTTTGACCGGGAAATGGAATTCCATTACTCGGGGGGCTACCAGATCGGCAACAACCAAATTCAGAATACATGATGGGAGCGGCACCACAAAAGGCTTCCTTGATCTTTGGCTACAAATGAAGTTTGTAACTTGTAAATTATGTTTTCCATGACATTTTAGTGTATTACCATGTTCGCGTGTATCAACGCAAGCACTTGAACGTGTTCGAGTTCCTTTCATCAGTGGTGTCAAGAAAAAGTTCCTTATCATCAGTCAATCTTTTTGCCCCCGTCTTCTTAAGAACTTCCTCTTCTTATATTAGTAATACCATGAAAAACGTCATTGCATCTCCCTTTGAGACCCAATCTCTTTGTCCACATCCTCTCTCGAGTCTTTAGGCGAACAGAACTGCAGAAGCAGAGATGGTTAGAGGTCTCGTCAATGGCTTCTTCGACTCCTATCTTCATGGTGACAACGAAGCTTTATGTTCTGTTCATAATTACACGCCAGAGCAACTGTAACCGCCTATCCTGGATCTTTAAGTATCATCAATCGTGTTCAAGTTCATGACCTGGTGGCTAATTTAGTGTAACTCAAGACGTTGTTCATGCATTTTATTTGTGCCAGTGGCCTAGCTTCGCCACTGATTGTGCCATGAAAATTGAAGAAAAATCTGATCATTTCAAAACCTCAAAAGTTTTGTCTTGTCTCGCAGAGTTGATCAAGAATAAATGACGCAGTTGTTTGTAGTGCACTGAACAAAGCAGTTATTTCTGAATTGTAGAAAATAAGGGTGAAAAATATGGACAGGTTGTATCTTCAGAGAAAGAGCCTGTGTGATCGATAGACGTCCTGAAAATTACATGACTCTGACTGCAGTTTAACGCGCATGAAAGAACACTGAAAATTGCGGAGTAGGGAAAACCCTGAAAATTGAAGCATTCTGAAATCCGAATATAACTTACAGGCTACAGAAGTATTTGCTGTGATTATTTTTTCAAGGGACCTACTCGTTCTTCCTGAAATATTTTTTTGACTGAAATTCTTCCTGAAATATTGAAAGTAGCAAACAGTGCCTGCATCACGGGAACTTAATCCCGATGTACCAAATGTAATCTTTGACATTAAAAAAAAAAAGAACCTTTACGGTGCACCCAAATCGACATGGTCCGTCTATTTTCTTGAATCTAACGGTTGAGATCCACTTTATACTACTTTAAAGCCCCCACGTGGTATGATGGTATGTATTTAAAGTGATATAAAGAGATAAGGGGTAGCGATGGAAAAATAAAGAGGTAATGACAAGTCAGTAATTTCGTAATTGATTTCTTTCTAGATCAAAACTATTCTGAGTCGTTATTGGTGGAAGAAATACTCTGCCGCCTTTCTTTCTCTTTGCGCAATGAACCCTAGCCGCCGCCGCCATGTATCTATGCTTCCTCGTGTGGGAGATCACGACATGACGGCCTCTTGTAGACGTTCGCATGATGTTTCCCTGCATCATCCCAATCCCACGTCGATGTGCTACGTTGTAGGTCGTGCGTTGGGCAGAATTCACGAGGGCAGCATCGACCTCAGGCACCTCGCACAGTTCCGCGATGGACTCTGCAACTATGATGCCTAAGTCCATGGGCGTCGATCCGTGCTTTGATGATGTCAATTGCGCGATACACATCTAATGGCTGCTGGCGTTGCCGAGGTCGGCACCTAACGCAACGACGACAGTATGCGCCGTCATGGCATTATGATGATTTCTGGACTGAAATTCGTCAACACATGGATCGACTGAGTGTGTTTGATTGTGTTGAAAATGTAGCAGTCGGGTGGACAGAAAATTACTTCGAAAATATGATATTCAACAACTTGTTCAGTATCGACTTGGAAGCATGTCCCTCAAAAAGAGCTTGGGTCTTGCTACAAGAAGAACACTCAGATACTAGAATGTGTAGATGAAAAGAGCTTGGGTCTTGCTACAAGAACACTCAGATACTAGAATGTTTTGATAAATGACTGTCAAATTTCAGAAGATAGAGGCTGCAATTTGTTGTGAAATCTGCTTCCATTGTCTCCATATTGTACAATAAAAGTTGAGTAGTACTCAATAGCATTGGTTACGTACTAAGTCATAGCATCAGGGTATTGTCTTCCTTACAAATCTATCTGGAACTTACGGTTCATTTTGCCAGTGCACACCACATAAACTCAAATGAACATGCACGTTGCATGAACCTGAAACCATTCCCCGAATCAGACAAATGAATATGCTTTGTCAAAGTAATAAATTAAATAGTCCAACATAGGCTGATGAACTTGTGCAATGCAGCAGCAGCGACAGTTGCAAATTGAATGTCACGAGATTGGACTCAGCAGCAAAATTTGATAAAGGCGCCTCTAGCTAGCGGCAGATCATGAAGCCTCTAGTTGTAGATCACGTGCTCGCCGAGAGCCCTCCGACGATGCAGCGGCAACCTGCGCCTGCGCATGGCGTTGGTGGGGGCGTTTCCACCTTCCACGTCAGGTTTTCATGGCGGCGCCGATTGCCTTGGGAGACGGTATGATCGATGCCAACAGGGCTTGGCGGGGATCGTTGCTGGAGATGCCCCGGTGTGCTCGGCGGCGCTTGGTTAGAGGCAGTGCATCTACGATTCAGTTTCGTTTTGGCAGACGAGGATTCAAGGCAAATGAGGCAGTAGTCCATGGTGGCGGAATATGTGATTTTTTTTATTAATTGGTCAATTACGAAATTACCCTATGCAATCAACGCTCGGATTGCACCGTAAAGGTTCTCAAACGAGCGACCAAAAGAACACTAGTCATCATGCTGTTCGAAGACGCTGATGATCTGCGTCACTGCAGTGAACTGCGTGTTCAGCTATCTGGTATGAACAAAATACAGATGACTTCAAGCTTCTCTCTAGCAATGTCATATGCTCTTGCAGGGGCGGACCGTTCCATACGGCGGAGTGGGGCGGCTGCCCCAGCTACTGATGACGAGAATTACGAACCCTCCTTGCTTCCGTTCCTGGACAGCCTCTGGTTCCTCAGCGTGAGAAAGAGCAGAAAAAGCAACCAAATACTTTCTGATCTAACCAATGTAAGATTTATCAGTCCCAGGAGCGGGCAGCCCCTAATGCCTAACAGTCTTGTATGAGATTAGTGTTCGAATCGATCAAGATTCTGTTTCGATAACTAAGTAGTTGCTCACCACATCCTATGGAGGGTGAGAAGAGTGAAGAGGCGGCACAACCCCTACAAATCGCTAGCCATGGTGGCAGTTTAGCAGCGTTTGCCTAGGCCACGTATATATGGTCTATTTATCTGTGTACACCCTCCGGAATGTAGATGCTACAAACTTATTTTCCATTTCCGCCCCAGCTAAAATTCCATCTGTGGTCCGCCACTGTGCTCTTGTAATCTGATCTGTTGCCAGAGATACTTCTTGAGATAATCAAGATAGAGATGCTTACTCGTCGAGTTGGTTGAACCTTCCAAGGCAGACAGCTGACTTGGAGGTTAGAGCTCCAGCTCACTTTGTCATTTTCCTACTCTAGTCGTCAAGGGTGCGTTCGTTTCACCGTTTAGACCCCTCTAAAATTTAACTCTAAAAAGAATCTTATTATTTAGGAGTATTAAATAAAGTCTAATGACAAAACCTTTTTACAGATGGGTACATCTTTACGAGACGAATCTAATGAGCCTAATTAATCTATGTTTTGCTACAGTGATGCTACAGTAAATATCGTCTAATCACGGCTTAACTACCCTCGTTAAATTCGTCTCGCGATTTAGAGGGGGGGTTCTGCAGTTAGTTTTGTAATTAAACTTTATTTAAGACAAGATTCTTTGTGTTTAAACCCCTCTAAATTTTAGACTCTAAAACGCCGAACACACCCCAAGTCGGTTGCATTGCACCCAAGGCATAAATCAGCTCATTTGCAGGTTGAGAGGTTGACTTGTTAGGAATGAATTGGAGACATCTGATCATTCATTTGATTTTTTCCAACTTGACATGTGAGCTAGGAGTAGTGATTAAGTTGCACCTTCCCTTGCAGTTGCAGGTTGAGACTTGAGAGGTTCTTGCATTGCAGCTGAGAGAGAGAGCGAGAGAGAGAGAGAGAGAGAGAGAGAGAGAGAGAGAGAGAGAGAGAGAGAGAGAGAGAGAGAGAGAGAGAGAGAGAGAGAGAGAGAGAGAGAGAGAGAGAGCTCCCTTGGCCGTTGCCATTCGCCCTTTGGTTCGTTGACTTTGTCGCCTCCCAGGATCCATGGCGGAGATGATAGCCGTGTCGCTCTCGGCGAAGGTTGCCGCGTCCTTGTCCGGCCCCGCCGGCGTGGAGCTCTCCTCGCTCTTCGCCATCCGCTCGGGGGTCATCGCCGCCGCGCGCGAGCTCGAGCTCCTCCGCGCCTTCCTCCACTCCGCCGACTCCCGCCGCGGCACCGACCCGCTCGCCGCCGCCTGGATCAACCAGGTCCGCGACGCCGCCTTCGAGCTCGAGGACGTCGCGGACGAGTACTCCATCCTCTCCGGCGGGGGCTTCGTCCGCTGCTGCGTCAAATCAGGCGCCTGGTTCGCGCTTTCAAGGCGACTGCGTAGAGCGCGGGAGAGGCTTCTGGAGCTGTCGGCCGAGAAGGAGAAGTACGGCATCTTGCCGACAGGGCCTCCTTCACAAGCTCCTCGCCATCTGGCAGCGTCGCGGCCAACGTCAGCCGGGAGGTAGCGGAGAGGGCGCAGTCTCGACAAGAGGAGATCATCGGCTTTGAGTCGCACAGAAGGTTACTGATGGAATGGTTGACCAAGGACACAGAGTGCCAACTGACGCTGTCACGCTGATCGCAGTCTGGGGAATGGGCGGGGTTGGCAAAACCACTCTGCTTAGAGCAACTTCAGCAATGGAGCTTAAAATTAAGCCTTTACTTTCATTTTCCAAGCTAACATGTAAAAATAAGGGTTCAAAATTTAACTTCAACTCCAGCAATAAGTGATTCAAGTCCCTATTTTGTGAAAGAAAAACGGTGAGACCTACAAATGAGAGGGATGATTGGAGGACTCTAGGAATGAAGGCTTGGAGGTGGAATTTGAAAAGGCATGCAAAATGAGAGCCCAAGTAGAGTCCCTGCTGAAGTTGATTTTTTTACTAAAAACCCTAAATAATAGAGTAAGGGCTTGAATAGAGTCCTTACTGGAGTTACTCTTACCAACGTCTTCAAGGAAGTCGCCAAAAGCTGCCCCTTCGATTGCGCCGCGTGGGTTTCGGTCTCCAGGACCTTCACGACGGCAGACCTCCTGAGAAGAATCGTGAAAGAACTTCACAAGATTGTGCGCATCCGCACTTCAAGGGACTTGGAAGAGATGAATTACCACTCGCTGATCGAGGTTTTGCATGGGCTTCTCTCCGAGACGCCAACCTGGTGCTACTGGATGATGTCTGGGACGCCAATGCTTGGGAGCTGATACGCGATGGGTTTCTTGAGAATGGAAGGGGGTGCAGGATAATCATCACCACACGGAATCAAAATGTGGCTAACCTGGCAAAGTCCACCAGGATCCTCCTACTGAAGCCACTTCCTGAGAAGGATGCATGGCGCTTATTTTGTAACACTGCGTTCCGGAAGGATGATGATCGGGAGTGCCCAAGTTATTTGGAGCAATGGGCTTCCAAGATACTTGACAAATGTCATGGTCTGCCACTGGCAATTGTATCCGTTGGCAATCTCCTTGCAACGAGTCGGAGGAATGAGGATGATTGGAAGAACGTTCATAACAGTCTTGGGTGGGATGAGAGCCCTGATCCAGGAATTGTCCGAGTGTCGAGTATACTGAATCTGAGTATTGATTATCTGCCAGACCCCCTGAAGAGATGTTTCGTTTACTGTAGTATATATCCAGAGGATTTCTTTATCAAAAGGAAGACTTTGATCGGGATGTGGATTGCCGAAGGACTTGTTGAGAAAAAAAGGCATGCCACAATGGAGGATGCCGCAGATGATTACCTGAACCAGCTAGTGCAACGCAACCTGTTGCAAGTCATGATGACAAATGAGTTTGGACGTGCAAAGAGGTTCCAAATCCATGATTTGATGAGGGAGTTGATTGTGAGTAGATCAGCAAAGGAGGGACTCCTTGTACTCTCAAAGGAGGCATCAGAATTTGATACAAGCTGTAATGTGCGTCATCTTATACTTGATCGATACAAAAGTGGTGATTTTCCAACACAAAAGATGACATCATTGCGGTCCTTCCATGCATTTAAAACAGATCTGGATGCTTCATTGTTATCTCGTTTCAGGTTGTTAACTGTGCTAAACTTATGGTACATTCCAGTAAATAAACTTCCTAGTGCAGTGACCAATCTTCTCAATCTGCATTATCTTGGCATCCGTTCCACCCTTATCAAAGAGCTACCGCAGGAATTGGGACGATTACATAAGCTGCAAACTTTAGATGCCAAATGGTCCATGGTCCAGAGATTACCAAGTAGCATAACAAAGCTCAAGGGTTTGCGCCACCTGATATTATTTACCCGTCATGGTTCTGATTTTAGGATCATGTTCCCTGGTAAAGCAGTTGTGCTTCCAGATGGGATGGCAAATTTGACCTGTCTACAGACTCTGAAATATATCGAAGCTGACGAGAATTTGATCAGATCCTTAGGAAGCTTGAGACAGATGAGGAGCTTAGAGCTATCTGGCATGCACGAGGGCAGTCTTGTTCATTTGCCGTCATCTATCTCAAAGATGAGCTACCTTGTATCCTTGGGAATTATCAGTCGGGATGCTAATGTAGAGCTGGACCTTGAGCCATTTTCTCCACCGCCACTAAAATTACAAAAACTCACTCTAAAAGGGAGGTTAACAGGATGCAAATTACCTTCATGGTTTGGATGCCTGAGTAACCTCATGGAGTCGCGGTTGCATTCTTCTGAACTCAATGAAGACTCAATCGGGCTGCTCTCATCGCTTCCCAGGCTGTTTGATCTTAGCCTCTGGGGTGCATATAAAGAGAAGAGGTTAACTTTTGCAGCACGTGGGTATCCTTTCCTTACAAGACTAAGATTGCAGGATTTGCCTTGCCTTGCTCATGTAGAATTTCAAAAGGGCAGCCTTGTAAACCTGAAGAAGTTGATGCTTAGCTATTGTGCTAATCTGATCGAAGTACCCCAAGGCATCGAGAACCTTATTAATCTTGAAAACCTGGGGCTTTTTGGAATGCCAAGTGAGCTGTCAAGAAAGATTCAGGAGAGCCAAGAATCAGGGGGAAATCATCAAGCTAATAAACACATCATAATGGTTGAGGACATCAGTGTGCATCAGGGTCAGTTGTTGGAGAAGAAATTTCACGCCAACCTAACTAGCTTGCAAAACTAGTGTAGTCGAATTTGAATTTGGTATTATGAGAACTCTTGTGAATCTGAAGTTCTGATGACCAAGGGTGAAGCACTACATAATTCAAATTCTTGAAGATATGGAAGTGGGATGATATTGAATAGAACATGACAACCATTCATTTTGCCAACCAACCCTGAAGTGGGAACAGTTTATTATAAGGCTGCGCCAGATCTTTTAGTTGTTAACTTGAGTGTTCTGAACCTGGTAGACACATTGAGAGTAAGTCCCAGTGATCTTTTGACAGGGAAACAGCAGGGAGACCCCCTACTGTAGTGAAAATAAGAAAAAGCTGTACAAAGCTATGTACAAAAGCCCGTATCAGCAGAGCCAAAAAAGAGCAGCTCAGAAAAAAAATGAAGAAGTTACAAAATCTGTGAATCGGAATCTGTGAGCTTGCAGCCTATTCTTTGAAACCTTTCTTTCAGGATTGAAGGGTGGAAGTCTTATCTTCAAATATAGTGTTGCTTCTTTGTCTCCAAATATCCCAGGCAGCAATTATTAGGATTTCCATGAAGAAACTATGCTGTGACTGCTGGCGAGCTTCCGTATGCATGTTGAAGAAGGCTGATTTGAAGTTGCACTCTGCTGAAGTTGCAAGTGAAGAATAGTTGGAGAGCTGTTTCTTCAGCACAGGATTGACATAGAACACAACAATAATTGTAGTTTTGAATTTCGTGTATTTTCCTTCTAAGAATGTTCTTTGTATTCAGTCTATCCACCATAAGACGCCATCCAGAAGCTCTCAATTTGTTGCTGCAACTAGAGTTCCAAATCGACATGTTTTTTTCCCCTCTCAAGCAGAGCTTCACTTGTCAATGTTTTGCACTCTATGGTCTGAGTTTGCATACATGCAACAGAGAGGTGATAGTCCATATAAAAAAGATCATGTCCATGCTTGGAATGGATTATCATATTGCATTTCACAAAAGAAGTTTCTATGAAGCTACAACATTGCCAACGCCATCTGCACTTGTTTCTAGAATAAGGCTATTGGTCCTCCATTTTTGTTGATCTTACTGTTTTTCCTATCTTTCAGGGCATAGCCTAGCAAAATCATTGGGTTGTGATTATGAAGACTGGTCATTGTTTACCAGTGTGGATTAAAAATGAACACCCTAGCTAAGAAGCACAATAAAAGTCTCGAACGAGTTTGAATTAAATGCGCTGCACTTGAATTTCCGGCTTTGGATGATGAACATATACTCCCTAGTGTTTGGGCTCTGTATAAATTCAGAAAGTACAAAGACAACCGATTCCTGCAGAACAAGAATCAAAACATTACAAAACGGAAGCTTCCCAGACCAACATTGAGACCTATCCACTTTGATTGCACCTGTTAGTAATTTGGAATGGTTAGAAGAACCTTTCACAACTGAGGAAATAGACAAGATCATTGCAGACCTACCTTCTAATAAATCTCCTGGGCCTGATGGGTTTAACACAGACTTTATGAGAAAATGTTGGCCTGTTATAAAGCAAGACTTTTATGATCTGTGTGATGCTTTTTATAATGGAGGTATATGTGTTCAAAGCATTAACAGTTCCTATATTACTCTAGTGCCCAAGAAAGATAATCCAGAAGGAGTTAATGATTTTCGGCCAATATCACTATTAAACTCCTCTGTGAAACTTCTTACAAAGCTTATGGCAGAAAGATTGCAGCAAGTAATTTTGCAGCTTATACATGAGAACCAGTATGGTTTTATTAAGACCAGGTCCATACAAGACTGCTTAGCATGGGCTTTTGAGTATTTGTTTCTTTGTAAGAAGAGCAAAAAGGATATTGTCATTCTTAAACTGGATTTTGAGAAGGCTTTTGATAAGGTGGAACATGAGGTTATTTTGCAATTACTGCAACAAAAGGGTTTTGGTCAGAGATGGATTTCCTGGGTCAAAGCAATTCTAACATCAGGAACATCTTCTGTCCTTCTAAATGGTGTGCCAGGAAAGGTATTTCATTGTAGAAGAGGTGTTCGACAAGGAGATCCCCTCTCCCCACTTCTCTTTGTTCTTGCAGCTGATTTGCTTCAGTCAATCATTAATAAAGCTAAAGACCAAGGGCTCTTAAATCTGCCAATACCGCTGCAGTACACATCTGATTTTCCTATAGTGCAGTATGCAGACGACACGTTATTGATCATGGAAGCTTGTCCCAGACAGCTTTTTGTTCTTAAGGCCTTATTGAACACTTTTGCTGCTTCCACTGGTCTCAAGGTGAATTACGCTAAATCTAGTATTGTTCCTATCAATGTTCCTGATGAGAAGATGCAGATCCTTGCTGGTACTTTTGGTTGCCAAATTGGCTCTATGCCATTCACATACTTGGGGTTACCATTGGGTCTCACAAAGCCAAGAGTGGAAGATTTTGAGCCACTGGTAAACAGAATTGAGAGGCGAATGATATCTACTTCTATGTTTCTCACCCTTGCTGGTAAATTGGAAATGGTAGACTCATGTTTGTCCTCTATGCCTACCTTTATTATGTGTACAATAAAGCTGTATGCCACAGTTATAAATCAGATTGATGCATATAGAAGACATGCCTTATGGAAAGGATCAGATGTCAATACAAGAAAGCCACCATTAGCAGCTTGGAAAATGGTGCAACGACCAAAATCTGAAGGAGGTTTGGGAGTTAAAAGGATCAGAGTCCAAAATGATGCACTACTATTGAAACACTTACACAAGTTTTTCAATAAGGCAGATTTACCTTGGGTAAAATTAATTTGGGAGTCATATTATAGTAATGGACAATTGCCTGGTATGAGAAAAAGGGGCTCATTTTGGTGGCGTGATGTGGTCAAATTATTGGATCAATTTAAAGGTTTGGCAACTGTTGTGACTGGCAATGGTGAGACCATATTATTCTGGGAAGATCAATGGGAAGGGCAAGTACTCAAACATGAGTATCCTGAGCTCTTTTCTTTTGCTAAAAATAAGATGATAAGATTAAAAGAGGCTTGTCAAGCTGAATTGCATGATTTATTTCATTTACCTCTGTCACAAGAAGCATATGATCAGCTGCAGCAATTACAGGTTACTTTGCAAAATTTACAGCTCTCACAAAGTAATGATGTTTGGATATATATATGGGGTTCAGCCATGTTTTCTGCCTCAAAATGTTATAAGAATCTTATGGGTCATATTCCTATTCACTCGGCTTATGGATGGATGTGGAAATCCTCTTGTCAAATGAAACACAAAGTCTTTTTCTGGCTGTTATTGAAGGACAGATTGAACACAAGAGGTCTCCTTAAAAGGAAAAATATGGCATTGGAATCTTACACATGTGACATGTGTATACTACAGTTGGAAGAGACATTACAGCACCTGTTTCTTCAGTGTAATTTTGCAAAGGCTGCATGGGCGTCCATTGGAATTGATCTTCCAGCTACCACAAATCCATTCAGAGTGATAAAAATTTTGAAAAGAAGACTTGCAGTTCCTTTTTATATGGAAATTATAATACTGATGGCTTGGGCCCTATGGAAGACAAGGAACGATTGGATTTTTAATGATGTTGATCCAACAGTACAAGGATGCAAGGCAAGATTCATCCATGAATTCTCTCTGTTGTTACACAGAGCGAGAAAGAAATATTTTCCAGGGATCAAAGAATGGCTAGCACAAGTTGTATAGTTTTCCTTTGTACTAAACATTTTGTTTGCTTTTTATTTAATATATTATAATCAGTAGGGGCTTCTTGGGCCCCTCCTGTTCTTTCAAAAAAAAAAAAAAAAAAAACATTGAGATACATATGTTTTGCTCAAGATCCACGTGCCGACTCCGGATTTACTAAAAACATCAGATCAATGCCACCATGAATAACATTATTTGCCATAACCCAACGCCACAACTCAAATACAAGATACTAACGACTGAGTCACAATGAGATCAGTAAAAGGCAGAATTAGAAATCATATCATTTTCATTGAGTGGTATTTGTGTGTATTGCGTCTCGTAAAACGAATCAGTCGATAGTTGTGGACGAATCAACCGTAAGTAGTTGTTTGGAGCATTGCGTCTAATATTTTCAGAGGCAAGAAAATCAAAAGATTGATTGCTAATGTTCGTTTGTTTAAATTTCAATGAGGACGACAAATGCAACCTTCTTGGCTGCTACTGCTTCTCCCGGTGCATAGCTCCATGTCCGTGCCTACATGCTCCACAGTACCATTAACGCCCACCATGAAAGGAACCTGTCACTAGAAAATAATGATGCAGAAAAAGCACAAGGAAACAGTGCAAATATGCTTTGATTTTAAACTGGTATACAATGACCTTCTCCACTTACCTTCAAGCAACTAAGCTGTTTGATGAAATTTGAAAGTAGCATAAACGACTGTTATATTTAGTTTTTCTTTAACATCGCTCTCAAATCACATGCTTGTACACAGTCATCAACACATAGAAGTGTTTTGCACTCTATTGTTTGTTTTCAAACATACATACATACATACATACATACATACATACATACATACAAGATACAACAGAGTTAGTGAGAGTTTCAGTTTTATTTTTACTTTTTTTTTAAAAAAAAATAGAGGCTTCAGGTGGGCTGACATCGGTATAACATTTGCTGTCAATACAGCGTTGATGATACCCCGTATTAAGAAGAATCATGTTCATAGCATTATAGAATATTGCTACTGGTCCTCCATTGTTGCCAATCTTAATAGTATTCATATCTTTCAGGGCATAGCAAAATTATCTTTCAGAGCATAGCAGAGTCATTACTCATTAGGCAGTGATTACGAAGAAGGTTCATTGTTTCCCAGTGTGGATAAAAGTTCAACAACCTAATATGCACAATAGGACTAGCATCTCCAACACCTTTGGATTCAATGCACTGCACCTGAATAAAAGGCTTTCGGTGAAGAAAATAAATACATCGAAGGTACTAACCGCACAAATCGCGGCAGAACAAGAGTCAAAGCATAACAAACCGAAGGTTCTATGGGTACTGATATTTTACCATATATACTGCCCAGGATAACATTTGAGATACATATGTTCGCTATTATATCTCAGGAACCAAGACCTGGTACCAACTCCGGATTTACTAACAACACCAGGCCAGTGCCACCATGAATGGCACTATTTGTCAGGACCTCACACCACAACTCAAACGCAAGTAACCAACAACCAAGTCACCATAAGATCAGTAAAAGGCAAGGAATTAGAAATCATATCATTTTCGTTGAGTGGTATTTGTGTACAGCAAACTCGGCGGCAAAGAATCAATACAATCAGCAGCACTCATCTACACTCAGCATGTGGCCCGACAAAACACTTCATGAACACCAGCTACAGCAGTTGAAGTTATACTGCTGCATGGAATCCAAAAGGGCTGAATAGTTCAGAGAAGATCTTTGGCTAGCTTTGGCGGTACATCTATAGAATGAGCATCAGTTGTTGATGGCAACAGGTGTTGGCCCAATTCTTCCACATCGTTGTCCTCAATAATCGATGAAGATACCGAATCCATATCATCATCTACGAGAGGCAAAAATCATGAGCACCTAAATTCCAATAAAACAGTAAAGCAAATCAACACAAAGATAAAATACGTATAAACATCTGTCACAGTTCACAAATCAAGTAAGACTAAGTGGC
Organism: Eragrostis curvula; assembly: GCA_007726485.1. Taxonomy (NCBI): domain Eukaryota; kingdom Viridiplantae; phylum Streptophyta; class Magnoliopsida; order Poales; family Poaceae; genus Eragrostis; species Eragrostis curvula. Next base: position 15,082,047 of record RWGY01000031.1, read on the forward strand.
ATATAAAAGATAGTAGTACAAGTATTGAACTGAAGAAATTGAATTCAAAGAAACCAACAATCAGTAGTGTGGTTGAATCAACCCTAAGTTGCTAAGTAGACAATATCAGTAACGCTCGGTTTGCCAGATCTTATGAAGCATACATAAACACCCACAAAATTCTGACTGAAGAAGAATGTATGCCAAGGCAGGAGGCTGAAAAGAATTGTTATAAGGCTGATGGCCATTTTGCAGAGAACCAAAAGGCTAAATAACTTGCTAGTAAAAGATTTAGGCTCAAAAGATACATCAAGCAATACCAGTCAATTGGTTATTTAATATGTTCATGCATTGCAAGCTAGATAAAATGAGAATGTTAACAGCAAGGTATAGATAGCAATAAATGCGCTTCATTACAAAGATCAGACTGAAACCATCCAAGTAAAATTTAGGCACAAACTCACCAGAAAATGCAGGATGAGTAGGGACGTGTCTGACAGTAGAAACTTGGATGCTTTCTGGTAGTAGACAATTGAAAAAGGAACCTAAGGGTGTCAGAAAAATACAGTCAGTTAACTGAAGTGTCAAGCAAGTCACAATAAAAGGAGATTAAACTGGTGATACCAACCAACTCTTGCTAGCCTATTCACCCATCCAGGGATTGATTTCCTGGTTAAGTTCTTGCAGACATCATCTGTAAAATGGTTGCAATTCTTCGAAATCAAATGGTATGTGTTGCCATTGTACTTTCCAGCAAGATTTTCAATGAACGAGCGGAACTCTGCCCGAGACATGTTCGTCGTGCCCATCCAAACCGACCTTCTATACACAAAGCCAGGGCAGCTTTTTGGTTCCACCTCAAATACTCCACTTGCTGGGAGCTCATGCGCTCCAAAACCATACTCCATGCCATGAACTGTTTGTTAGACGGTAAAAGAGCAAAGAATGAATATTCAAGTTTAAGCTCATAAAATCAGTCAGCTAGCAAAATGCAAGTTGAAAACAAGTGAAGATGCTCTAAAAGATCAACACCATAAAGAAAACAGCAAAGAAAGTACCGTGAACGATCATACATGAATATAAGAGTAGATTGACGAATGTCAACCAGTTTATTTAGTTTGGCAACGGTGATAAACATTAAAATATTTGCCTAAAAAAAATAAACATTAAAATAACACCAATGAACACCTTTTAGATTTTCTACAAGTCACAACTTGATAGAATTACAACCAAACCTGATGCGAAAGTATATTAAACCCACTAGTAATTGTAGCTTTATCACAATTTCTGTCGATCATTTGAGAAAATTACTTCCGCATAAACTTCGCCATATACATATACAAAATAAAGCAGGAAACATATAACTTGACCAAAAAAATAGCAAACTTATGTAATTTCCTTCAGCCTAACAAACTGAACATCATACCAACTTCCCAATAGGCGATCACTACACTACAGTTCGCCGTAACAACAAATCAACAGAGGATAACACATAAGGTTCTCCAAACAGGTTCCGCGCCACAAACGAGAGCTAGTACAACATGAACAGCGCACAAGTAACCAGTAAGTAAGAAGTTGACGCATCAGCACCTTCTATCCCGGAGTGGAAGATGCCGAGGCCGAACCAGTAGAGGTAGTTGTTCATGGGCGTGAGGTCGTACACGTTGAGCACCACCGGCGTCCCTCCCCCGGCGCCGCCGCCGCCGTTCTGCGCCGCCATACCCGCACGCGCGCAGCCGGTGAAGCCCAGTGGCGCTACAGATCCCGCGGCGGAAGCGGCATGAGCTGTGCCCGACCGGTGCGTGGTCGAATCGGAAGGGAAGAAGGCGAGGGATCTTTCTGCTCCGATGGAAAGCGCAGCAATGAATCAGGGGGGACACAACTCGTACCCTCCAGGCCTCCACCTTGACCTGCAAAGATATTTTCCTAGTACGCGCTGGCGTCGGCGCCGCGTTCTGTAGTGTGGCTGATATGTAGGGTCACGTAAAGGTAGGTCAGTTTTGGGTCCAAGACGTCAGTGAGGTTTTAGGCTTCGGGATTGCAAGAGTCATTGTTATTAAGCGAGATGGGGAAAGCTGTTCGTGTTCGGTTTAGAGCATCTCCAGCAAAAGCCTTTAAAATAAGACCCCTATTTCTATTTTTCAGGCCGGCATGTAAAAGTAGAGGCTCAAAAATTTGCTTCAACTCCAGCAGTGTTGAACCAAAGACCCTATTTCGAGTGGGACACATCAGTCAGATTAAAATAAAAATCTTCGATCCATCTCTTTCCTGACGCCGCCCGCCTGCCCATCGCGCCGCCGTCCGCCTCAGCTGCCCGCCGCAACGGCGCCCGCTCGCCGTGACGCCGCGACTCAGCCTGCCCACCGCGGCGCCGTCCGCGTCCGCTGCCCGCCGCGACGCCGCCCGCCCGCCCGCGATGCCACAGCTCAGCCTGCCGTGGGACGACGGTGAGTTCAGCTGAGGTGGATGACGCCCCCGAGCTCCAGGTCCGGTTCCTTCGTCTTCTCCTCCTGCATTCAAAGCTCCTTCTTTTAACGAACGATCAATCGATCAATATTACCATGCGTCCAATGTTTGAATAGACCAACATAAATACTGAATTTTAAGCTTAGAACTGATGAGATGAGATGCTCTGTTTTCAGAATGCACAGGCTACGGAGTAGTAGGAACCAAAAGAGCAGGGCAGTTTGGATGTCTGATTTGACAGTTGGGATTTCATCCTATAAACTGAAAACAGTTGGTGATTAAGTAGACTCCCTCTTGCAAGCAGGGCAAGATTTCTTTACAACAGTCTGCAGGCATCAAGCAGTTTGAACTTGCTTAATTCTGTATGCGTGATCAGTTGAAATCACATGAATTTTTCTTATTGGCTAATTCAGTAAAGTCCACCTGCACTGATCTATGTTATCCGTACAAAAATACTTTCTCTGTCTCATGAATTTTCTGAATCAAGCGTTGTTTATTTTCCATGTTATAAATGGCTGAATTATTGTTCTTATAGCAGATGTCAAGTCCTCAAAGTGGAGCTCTTGGACTGTGGGATGAAGAGGAAGAGGATGAATAAAAGTGTTGATGTCTATTTTCCTGGAATTTTCAGTTTACAACTCTGAAAATTGTGTGTATAGCTGTCTCTGTGTGCTAATATCTGATATTGTACAAATGGCTCTGTGTGTATAGCTATGTGAATTCCCTGGCAGTTCTGGGTTGTTCAAGTTTCAGTGTGGCAACAACATGTATTCATTCAAAACCATGTAATATTCAAATATTTGAATATCAGTCACCATGTATTCAAATATCAGTCACCATGTATTTTCTTTTCACTTCAAGTATTCAGATATCAGTCACCATGTAATATTCAAATATCAGTCACCATGTGAGCAGAGCATCTCACAGGTGAAACCACAAGAAAAGACTTGAAAAATCCTGTCCAAAATGGACTAGAGAATACTGTCAAAAAGTTGCAAAATCCTGTGTGGGCAGAGCATCTCACAGCCAGATTGCATTTTGAAATTAAAACAGCATTCTGAAACTTTGCACTGTCAGCTGAATAGCTGACATTCGTTGGTCACACTCACCACTAAAATAATACAACATCACAGGCAGAATGTACAAAATGTGGGACAAGTAATTCACTTCAGAGAAAAACACTACCATATGTTGTTACCAAGATCAAAAAAGCATTGAGAAAAATATCAATGAATCTCATTCTGGTCTATGACTGAAACAAGAAAATAGTGAGAAAACAGAAATTAGTGAGAAAAATATCAATGAATCTCATTCTGGCCTTGGATCCTACAATGCATGAGAAAATAGAAATTAGTGAATTAAGATTAACTGATCTGAATTTCACATTTCAGTTTCACTGATTCAAGCATCGCAACATCAACTGAAAAAGTACAGTCTGCCAAATAGACAATCTCAACTGTCAATTCGACAATCTCAACATTCAAGTGGTAATGTCAAACCAAGTGTTTCAGTTGTAACTGTGAAGCAGGAAGTAACTGTGAACTGCATATCTTCAAGAATTAACACATGGAGACCACTACTCTATGCTCTGTTCTGTTCTCTCTCTAGTGTATTTCAATGCATTAAACTTCCAGCTGGACTAATTGTGATTCAAACTCAGCTCTATGCCTTGTGAACAATACATAGCAAAATGCCCAGATATGATGATCCTTTTTACACTAGAACAAAATGCAATATTCAGTGTTACAACAATATATTCAGTGTTACAACAATATATTCAGTGTTAACATTATACACCAGAACAGCCACTGCGTATCATCCATGCCGTTGATCCGGAGCCGGCAGTCTTCTTTGCAGCGGTAGACGGCGCCGGCGGTAGACTGCATATCAGATGGCACAAGTCACATGCATGAATTGGGTACAGTTCTGATCCAACATTATACAAAATCTCTGAATTCAATCAAAATAGTGCAGCTTTTCTACATGACTGAATGAACCTGTGACTTCAACATGCAGTCGTAATCAAATGAGATGTTCAGTAGCAATGAAAGAGGAAGCAGTGCTTCTCAATGCCGATAGCTCACAGTTCAGACAAAAGAAAAGCATTGCGTGGAGCTCACAGTTCAATGCCTATAGCTCAAAGTTCAGTACCATCTCAACTGGTAAGAATCAGGCGAAACTAGAATAGCTTTCAACCCAAGAACCTGGGTAATCTTGTATCAATTTTGTTCAATCGGAAGAGTAATCAGGATTTAGTTAGTACCAAGAAGCGTAGCTGCCGGGCGAGGAGGAGGAGCCTTCTGTGCGGAGAGCAGGGTCGATGGCCGGGAGAGGAGGAGGAGCCGGAAAGAGTAGTCGTCGGCCGGGAGAGGAGGAGGAGCCTTCTGCGCGGCGGCGGCGGCAGCGGCTGTCGGAGCGGACGGGGGCGGGCAGCGAGGGCAGCGAAGGCACGCTCGGGCGGGCGAGGGAGAAGGGCGAGGGCGGCGAGGCGTGGCCGGGCCACGGCCGCCGACCGCGGGCAGCGAGGGGGTCGGGCGCGGGCGGCCCGGCGCGTCGACGGCCCCCGACGAGATGGCGGCGGTGGCATGCGGGAGGAGGGAGAAGAGAGAAAAAAAGAAAAAGAAAAGAAAAAATAGTGGGACCCACGGATGAGGGGGGAGATTGGAGGACCCTGGGAATGAGGGCTTGAAGGTGGAATTTGAGAGGGCATGCAAAATGAGGGCTCAAGTAGGGTCTCTGCTGGAGTTTGTTTTTTTGCTTAAGCCTCTAAAAAATGGAGTAGGGTCCCAAATAGGGGCTTTGCTGGAGTTGCTCTTAGAGCGGGGTTGCTGATTTTTCAGTGGGGCGCCACAAAGGCGCGCGCGCGCTGCGTTGGACCTGTTCTGACGTGTGGGTCCGCGTGAGAAGAGACGACCCTTGACTTTTCCGGTCAACGTCGGCCTTGACTCTGACAGAGACGGCTCCTCGTGCGACGCCGGACACCTGGTCAGGTTCCGGTTCCATTCCAAATTCGTTTGCAATCACAAAACTGGATACGTAGCATGGATTATTAGGAGCACAATTTTTTTTGAATGGAAATTAGGAGCACATTTCGAGTCAAAGACAAGCGTAGTAGTACTACCACGACACATTGTTTGGATCAGGAGCGTTGCTTTGGATCTCGATTCGAATTCAGGTACAGAGATGCTCCCTATCCAAACGGCTCCATCGTGAGCATGATACGACAGAGCTGCCAACCTGTTCTAATCTAAGTGTCTTGCTACACACATATTTACAAGAATCATCGTCAACCTTGTTACTGAACATTGCTGAGGTGCGGGAGCTTTCAGCTTTGCGAAGCAGAAGCAGTTGGCGCGAGCCGTCATTCAGGCGGCCTGCAGTTCACGTCCTCCGGCTCGGCGACGTTGTAGTAGAGCGTCGACGTCCTGTCGTCGAACTTGGAGACGACGTGGTGCGGCATCAGGCCGCAGTAGCACTTCCGCAGCCGCTGGATGCAAATGTCCATGATCTTCTGGAACATGTGGTCCTCCTGGATGAACGGCTGCTTCACGAACTCCTCCAGCGGCATCCACTGTGAAACCGCAGAGCAAAGAAAACGTTTCAGACACTTCAGTTTTCGCCATAATGGACTGAACAAGGCCCTACGATCATCATATTATGGCGATGTTTTGCAGGCACGATTCAGAGACGATGGTGCACCTTTGCTGCCTGAATTTCAGTCTCGTCGATCTTGATCTCGTTTGATACAGGCCGCAGCATGCAGATGAAGAACAGGTCGGACTTCTGAAATGCCACATTGTGTGCATGCCTGAAAAGATACGTTGCCGGATAAAATGAGACTACAGTTTGAGGATACTTATTAATCAATTGGGATAATTGTTGAGCAAGGAAGGTGGTAATCACCTGAAAGCAACCACGTCCACGAACTCAGTGTCAACCTGCATAGTGCATCACAATCACACCACTATGAGAATCGATCCTTACAAGGAAGTATAAAGAATTAACATGATTCTGGAGGGTTCCAATACTCACCCCAGTTTCCTCCTTCACCTCTCTGATAGCTCCGGTATAGATTTCCTCCGACTGGATAAGACACAACACTTATTAAGTTTTTTCTTCTAGAAAATATAACGTGCAATTTATATCGTTAGAGAAGATAAAATGTATTCTCACCGCATGGATGAACCCTGTGGGGAGTTTCCAAGCACCATCCAACGATGAACCGCAATACTTTTCTTGCACCACTAGAACCTGTAAAAATGTTCAGAAGAAAACGCCCGTTAAAGTTCAGGCCGGAACACATTTGCTTTTCAGTTATCTGTTCCCATCAAAGCAAAAGCACACTAGGCAGTGACACGAATCATGTGACTTACCTCCATTTGATCATTGATCACAAATCCGCCAACTCCAACCTGATGAGAAGCATTTGCCGGGAGCATGGATGGCTCGTCGGGGATCCAGTACGTCAGCATCACGTACGCCTCCTCGGCATGGTGGTATTTGAAACCTTCCTGCAGACAGGATTCAGATAGACCATGAGTAAACTCTTGGTTTTCTTCTTTTGGTTGGGAATCACAATTGCGCATGTGGCAAACATTATTACAGGTGTTAAAAAAGGACTGAGGTTCTGAGAAGTGTGACACCTTTACTGCCAAGGGAACGAACTCGGCACGATCCGCCGGTAATTTCAACCACACCCCTTTCTTCCCCTGCACCATCAAAGTCGTAAATCAGATAAGCTAACGGCCAGTGTAGTGACGAATAGGGAATAAACTGAATCAATAGTCTCGAGCTGACACTATCCCGAATGGTGTTTGTGTGGACTGCAAATGCAGGCCCGAGTTTGGGGAACGGTGGTTGGCCGTACCACGGACTTCCAGTAGGAGAGCGACGCCGCGAGCGAGCGCGCGAATGCGTCGTTGCCGGCCGGCAGCCTGTCGGCGTCGACGACGACCCCGCCGTACTCGTCCTCGGATGCCTCCAGCACGAAGTTGTTCTCCAGCGCCGTCCACCAGTGCTGGTGCCCTCCCGTGCCGGTGCCGGCCGAGTCCGGCCAGTTGCCGATGCCCAGCAGGTCGGCCGGCTCGCTCCTGAACAGCTTCTTGCGCGCCGCCGACCTCACGCCGCTCAGCATCCGGCCGATGGAGTAGGACGCGCTCACCCTGCAGTCTGAAACAGCAAACGACGGCGGGGAGCCAGGTCAGATTGGCGCGCTGACGAGTGGAACGAGACCACACGAGTCCAAGAGCAACCTGCAAAAACTGCGAACTTGTGACGGAGTGAGTTTTACCTCTGGCGGAGCACGCGCAGTTCAGGAAGCTCGCGGCGCCTCCGGCGCGGCGCCGCCCGGCAGCCACCGTCGGGCAGAGACTGCCGGGAGCCGTGTCGACCAAGCTGCTGATCTCCATCACTGGCTGAACACTATCGATTAACGGTCACGGGAGGAGCTGATGCCGGCCGGCAACAGAGTATACACCGCAGAGATGCTCTGCTGCGAACTGCGATACCACGGTTGTGCGGCTGCTCGCTCACTCGACTCAGAATCTCGGATGCGCGAATGGCTGAGCTCCACCCGGTGCAGTCGGGAGCCTATAAAAATATCGCGTCGAGAGTCCACGTCAGTCTCACGAGGACGAGGGGCCGGACACGCCGAATGCGTGGGGATTGTCGCGGTCCGGAGGCGGCAAAGATCTCCCGGCGCGTATTGGCTCAGATTACTAGAGATACCATTCGCATCTCTGTGCATACGGCATCGGCGTGACTCGAATTAACAACGCCCTGCTTGCCCGCAGTTGCGTCAGATAATGAACCCGGTGGGGGGCAGTGTGGCACTATGTTAACTTGACAGAGTGCGGGAGTGCTCCTCATCGTCACTGCTAACAAGGTGCTTTGGCTCTTATCCCAATCACTAAGCTAAGCGCCATGCATGATCCAAACGCATGTGGCTACACAGAAATGCTGTCCGGCCGGTGGTGGGCGACAGTGACCGACCGGCAAGGCGGGACGCATCAACTATAATTGTACTCGTAGCTTATATCAGGGCGCGATTACTGATCACCTGTTAGGTCACTCATCTCATCGTCCGCCGTATCTGCCGTCTCGCTTGCGTTGGAAGCATTATCCATTCGATTAGTGGGCTCGATTAGGTCGAGGTGGGTAGGCTTTGTCCCCGCTTTTCCCCGCCCCGTGATTGTGCTCCTAGTCAGAAACCCTACAACCTCTATAATCGGAATTCTGAAATGTACAGCCTCCTTTTTTTCCCATGGCGTGGACAGCAACATGTTCTTCACGAAACACAGAATGTTCCTTACGGCTTGCACAATCTGAAAGCAGAACGCGGCTGGGAGTGAAACAAGCAGAAGAGCCACATTTTCAGCATGGCGTCCAAAGGAGGTGATGCGGACCCTGCGCTAGAAGGATTTTTCACCTTTCGAGTCACCACCGGCCCTCCGGAAGCAAAAGCGACCGAAGCGGTTGCAACGTTGCAGAGGCGCGCACGTGAGTGATGGAGCCATATGCCGTGCTGCGCGCGACGGAGGGAGGGCAGCCGGCGTTCCGTGCCTGATTGGGCGGTTCGTGGCGGATTACGTGGACACCGTTCGCCCCTGCGGGGCACGAGAAAGGTACGGCGCCCGGACGTTCGAGAAGGCGACGCGCGCGCGAGCCAACGCGGCAACACGTGGGAACGGCTTGAGCTGCTGCTCCGGTCTTGGAACGTGGGAGCTGCTTCCTTCCGTCGAGGAACGCGTTGCGCGCCCCGGCGCCCCGGCGACGCGTGTGCCGCGGGTGCCGGCTGCCGAGTGAGGTGCACGCTCAAACAAGCGATTCGCCTGGACTTCATGCCATGGCTACAGGTAGCGGCCCGGCGCACCGGCCGGCTTCCCATGTGATTCGCGTGTTGCCTCTGCCAAACACTGAGGCTTTGTTTCGAGACAGAGTTGTGCACATGTTTCGCGAGCGTTCGCGACGCTGTTTGCCCTGTCCAAAGCACAAGGCTAAGCACAAACTATCCACTTTGAGCTTTTACCTGTTTCAGCTTAATCCAACGAGGCAAACATCCGTCAAATCTAGACCAAGTAGCTGGTTACTGGACATCTATCCTGCTTTCACATCAACTAGTTCAAAGCTTATTGTTTGTACCTAATTCACGTCAACAAAACTTGGCCTTATTGTGCATAATTTTTACCCAATCAGGGCAGCGTTGTGTGTAAATCCTCTAATTAAGCGAAGCGTGCGAGAAACACTTTACCCTGAAACCGTGAAATACTGCACTTCGATCAGTGATTTTGCCCTTGAGACCCAACGAGGACGATGTTCACTACAAACATCAATTTAATATACAATCTATGAAAGTTGTCTCCAAAATATCTTTGAATCCGCTCTACTATATGAGGCACCTCTCCCGTGGATGCGTCCGCTGCCCAAAAGACATGTAACGACACAAATAATTACCACTATCTCCAGAGGATCCTGAAGTGTTTGAAGAAGCTAAACTTGAAGTGCTAGCGAATCTTTTTGGGAATTTGCACCCACCACATGGGTTGCTTGGCATAACTTTTTTGTGTGTTTCTTCTGCTTAGATTGAAGCTCACTTTTTTCCGATGAAAAGAGATTGAATTAAAATTTTGATAAGTCTTCTCCAAGTATAGACCCTAATGATATAACCTACTATGACAACCAAGTAAAATACATCCAAGCCTTTTACACATCCTTCACCACCAAGTCGATCCTCTTCATTCTACTAGTCATGGGAGACATGAAACTTATGAAGCTACAACATCGACCACTTTGGAATTTGTTGTCTACAGAAATCCAATTGCTTGAACGTGAATCGACTGAATCTCCACTAAGATGAAGAAGGAGAAGAATCCATCAAACTAGCCTTTTTGAGGGACTGGATTGAGTCATGATGTAATACCATTGAAACAACTTTTATATAAAAACGGCGTGAACGAATTTCAACATGTACCCTTAATTTTCATTCTATACATGCCGCTATCTCATATGTTTGATTCAATGTACCCTTCGTAGCTTTGAGCCTGTTTGGCTTCCAGCCACATGCAGAGACACCACAACCACAGTTGCACCAAAGGTTTCGCAGAGAAAAACGACGTCGAACTTGCGGTGGGAAAAAGAACTAAAAACATTAAGCTTGTTTGGCAGGCTGCAGATGCGGCTGCGGCTGCAGAAAAATAACTGCGAACACTGTAGCTGCTGAAGAAGAAATAACTGCAAACACTGTAGCTGCTGCTGCCGCCTGCTGCAAAACCTCCAACCGAACAAGCTAATTGTGGCAGTCATAGTTTCTTAACCGACCAAAACAACACCGAAGGTTCGTCGTGGCCGCCAAAAATTGTGTGGCGTCTTGTGGCTCGAAGCCAAACACGCTATTTATCTAACATTATATGAACATGCTAGTCATCAGTATTGGCTCCATAATTTGAGCCATAATTTTCTCAAACACAACTTGCACTCCCATCTGCTAGGGTACCACAAAGACGTTACGATGAAAGTGTATTTGGACGAAACCGCTAAAATCAAACCATTATTTCTATTGGCGGGTTAAAAATCTCCTTGTGTTACTGGGCTAATTAAACATACCACAAGGACTAAAAAATTGCTTGCATTGGCTTCATAGAACTCTGATCGTGCCATGTAAGGTCCATGTCGCTGTTCAGAAGTTTTTTTCCTTTGCTTATTTTGATCACCACATGACAGACTGACGGAGCTTTGTGAGGACTAAAGGGGGCTTTGCCCCCCGTGCCCCCCCCCCCCCAAAAAAAAACAAATTTCAAAATGCCTCATGGAACAAAATAATTAATCAGTCATTTGCACTAGTAAATTGGGTATTTACATTACATAAATTGCTACTTAACACTCCCTAAAAATGCTAATTAACACTAATAAATCACCAAATAAAATAAGTATATTCTTTGAGTGACCCCCCCCCCCCCCCCCCCCCCCCCTTAAATATGTGGTCAAGCTCCGTAACTGACATGACACCATGGGTAGATGGTTCTTTAGAATTTTTTTCTTTATTTTGAATCTATTTTGTGCTTTTGATTTTTGTTGTTTGATACACTATAATCAGTAGGGCTTGCCCCTTCTGTTCTTGATTTGAAAAAAAGGATGAGCATAAGATACATAGCTCAATCACAACCATTATATTAAAGCAAAGACTGAGATTCATCAAGTCCACCTATGGAGTTAATATGCTCCAGGGAATCTGCAGCAAGGCCGCCGGCGTATACGAAACATTTGTTATCATATTGTCCAGCGTGGCACTTGACATTAGTTAATCTATGGGTGACCCCTCTTTATATATATATGCTTCTTCATATCTGCTGGTAGAAGGAACAAATACTAGTCAAAGCTTATCCAAGTGTGAATGGTGGCCATAGATCTTTTTTGTATGTAAAGATAAATATTCAGTACCCAATATATATATATACCTTCCTATTTTCACTTGTAAAATAGTGAAAATGGATATAATAATCATATTGATACGTATTGACTCGTAAAAAGAGAAATAATTATGAGTGCCAGTGATTAAATTGCTACAATCACATTTAAAAAGGAGTAGATAAAAAATCATATTTAAATTTTGAAACAACCTACTACACTGTTTTCTTGAAAAACGTTGCTGAAATCAGGTTTTGAGATAAAAAAAAAAAACTCGAACAGGTAACAAGCTTTCTAAAAGTGATTAGTAAATCCCATCATTTATTTATTTTTTGACAATTTACAAGTCAACTAGCCATTGAACTAGTTTCAGAAGTGATGACTCCACTTCTGACACAAAATTTAGTTTTCTGATTTATATCACATCATTATATGTTTTCATCGAAAATCACTTTATATTATATGCAAAAAAATTTCTAATTATATGTGATTTTCTTTGATATGTTATCCAAGTTGATGAACAATGACGACCTTTCTTTTTCATGTAACCTTGAAAAGCTCTCAACCTATCATCTTCACTAAAAAAAATACTAAGAAAGAAAATCTTGGTAGATTGTCAACAACAGCATATAGCATTGTCATAAGCTATTGGCTTCCTATAACACTTTACTAATCTATTTCAACATAATCACATTGGAACCCATTTTCACCTAAGAAGGGAGGCTCATGTAAATGTGATACTTTGTAGTACCATGACGACCTTTTTGTCGATATAAATTACACTCAGCTCTTATTCCACGTCTGGGGCCTGAGTGCACCTCCAAATTAATGTGAGGAAATATTGTTACTGAAAAGTACCTATTGAGGATTAGAAACAGATGCAAAAGATATTGGCGGCAGCTTCCCAAAGAATGAAACAATACAACTGACAAATGCGTGTAATTAATCCAAATAACTTCACTAAACAAAATGAACTCGAATCCAAAAGAACTGTTCATTAAAAAGAATCAGTGATGTCTATAAACGCCGGTGACATTGGCGGCAAGCCATCGAGCAACTCCTCCCAGCTCCAGCTCGACGGCGTCATAGGGAGCCCTTCATCAGCAGCACCTGCCTCCGCCACCGTCGACGGAGACGCGGTCGCCGTGGTCTGACACGACGAGACGGACGACGGCGAGGCGGACGCCACCTCGGTCGCCGACGTCCACGACGGCACCTCTTGAGCAGTCTTTGCTGCCTTGTTGTTCACAACCGCGACCACCTCAACGTCGTCGGGGTCCTCCACCTCCTGCTGCTGCTGCTGTCGCTTCCGCTTGTTCGCCGCGGCGCTGCCCTGCTTTGCCGCCGCCGGAGCGGGCGCCGAGGCCAGCAGGTCGGCGCCGCGGGTGCCCACCTCGTTGGGAAAGTTGAGGATGGCCTTGGCGCCGCGCATGCGGAACGCGGCGCGGTCGTAGGCGCGCGCGGCCTCGATGGGAACGTCGTACGTGCCGAGCCACACGCGCGAGCCCCGGCGCTTCGGGTCGCGGATCTCCGCCGCGTATTTTCCCCACGGGCGCTGCCGCACGCCGCGGTACTTGCGGAAATCCTCCACGGGCGCGGCCGCCGTTGCCGGCGCGGAGACGGTGAGCGGCTGGCTTACTGGCGACGACGACTGCCTCTCAAACATTATCATCACCGGTTGTGCTGGCTCCTGCGCCCAGAACGCAGCCTCGCCCCCTGCAGCAGCAGCCGGAGCAGAGCCCGTACAATAATGGTGCGCCATGTCGTCGATGTACCCATCATGTTGCTGTTGCTGGGGCAAGAACGGCACGGGCTGAAACTCCGGTTCGGGCTCGGGCACTGGCAGAGACAGCTCGGGGAAGCTGACATCGTCAGGAACTACCCAGCTGGCCTCGGGGAAGCCGCTGCAGCCAGCGCCGAGGAGGTGCTCGCGGATGAAGTCTAGGGCGGCGAAGTCGTCGGCGTCTACGGCGGAGTCCATGTCGGTGACGGTTTCTGGGGTGGTGATCTCTCTTGATCGTGGTGATCACGAGCGCAAGCTAAATGAGGAAGGATGACGACACGACAGAGAGCGGTGTGTCCCGTACGTGTGTTTGTTTGTTTGTGTTGTTGAGTAGCTGTTGTGAGGACAAAAAATGGGTGGATCCTCAACGTATTTATACGCAGGGGAGCGAGGCGAGAGAAGAGTAGAAGGCAAGTTTAGGTTTTTTCCTCCTCAGGGTCAACTACTTTAGCTGCCATTGTTTAGTGGCCTTAATCTCTAGTCTGTCGATCGTAATCGTGTCATTAAATACTCTCTATCCCGCTGGAATGAGCTTGTGTGTGTACGTACTCTCACTTGAGCCACGAGCGAGAACGTACGGCGCTACCTACTTTATTGGTTCTTTCGCCTCGAGCGAACGTACGCCTCTACCGAGTTTATTCGATCTTTCGCCGCCAAGGCTTTGAAAAATATGACACTGGGGTGCTGACGAAGCCATTTGCATGCCCCAGTGGCATTCCGCGGTTTTGGCCCCTGTTTGTATCTCATCCAATTTCCAGGAACTAGGCTCTCTCTGCTATTGTGTGCAACCTTAGCTTACATGACGAGTCTAACAAAGTTTATCGATCAAAACTGAATACTGCCATATATTTTATATCTACAAAGTTAGATGCTTTTTCCTATGCTTCACATTAGCCCATAAAAAGATACAAATCATAAAACACATATACAGCTAAAAATATACTCCAATTAATCATTGAGAAGAGAGCTAGCTCTAGAGAGTATACCCTACAGCTAAAAATAGTAATGTGTTTATAAATTTCTAATCAATACAAGTATCGTAGGGGTTGATGAGCTAAGTGCTAGTACTAAGGAGTAGTAGTTATCTTACTACTCCATAGCTAGATTTTGACATTTCCAATTGAACTCTCTTCGACTCCGTACGGCTTATATTAACGTTGACATTCGACACGACGGTTACCGTGCTTCCCACATGCATAGTTGCAGTTTTATACCGTTAGAAAACCATGCACTGTTTGTCAATTCACTGTGATTCCATTACCATTTTGGACTTGGTGATGCGTGCTCAACTGGAAGCTGCAAGTGCACTCGATTATGGTGCAATCCCTTGGCCATCTATTGGGTCGAAACGGGCCATCCCAATTACACTAGCTGCCTGTTCGTTTCGCTGCAGCTGCGGCTGCGGCTGCAGAAAAATAAATGCGAACACTGTAGCTGCTGCTGAAAACACTGTAGCTGCTGCTGAAGAAATAACTGCAAACACTGTAGCTGCTGCAAAGCAGCCGCTGCAAAACAGCGAGACGAACACGCTGAACTTGTTTGCAGATACAATTAACCTGCTCCACTTGCACTTGCACAACGTACCCCTATATGTTTAGGAAGCGTCCTCTACGAACAAGTGGTACATATACATGAACTGTGTCGTACACTTAACAGTTTGACAATCAAAATTAACTGATTGCGTGAATTCGGTGCATGAACGTCCCTTGCATCCGGCACTTCATGTTGCTTGGACACATGCAAAAAAAGGGTCTCAGTCTGACAACGGGTGTGCGTTACACTTGCACCCACTAGCCACCATGCAGAATTGCGCAGGTCCCACGAACCCTCCCGTATGCTATTTTAAGGCGGCTGATTGGATGTCGTCACGTTGACCCGTAGTGCAAAAGTCGTGTGGGTCAGATTCTCAGTGAGATTATTACACTCTGTTTAGAGGAGGATGAAGGCCCGACAGAGAGACTACTGGAGAGTTTATTAGAAACCTTTTAAGATTCCAGCGGCTTCTCTTTTACTGAGTCTCTTGCCTCATGTGCAACTGGCGGCTTAGCTTCATAGTTTTCGTCATGATTCATCAGAGATCCCCGTCCGTTGCTTGTGCAACCCATGCACGTGACGCGGTGATCTGTGGCGGCTACCTGTGGCCTTTTGCGGCTACAAGCACGTCATCAATTGGCGCGTAAGACGTGATGAAGAAGGAGCACACAGAATCTGATCAAGTAATGCGCGTGATTTCTTTTCCTGATATCATTCCATTTCTGCAGTTATTTTCCCAGAAGATTGAAGTGGCAAACTGGAGGCATTGTGTTCTGTTAGTTTGTTTTCTTTTCCTTCTAGCCAGTGGGTTGACCTTCTGTCTGTCGACATGTAAATCGCGCCCTGGTCAGCGCAAAAGGTTGTTCGGTCTCCTTAGTGAAAAGGCAGAGAAGAGAGCACGTGCCATGTTACTTCAAAAATAAAATGAGTGGCTGCTTTGGTGATCCAAATGAAATCGATTATATCAGTTCTTAATAGAAGTTAGAACATGGCCACCAAAGCGTGCATAAAAGTATTTTAGATTTCGCATTACAAGACTACGGTGCTACAGTTGGTAGATCTATGATCGAAAGTGATTCTCTTTTGTATTTCAAAAATAGCATACGATTGCCTGACATAATTGGAAAGAGCTATGCTCAAACGTGCTTACTGTGTTGGTATCTTAAAAACATTTCTATATTTCGGAACACGGAAGAAAAGGATAAACACTTCAAGTCAAAACAGAGTGGAGCACGCCATGGGCCATGTTTCGTTGATCAAGAGGCCCAAATTGGCTGAAGTCCGTCGGGCCGATTTCTATGTGCGGCTGAAGTCCGTCGGGCCTCCAAGGATTCCCTGTCGCTGGGCCGTTTGGTGCCGTGGCCGCGAACCCGTTCTTCCGTCAACTGAGATCTTAGTCAGGTGGTGCCGTGAACTCGCAGACTCACAGACGTTTCCTCACTGTTAGACTTAAATCGATGCTGGCTGGAAACGTTCTTCGCCCTTGCTTGTTGATGGAGACGTCATGGAACAGACGTTTCTACGCTGTATCGTCCCGTGAACAGGCGCTTTGGGATAACTTCGCATTAACCAAACAGAGGCGAAATCGCTGATGGATGGAACGGTTCCGCGGGCACGGTTGGGCAGTAAAGTATCCCTGTCTACCATTGATGGACCTGCAAAATCCTGTCGGTCTGAAACCGATCGATCCTCACTCAACGTGAAAGTTGCTGCAAGCTGGCCCCCACGACGCGTCTCACCCGACCCCGCCAAGAGGTGTTAAACAAGCACGACGCGAGGTTTCCTTCACACACATGCAAGCCGCGTCGATCGCATACAAACGGATTGGCCTCGACGCGCGGTCCGCGCGCGCACGGTTCTTCTTGCCCAGCAGCGGCGTGAGACGCGTGAGATGCCATGCAAGCCGCCAATGATATGGTGCCAGAACGCCGCGAGTTTCAACCCCCGGAAGTTTTCCGTCATTCGCTGCGTGCGACAGCGACGGAAGCATGGACGCGGGACGGGCTGTGTCGGTTCTTATCGTGTCCAGCTATAGTTGAAGTACGAACAGTCGTCGCCGTTTACTTTTGTGTGATGCCTTGAAGGCGACTCCAGTACCGATCGAGTTGACGATCCGGCCAGGACGATATGATCGGTCAACCGTTCGACTGCCGATCGATTTCTGCTACTGCTGACTCGCCGACGTCATCGGGACTAATATTCCTAGTAAACAGCTTGCAACCTCAAAACCTGTGGTTTTGGTTCAGGTGATACCCTCTTAATTGCAATCACATTCTACTCGTAGGTATCAGCAAGTGTACTTCACGGCAGCTTCTGCCAAACGCTCTTCCAGTGGCGTCTCTGCTACCCCAGGAAGGAATATATGGGCATACGGCCTGCCGCCTACGGTTTGATAATGAATTTCCTTTCCGGTTACAATGATTTATCTAGGTCCTAGCTAGCTAGCTAGAACATGCTGTTTGTAGTAACTACGACCGTTTCTGCTCTAGCAACACGCGTAGTACGTACCCTTCGACTTTGACATGAACCGTTCATTGTGTCCTGTTCGTTGTTGCACACGTAGTCACGTAGAGCTGAAGGAGGCACACGAACCGTAGTACCCTTCGAGTTAGACATGAACCGTTCATGGTGTCCTGTTGTTCGTTGTTGCAAACGTACGTAGTCGTAGCACGCCTGTTGGTCAAGCTTAAGCCGATCCGGTCGATATGCCTTGTTGCACTTGTACGTTATTAGTACAGGAGCAGTTTCGACTCTCGAAGAAGGGGCCCAACAGAAACCCTGCCATGCGCTGCGCACATGGTAAAACCAAGCCGAATCCTGTGGATGAGATACGACCGCATCGTGGTTGACCGCTGGCGCGTACCATTCAAAGCTCGTCTTATACTCTCCAAAAGCCGTTCACCTTTCCAGCGGTAAGCGTTGACCGGCCAAACTACTGTCAGCGATGAGCATGCGTGGAAGCGAGAACTGTCAAAGTAAAAAGCAGAAGCGGAAGCAGCAGAACCGACACGCCAACCTTTGATTTGACATGTCTATAACAGCTTGTAGGAGAAATATCTGTCTTTTTGCCGGATCCGCGAGGCCTTCGGAAATAAAAAAGGTGTTGGATCTGTTGCAACTTCTGTCGTTAGCCGTGGAATTCGTCGCGCATCAATCGTAGCGTCGTAGCGTCATTTTTTGACCTGGATTATTTCCCGGATGGAATCCGAAATGCTTCGGCGTCCACAGGAGCTATAGGTTGCTTTCACTTTTGAACGTGAGGAGCTGGGTAGCGCGCGAGCTTGCTTTCTGCAGACAAGACACAAGCACATACTGCCGTAACTAACTTTTGAACGACGAACGTAAAATGTTGAAATCAAACTCCTATCATTAGCATGCCTCGACTTTTCCTACTCGCTGCTGTAGCTGCTAGCTAGAGTAGTAGAGTGCATGATATATATGTAGACAAGAAGACGATTTCTGAAAGGCGAGAAATTGCCTTTCTCAAGAGCATGTGGGAAGTATTATTTAACTGGTAAAGTTAATTATGACAAGTTGATCATTATCTAAAAAAATGACAAGCTCATACTTGGTTCATCTAATCATGTTAATTTGAAACTCCTGTCATCCACGCATGTTTGGAATATTGACTGCTACACCTGCCTAAATTGATGCTCTGTAATTCATCAGTTAGTTTGGGCCACCGGATTAAAAACAATCACAAATGCATACGCTGCTCATGGACTGCTTCATGCCCGACAAGTGCAGTTGACCGGATATAGTACTGACTACTGAGTAGTAGTATGTCCTAGAAGTCTGATAGCATAACAAATCTCATGCCCGCCCGGCGATTCTGTTGTTTGACTCGTGACGTTATCGGTTCCGTGCTTGACATGTCCGGCCGGCTCTAGCTCATCAGTCCACAGTCAAGACTGAAGATCTCGGGCACGCTTTAATTATCCTGTAACGTATTTAAACTCGTTGTGAGTCGTCTATTACTAGTTTTCTGTAGACCTTATTGTCTTGTCTAGTGCTGGGAAACTGCTAGTCATTGAGCCTTCTTTATATGTAAACGGCCGAAGATGGTCGCCGCATCTGCAGGGGAAATGACCAAAGACTAGTTCAAACTTCAAAGTTTCTCCATGCGTGAGACATACACGTACGCTAGATACAGAGCCTTTCATGGGAATATAAACTATTCAAATACACCCCACATGTGTTGCCATTTTTTCTTTTTGAACTGTTGCCATTTTATTTTCACTCAGAGAAAACTGTGAAAACAGGAGAATCACATTAAAATGTATTTGACTACAAAGAAAACTTTTCTTGAGCATGAGGCCAAGCCATAAATACTTGGTTAAATTTAACGAAACTACATATAGTTCGACAAAACTATCACAACACTACAATACAAGGAGTTGTATCACAAAATTTACAGGTTTAGTATATCCCTGTATTGTAAACCTATGTGCATTTAAGAAATGGAATAAGAAAATACACATTTTGTGATAAACTTGTTATAAACCAATAACAAATTTAAGTTGCGTATATTTTAACTTTTGTGATACTCATGCATATTAAGTCTGTAATTTGTGATACCACCCCTTAAATATGTAGTTGTATGATAGTGTCACCAAACTATATGTAGTTTCACGCAAAATTTACTATAAATATATGATAAAATATATAACTATGAAATAGAAATTAAGCTACAAATTTAAATTATTGCAATAGTCCAAAATATTTTAAATGCTACAATTTGTTTTTTTTAAAAAATGAAAAACTAAAACTCTATGCTTTGTAATAATGTAGTGTGAATCCTTTTATTCACATTTTTTTAGAATATAGAAGTAAATTAGACATTGAACTATTGTCATAAGTGACCATTCTAATTATGAGACTATTTGATCAAATGTTTCTCTATATATACAAGAAATTTTATGCTGTGTTACCAAAGTTAATGAAAATTGAGTAACTTTCCCTTTCATATATAGATAGAGAAACTGAACTATGATCCTCTACTAAGTAAAAAAAAAGAACTATGATCTTCTACTGCATCATACTAAACATGCATCATTTTCATCTTGCAGTTGTCAAAAATCCTATAAAGCGATACTAATAACTATAATCATATTCAAATTTGAAAATCTGTTATTCATCGAGAAAGAGATTCATATAAAGGATCTACAAAGTAATGAGTACGACTCCCTATCCAAGTATAGTTGATAAATTAATCATGAGCAGATGAGCAAAGGGAATCTGTAGTAGCATCCCAAAGAAAGATACAATACAAAAGACAACTGAGTAGAACCGAAAACTCTCATTAAACAAATTCAATTTGGAATCAAGTTACATCGTATTTCATACCGAAGGCAACATCCTTTGCTTATTCTTTTTATACAAGCATCGAATGACCTGCATAACCTCTCTACATATGTTTCTTCACAAGAAAGTACTACTACTTCATGCTTGCTTCCGCCCTGTTTCTTCGTTTATATACACGCTCCTAATTGACTAATCTCCAAATATCATAGCCGACTGTAGAGAACATTGTAACATCTAATAACCGGTTGGCTTGTGTAGGTGGCGGAGGATTAGGCCCGATCCCCTCGGATAGAAAGGGAAATGAACTCCTAGCGCGGGAGTAGTAATTTCCATGGCGATCCAAAAGGATTTGGCCAAACCCTTGCCTATCCAAACACGGTCTTATTGGCCGTTTAACTAACGGTGAGCTGCGGGAACCCCAACGAAGGGTGCGGTGACAGCGGCGAGAGCAGGCCGCCGAGCAACGCCTCCCATGGCTGCTCCCAGCTCCAGCTCGATGGCGTCACAGGGAACCCTTCACCACCTTCTGCGCCCGCCTCTGCCGTAGTCGTCCCAGTGGACGTCGTCACCGTGGACGACGCGGTCTCGTGCGTCGACGACATGGACGACGGCGAGGTGGTGGAGGAGGACACCTGGTGAATCGAAGACGTCGCCGACGAGGTCACCTCGGTCTTTGCCGCCTTGTTGCTCACCACCGCGACCACCTCGACGTCGGGCTCCTCCTCCTCCTGCTGCTGCTGCCGCTTCCGCTTGTTCGCCGCGGCACCCTGCGTCGTCGCCGGAGCGGGCGGCGGAGGGGACCACAGGTCGGCGCCGCGGGAGCCCACCTCGTTGGGGAAGTTGAGGATGGCCTTGGCGCCGCGCATGCGGAACGCGGCGCAGTCGTAGGCGCGCGCGGCCTCGACGGGCGTGTCGTACGTGCCGAGCCACACGCGCGAGCCCCGGCGCTTAGGGTCGCGGATCTCCGCCGCGTATTTTCCCCACGGCCGCTGCCGCACGCCGCGGTACTTGCGGAAGTCGTCCACGGGCACGGCAGGCGCGACCGGCGCGGCGGCGGTGCCGGACGGCGCCCACGCGTACGAGCTCGGTGGCACGGAGACGGTGAGCGGGTGCCGCTCAGGGGACGACGGCTCGCTCCCGAACTTTATCATCACCGGTGGCGCCGGCTCCTGCGCCCGGAACGCCGCCTCGCCGGCCGCAGTGGCAGCCGGAGCAGTGTTCATGTACTCGTGCGTCATGTCTATGTACCTTTGTAGTTGCTCCTGCTGCTGCTGCTGGGACATGAACGGCATGGCCTGGAACGCCGGGTCGGCCGCGGGAGGAGGCTGCACGGGGAAGCTGCCGTCGTCGGAAACTACTGGGCCGGCCACTGGGATGCAACCGCCGGCGCCGAGCAGGTGCTCGCGGATGAAGTCGAGGTTGAAGTCGTCGACCTCTCCGGTGAAGTCCATGTCGGTTACACGGTTCGGTGCGCTCTCCGGCGATCACAGGCTAGCTAGGGAGAGATGTCACGACACGAGAACTCGAGCTCTCGGCTGCGTCGGCAGAGATGTGTCCCGTGTGTGTAGTGCGCTTTGTGCTGTCGAGTGGCTACGACTCTGAGGACAAAATGGGTGGAGCCGGTACGTATTTATAGGCAGGAATAAAGAGGGAAGCTAGCTAGATGCGAGCGAGAGAGGAAGGGCACAAGACCGAAAGCGCTTAGGGCTTTTCTCCTCCAGGCGAATTACTTTGACCACACCGCTGGTTAGTGGACTCACTCTAAGCTAGGCTCTGGGTCGTGATCGCGTCATTTAACTCGATCCATCTCCCGGAGGAACGAGCTAGCTGCGACTGGCGGGTCCTGTTGATCGATCGCTTCAGCAGCTGAGTGTGATCGTACGGCTCTTCCTGCTATTTTCCCGGTTTTACGGCCGCCATGGACTATTTTTGTAGATGTGACTCGTGCAATTTGCATGCTCAAGTTGGCATTGTGCTATCTTGGATGATTTGAACCTTTCAGAATTGCTTTTGATGGAATGATTCTACAGGTACAGTTGAATTATTCCCCTGAAGTTAATTTCTGTGGATACTGCGAGCCTTCGAGTCCGGAAAACGAAAATAATAGTATGAATCGCTAGATCACTGTCAGAACCAAAAAATACATGCATGCCCTGAACCGCAGCAAACCTGGAAAAATATCACGTTAAATTGCCAGGATTAAAAACATTTGTGATTTTCATGTGTTTGAAAAGACAATAATAATAATCAGTAATTTGGCTTGGTAGAGATATTATTCGTTGATAGCGTGCAGTCTCACAGGATGGAGTCTAATACACATTGTCCAACGAAACCTGAACTGTCATTTTGCCGGAGTCGTGTCAACAAAGAGCAACTATTTTGGCTAGTGATCCGACCATTCAGCTTGCTTCTATCAGAAAAATTTCTATGACAACCGAGAAAATCTGTTGGTCGATGCACATACCCTTACGTACGTCCGGACGTGGCAGCTTGTAATAAATCAATTTTCTTTACAGCTAGTTCCAAGTGGAACCAAGAAAACCAACTTCTCAAGACATTTTTTAACTTGCCTTTTTTCTTAAAAAAATCATTTATTTCAATATAGCACGGGGTGGGGTGGGGGGTTAAATTCTAGGCTTCTCCTAACCAGAGTTTCAATTTAACTGGTCTACCTCTGTTAACGATGCCCAAGCTCATGATGTTTCCTGGAACCTGTTCACGATTGAGATCGATGAATCAACGTTTCCTAGCCGATCTAACGGAGTGAGGTTCATACGCATATGAGGATAACAGAATGCGTATAGATGCGCAACAGAGCAACTGGTTACTTCCATCTGGGTCCCATGACAACGCGCATCAGTATGGCGACACTGCTGCAGGATGATGGAGCACGTAAGGTGGTGAACAGAGCTCGTCGCCAACAAGCCATGCAGTTGAGGTCTTGTGGACCGGGTCTGTCCTGCTTTAAATGTCAGAGAGAACAACATGCCACTTGAGAGATGGATGAGGCTCGTTCTTCGTAAGGCGGCTTGAATTAGTTGCAGAGGCACGAGTAATTATCTTTCTATCCAATCCAGATCCAGATCTGGACGTTTCCCACCCATCAACATCTATTCGGTGACGAACGGCTGGGGATTGATGATGTGATTGCTCGAAGGATACTGATGCGAGTCCCACGTAGTCGCGGGTTAGATACCGTTATTAGACGCATGATCATGCCATGTGCAGCACTAGTCAATTCACTATGATGTAAGGACCGGTTCTCACGCTATACACACTCGTTCAGGTCATTAACGGATGATCTTGATTTGGTGACGTGCTTAGAAGCTGCATGTGCACTCAAGGAAGATAGTACTTATACTAATACTAAACGCCACCCACCTAACACATATGCATATACGAATACATTAATTGATCTGTTTCGTACATGTTGATACTCCCTACAACTATATCTTGTTTGACAATCTAAACTTTGATTATTATTAGCACGCAGTTCGGGTGCATACGTGCGCGACCGTTGCATGTGCAGCGTACCTTAGCTTAGACATGCAGGTACACGGTCTTGACGGCTGACCTGCGTATATACAGCCATCTGGCATCCATGCAGAACTGCAGGTCCCACGAAACTCCGTCCGGTGCGTAGTTTCAGCGGCTGAACCGGAAGTCGTCGCGTTGAATCCTGAAGTGTGATGACGTGGGGTCAGATGCTACCGATTTTTAGAGACAGGGTCGGTCAGAGGATAGAGGTTACTGAATACCAGTACTTTACTATCTTTCAAAAAAAGAAAAAAAAAACAGTACTTTACTGGTATGTAGAAAAGTTGATGGATTCTGGTGGCTTCTCGTTTACTCATTCTCGTGCTGTTGCTCATGTGCAAATTGCAATGTGCGCCTGTCAAGCTTAATTACCCTCTGAGGCTCTGATGGTTCCTTCCGTCTCTGCATGAGATGGACGTGATTGATGGCACAAAATGGCCGACTACGTCTCTTGGGATAGCAGCGTAACGCCCACTCGTCGCTGCTTGTTTTATCCTTCCTAATAACAGTGACCTTGGCGACTTCTACGCAGCGGATGAAAAGAACACCTGTGCCCACAAAATGTCTAACTAGCAACCCTAGCTACTTGCTCATCAGGAACAGGCCAGATAGCTGGGGACTTTGCGGCACATCATCTTTACTGATGCATGCACATCATCGATCGATCAGTTGACGCGTGACGGCGTGAAACGGGATGAAGGAGCTTCCTCCGTTGAATTTTTTTTAAAAATACTTTCAATACTGAATTTCGCATGTTTTGGTACTTCCAATACTGCAGATGGGAATAACTACACGCATCACGTCAGCCACCGTAACCATCGGGGCACATGCACACTCAACGCGCATGTCTCCACAGCATCTCTGCGATTGCATGGAATTGTACCTCAAACAGTTGGCGTACTACTGTTCCAAGACGACAAATACCCAACAAAATTTCGAGTTACCGAGACCTTGGACCATCCAGATCCGATCCTGCGCTCGTCGTCCGGTATTTGAACCGCGGCTGCCAACTTTGGTACGGTCCAAGCAAAACGACCCAACAGAACAGGGTAGCATGGGGGACGCATATGCAGCCATGCCCTAGCCCCCGGCCGGCCAGGTCAACACGTTCGTACGTCGTCCAAACGGCCCGGGTTGACCGCGACCCTAGCTACGAGCAGGCAGGCTCTCGGCCGGCCGGATCGCGGCGCCATGCCAGTTCCCGGCGGCAGGGCAGGTTGCGCGGGCGGACAGCGCGCGAGCCCAGCCACGTCCGTCCTACGCGCGTGCGCGCGCGCGCTCGGAGACCGCGTCCTTGGACCGGTTCACGGGCTCGGCGCCCGTGATCTCGCGCAAAAGCTTCGGCCGGCCTAAGCATAGCGGACGCTGCCAATGCCAAAGCGCGGATACTTTGATCTCGAAACTTCTGGCGCGACATAAGGCTTTACACATGTACGACAAGTTCACGTGAACGTACGCGTGGATTCGTGCGTTTTTTTGAAGAACACAAGCAGATACGAAATTTGGAAACTTACAGGGTTTTTTTTTTTGGCGATTAGAAACTTACAGATATGAAATTCACGTGAACGTAAGTTTAGTGTGTACCTGAAATTCGGAAACTTACATACATGAAATTTGGTTTCAGTACCCTCTGCTGCATAAAGAACACAAGCATACTTACGACTAGGAATTATCCAGTACGTTGGTAGTAATTAACACGAACTTTCACTGTCTGTTATTTTTAGCTTGTATATCTATCTATATACACTTAGTAAAAGATGACTGCAGCAGTCTTCTAGCAACTGTCTTAATTTACAAATTGAGTTTACATCGAATCCGTTGTGACATTTAACTGTCAGGTACGACAGAGCTACGTGGTTACAGTCACTAGGTACAAGCTGAATTGACAGGCGACGACGGAGGTCACAGCAGCAGGAGAGCTCATATCTAAACGGTCACAGTCCCAAAGAGAAAAGGAAAAACAGTTTCTGACGCTTCAGTTCAGATAGAGATACAGATACCGTAGTATATGTGACTCTGCTCTTGGGTAACAACGAGCGAAAACTACGTCGACATTACACCTGAATACACACACGAGTTTAAAACTGCAGCATAGCTTTGAACGTATCCCTGATAATAATAATCTATCATGCGTCACTTGTCAGCCCGGTCTTCTTCAAGGAATCAGAGTTCACAACGAGGTGCGTAATGCAATAATGCCGATTCCAGGGGAGTGAGGGCTCTCTGAGCCTGAGGAGTGTACACCAGGGTATCCGAACCGAAGAAATTTTCGTACAAGTTGCATTGGCTTTCCACGTCGCGCGACCTAGGCGCCATCGCTGCGGCGGAGAGCGACCACCAGGGTCACGGGATCGAACTCAGACTCCAAGCTGACTGACCTCTTCAAAACGGGAATCCGAAGACACCGAGGCGTTCATCGGTATAGTCAAAGGAGATATATCAGCTGTATGCGTTTGAATCGTTCGCTCGGTCTACACGGACACCGCCGGCGCTCGTAGGCCACCGTGGTTTGCGTCGTGCGGCAACAGCCAACAAACCGCGAGCGTTTAATACGAAACCGGTGATCCGGTCACGACACGGTCGCTACCTGAATGAGAGCCAGAGCGCCGAACTTTAAAGCTAGGTTTTTGTCAGATGGAATGGAAGCACATACTACACTCCGGTCCTGTGAATCACGGGGCATTGGACCTTGCCGGACGGGACAAACAACGGTGTCACACTTCGGGTTTCCACAATTTTTAATGCATTCCAAGGACCTTGTAGCTCTCGCTGGCAAGGATGGTGATGACTGGATGATCGTCAGCTCCTCCGGTAGGGGCCAGGTCCCGAGTTCACAAATGCAGGAAAACGGTGTTTGGATGAGATGAGAAACAGTGTGAACGGCTGCGCGCGATCAGCAGTAACGAAGGAGCCGATAGTGGTGATGATGCAAACAAGGGGCTGGAACGGACGGATGTGGTGTCATCTATACATCACCTGATTTGGAGGTTTTCAGCGGTTCAGCGATGCGAATGTTCAGCCGTGACACTGAATATGGTAGGGATAAGTTTGGGAGATGGACGGGGAACTGAATACATCAATTCAGCTGAGGTGAGCGAGAAAAATAAGTCATATGATCTGAAAGGTGTCGACAGTTACGTGATCTCAGGTTGGAGCCCATCGGCACCAAGATCTCAGCTCAGCGTAGTGACATTTTTTTTTTTTTTGGGATCATAGCGTAGTGACATTTTTGTGAGGCGGAGAGCTGGTGATCTCAGGTTGGCACCAAGATCTCAGCTCGTGGATCACACTCTCTGTGTGTCTTTCTGCCAACAACGAAGCCCTGCAACCTTTCTCGACTTTTAAAATGGGCCTCTGCAACTTCAGGACTGTGAAATGTGAGATGTTGCAGCCCTGCAACTCTGATGTGAAATGTTGGGCTGCGTTGGTCTTGACCACTCCTCGCCGTATGCGGACGAACAATACAGGCCCATCATCTCACATTTTCGGCCCAGGAACGTACTGTTCCTCAGATTGGTTTGGCACCTGAAAAGTTCCTTCTGGTACTCGTACTTTCATCTAAAAAGTTCCCAAAAAAGCACGAGTAAAATATGCAAGAGAATATGTGATCCTACCGTTGATTGCCGTATGGATTCAGTGTTTTCATCACTCGAAAAGGAATCTGGCAGCATAAACCAAAGGGGGAGAAGCAAGCACCACCAATTGTGCTTCGATCAAAAAACTCACACGTGTACGCACGGTTAACAGCGAACGCCTTCCGTTTACAAAATGGCCGCGCAGCCAATTGCAATCCTGAAAGTTGCAATCGTCAGTGCTAGCTCAAGTTTGGCTGTCAAAAAATTGTTGCGCACTTTTGGACATGACGCACTGCTGAACCTGAAGGCACTTTGTTAGGTCAGGTGCTACACCAATCAGGAATATACGGCCGCCGTTAAACAGGAGTGGAGTACTATACTATTTAGTAGTACAAAAGTAGGTTTCGAGCAGAAATGGCTGCCACGTCACTTGACCCAGAATTTCCTAGATCAAGTGCTGTTGCTGCAGGCCGGCCAGAAGCACAAAGCGACAGAAGAATTTGGTCCTCTCATACTGACATTGTAGGCGTGACCTGGACCCCGATTAACAACAACGAATCATCATTCATGGATCTAGACGGAGTGGCAGCTTAATTTGCCTTTTCCGAAAGTGCATTGCATGTAGGCTTTGATGCACTGGCCAGTGACCAGCTGTATAACTTGTATAAATTGGTCAAGTGGCTAACACAGTACACTTATGACTTATCTATCTCGCATGACAGTCATGTGTACTATTATTTATCAAGAAGGAACCGAAAATCCCGTCGCCTGGACAACGATAGGCAGGGTACCATGAGCATAGATCTAAAATTCAGCTGAAGCTCAAACTGCACGAAAAATGAAATTAGGAACATTCTTTTCTTATATAAAACGGTAAATTCAAAAGCCACGAGTATTAACATCAGTACGTGCGTTCTCGTCTCCCCTGAAAGGAAAAAAAAAAGGTTGGAAAGGTATAGATATCGCGACAAGTGGTCAAGTGGACACATGAACGTACTAGTAGCACCAATTGAAGGGATATGCCTTGTACGCATGCACATAAGCGGTACGAAACGAGAGGCCCATATTTTCCATGCGAAGGATGGTGACTTTTGGCAAAATGCTTTCCGTTCAGGCGGGGCTTTCGTTTTCTGGATGCGATGAACCAATTAGGACGGCCAAGTTGACGTTATGTCCAGTTGTCAATGTCGATTCCACAAATCCATATGCTCCTAGGCACCGATCCATGGATTTGTCACGACAATCTTATCCCCCACAAAGACTGCAATCTCACGAGGACGTCAATAATTCATGAAGTACGATACATTTGACGATTGTAAAAGGTAAACGAAACGGCAAAGATTGTCAGAGCATAAAAGTTAAAAGTGCCTGAAAAGTGACAAACACATATAGGATCCAGATTCAGTGTATGATGCCACAACTAGCCAATACATCTGCTCCCATGATTTGTGGGATTGTTTTGTGCAAAAGTTCTCAAACCACTTGAGTAGTTAGTTGCTTTAGGGCCAGCCTGAAATAATACCCTCGTTAATGCAAGAATAAAAGAAGTCAAGTCTCACGTTTCGCCCTCCCATACATGTTGTCACAGGCTCACCTGTGCACGTGAGACGATCGTGCGATCCCGGCTTTGTCAGCATGCCATTAGCCATTTAGGCTTCAGGCACTGATGCACCCTCATCCGGAACAGTGCTGATTCCAATTCAGTTCAAACTAGCGTGGAAAAAATGATCAGTATTTGCCGACGCTTCCACGCACGAGAACAACATCGAAGGAGCAGAAGTCCGGTGTTGATGTAGACTTCCATGACTTGAAATTACTCGTGCGAGTTATCCACGTGAGTCGTGAGGTTTCGCACGTTAGTGGAGAATGGCGTAATTTTTTGAGCTCTTTATCATGTGGCTCTCTAAAAAAAATAATCATGAGTGGTCTTTTAGTTGAGCACTAGTTGAGCGTCAAGTTCAGTGCACCCGTCTATTTCAAGCTGCATAGCTGAGCGAGTTGCTCGCAGGAAACTCTTCTGGTTGTATTGCCATGTCACATCAGGACAAGACAAGAAAACGGTTTTGATAGTAGGCGGTGTGTGAAAGAGGATTTGCAGAAAGGAGTTATTCTTTCCCAGATTTTGGGGGTCGTTGATGTGGATTGTCTTTTTGCCTCTTCGGTAGAAAATGGAGCGACTTTTACACGGCTATGGACCTCACGATGCGAAAGCTGAAGCATAGTATCCCTTTGGGCTAAAATTTCATTCTCATACATAGTCTACAGATAAATCATGACAAACATGTTTCGTTTGCGAGACGTTTGGTTTTTAGCCATTTCAGTGTCCTGCACCCTCATCTGGAGTAGTATTCCAGACGCACTTCAAGGAAGGTGGACACAGGATGAAGTAGTTGCCGAAGCTTCTGTCGCCGGAAACAGCATTGAAGGAGCACGATCCTGGTGTGGTGCTGTAGGCTTCCGTATGACTTGAAAATTATCGGAAGAACACGTGACAGTTTCGCATGTGAGTGGAAAATTGCGTACCTTTTACCCATTTTGGATTCAAAGAAACAATGTGTAGTCTTCTAGAAACCGCATGGTTGGCTTTGGTTGAGAGCTAAGTTCAGTGCACCGATCTGTTTCAAGCTGAGTACATGTGTGACCTGGTCCCATGAAAACTCTTATGACTGTATGTACGTACTATATATAACTATGTCATATCAGGACGAAGACAAGGAATCAGTCTTGATAATAACCGGGGTGTGTGAAGGGGAATTCGCAGAGAGGGACTTCTCTTTCCTAATATCCAGGCCACTCGGACTGTGGAGTGAGAAAACTGATGGAGAATAGTATCTTTTTCGAACTTTCTTTTTCATTCTCATTTCTCCTGCGTTTTCTCGGAACAAAATTGTCATGAAAATTTGTGCTTGTATCTTCTTTAAAGATAAGTTCTGTAACAAACCTCCATGTCATAATATCGGAGCTATCTGGTTGCGATTGCGAAGAAGTAGCACAACATTTGGTAATTCGTACCGCACACATTCATGATTGTATAGTGCAATTAGAAGCCTGAACAGTGAACACACAGGCTGACAGGCGAATCAGCTTCTACTGAACATGGGAGCTGTCCTCAAAGATTCAAGGCTCACGTACCAAGCTACGCACTGTTTTGAGTTCAGTTCAGTTTTCAATGTCAACTAGACGTCAACCAGTATGGCAGCATGCAGAGTGGAAGGCACCAAGCAGCTTCTCAATCCGACGGATTTCATTTCGTCGTCATCGTAGCGAAGTGCTCTTTTCCAACTTTGATCCTTTGAAATGCTGATTCGCATGAATATAAAACTCTGTCCTTTTCGTTCCCCTTGACGTTTCTTTGATCCGCAAGCTTTAAGCATATCAAGTAATAGTGCAGTCAGAGTCTAGGGGACGACCAGAAGCTCGTGAGCAAGATGCCTCTCTTCTCTGGCTAAATCACTAATGTTTTGCCGGTCATGGGGAAAAGGAAAAGGAGTCGTCAGCACGTTGAAGATCTAGCAGGTCATAAAACTTGAACAGTGCTGTTGCTATCGCTAAGTACTGTGGATAATAATAACACTAATAACAGGATATACTAACCATTGACAATTCGACATGCAGACGTAGATCCAGTATTTCTGCTGAAGTCATCTGGGCCATCCGTTCCGGATCGGACGAGACTGCACATTAAGCACTGCACTCGCCCTTACGTCCAAAGGCAGAGACGGATTGGAATGAAGGGCCCTGGAAGCTGCCGACTTGTTGCCGAGGACGTGGACCCTGACGTCTCCCGCACGCAAGACAAGGCAAGTCTTTGGTGCACCTAAACCTCTGCGACCGTGACCTTGATCCTACGCACATCCTTTTTTGCAGCACCAAGGCGTAGGGCATACAACTTCTTAGTCCACGGTCAAAGTCCAGCTTGACCGTTGACTGGTCTAACCCTCTGTTACTGAACTAACAAAGGTGTGCCTGGGAGCTGTCGAATCGGATAAGAATTCAGTTCAGCAACGACTTGAAATCGTGAAACTGGTTAATGCGCTTCCGGATTCCTCCTTTATTTACCTTTTTTGATCAGCGGATTCCTCCTTTGTTTCTAGATGCTTGAGATGTTCCAGAGGATCATTACAGCATCTCATGTGAGGAATTTATATTGACCTTGATCTGTGAGTGTTTCTAGTTACTACATTCGCAAATTTATATAAACCATTAAGAATACAATTCTGGTACTGGATCTCTTGTCTTACCTATATGCCCGAACGAAACGACAAATGCCAACGCTCCACTCAGCAAGACAAGCGTGTCGCTGTCGAATGTTATAACAAAACTATTTATATTTCTCTCGAAGACTTCCTCTATTCCTCATGCATCCCCTCGACCCCAAGTCGGGATCCGATAAATTCATGTGCCCTGCTTTTGTTAATTATCCCATGCAATGCTTCTGGAAACGACTATGAATTTCACTGATGTAACGATGGTGTAAAAGTTAATTAGTCATAAATTATCCTTGTTAAATTACTGTAAGCCTCTATATATGTATCTATGTTTTGTAAAAAAATTCCCAATCAAGCATGTGAAGGAACTGAAATTTCTTTGCCTATTTTCTGTGTAACAAGTATACATGCAGTGTTGGATATGCAAAGATCTTTACTTTTCTGTAAGATCCTTTGGGGATGGGGGCCCATACCCCTATATTCGTAGAGTTTTGTAGGGTTTTCTATGATTAGTAATAATTTCTAGGATTAACATAGAGGCTAAAAAAATGCTTTAATTAGTAAATATACAGGAGTGGGCATCTACGTATCGGTAGATTTCAATGCTCCACAACATTAGAGTCCATTCT
The DNA here is from genome assembly GCA_007726485.1 of Eragrostis curvula. NCBI lineage: Eukaryota > Viridiplantae > Streptophyta > Magnoliopsida > Poales > Poaceae > Eragrostis > Eragrostis curvula. The sequence goes on from RWGY01000031.1 coordinate 15,114,463, forward strand.
CCTTGTTCAAACGATGGTCTCGGTAGATTTCAATAGTGTGAACTTGAACTATAAAAGGAAACTTCTTTTTTTTTTTTTAAGAATAAAAGGAAACTTCTTAGCCTTCAGCTCCTGTCATTGCACCACGATCTCATGTTGAATTACTGTCAGGGGTTGTCATTGCACTGTGGCCATTTTTATCGATGTCAATGTGGTATCAATCTGATAATCCACGCTATCCATCACTCTGTCTATAGACGCTGGCATCAACGAGATCTTAGCAAGTGACCGTCACGCTACACCTCGGAAAAGTCAGAGACGAAAGAGTGCTCTGTCTGTACTGCGTGTCCGTCTTTCTCACGAGTTTCGGGCCCAGCAAAAGCCGTCTCTATCCTCTCGTGCGCGACTGTAACTAGGGGACGGTCCAGAAACAATGCACCGCATGTCTTCCACGCCATTTCTTCTCGCGACGGCAATCGTCAGGGCCACATGATTCAATACGGCTCCATTTGTTCTTGTCATGGCTCCGACCGTCAGTTTGTTCCAGCCACGGCGGAGGCGCGAATTTACCCACGAAGCCGGTCAATTCCACCGTCGACAAAACGCAAGAGAAATGCATTGCCCGTGTGTAGTATAGCAACTTTCAGCGAACAAATGCCGAGGCCAGCTTATGAGCTTCGTTTATCGGCAAGGTAGAGAGAGAAAAAACACCGAACTTTATCGTCACGGGGGTCGCCATGTGAGTGACCCGGGAATGCGCCAGGTGTGTTGGACCATCTAGAAAGAAGAAAAGCATCGAGAGACGGATGCCACGCCACGGGCAGCAGCAGCGCAGCACGATCCCCGCGCGCCCACGCCACGGCGGGATGAACCCGGACGACCTCATCGCTGACGCCACATCCACCAACAGCACGAGACTGCTAATTCCAATCCAACAACAGCCGTGCGCGGAAAGCTCACGAAGTAAACTAGAAATTAGCACTAGCATTAGCCTCGCCTAACAAGGCCTCCTCCTCATTCAGTAGTTGGCGTTTATTTTACTCGGATAAAAAACCCATTCCCTCACGTGGTTACAGGCCGAGGAAGGAAGGAAGGTTCAACGAACCGCGATGCCGGTGTGAACTCGCCCGGACTATATAAGGCCCCTCTGCTCGTCTCCGATTACCGTTCAAACTCGATCACTTGTTCACTCATCAGTAGTGGTTCGTCGTCAGCTCATACACCAAAAACAGAGAGCAGAGCAGAGAGCTCGTCAGCTCGGAGCAGAGGAAAAAGGAAGGATGCTGCTGAACCCGGCGGCGTCGGAGGCGTTGGTGCTGGACAGCATCCGGCAGCACCTGCTGGAGGAGCCGGCGGCGATGACGGAGGAGTCGAGGCGGCCGGCGACGGCGTACCGCCGGAGCGCGAGCTTCGGGAGCCTGGTGGCCGACCAGTGGAGCGACTCGCTGCCGTTCCGGCCCGACGACTCCGACGACATGGTCGTGTTCGGCGCGCTGCGCGACGCCTTCGCCTACGGCTGGCTCCCCGACGGCTCCTTCGCCGCGGTCAAGCCGGAGCCGCTGCCGCCGTCCCCGGCGGACTCCTCGTCCTGCTGCTCCTACGAAGCCGGCGGCTCCTGCTTCGGCGGCGTCGGCCTGAAGCCGGAGCCGATGACGCCGGGCACCGAGGAGGCCATTGCGGCGGCCTTGACGACGCCCAGGATGGAGGAGGAGGCCGCGGCGGTGGCGAGGGGGAAGCACTACAGGGGCGTGAGGCAGCGGCCGTGGGGCAAGTTCGCGGCGGAGATCCGCGACCCGGCCAAGAACGGCGCGCGCGTCTGGCTCGGCACCTACGACACCGCCGAGGACGCCGCGCTCGCCTACGACCGCGCCGCCTACCGCATGCGCGGCTCCCGCGCGCTCCTCAACTTCCCGCTCCGCATCGGCTCGGAGATTGCCGCCGCCACCGCCGCAGCCGCAGCCGCCGGCGACAAGCGGCCGTCGCCCGAGCCGGCCACATCGTCCGACTCGTCGTCATTCTCCTCGACGACGACGACCTCTTCCTCGTCGACGTCCTCCTCGTCGGGCTCGCCGAAGAGGCGGAAGCGAGGCGAGGCCGCGGCCGCCACCATGGCCATGCCGCTGGTGCCCCCGCCTTCGCAGCTCAGCCGGCCGGCCCAGCCATGGTTCCCGGCGGCCGTGCCGGCCGAGCAGGTCGCCATGGCGCCGCGCGTGGAGCAGCTCGTCAGCTAGAAGACGACGACGATCGGAGCACACGTCAGCGAGCCAATGGGTGAGGTGTGCGGTGACGCATTGACCGGCACACGCAGGAACAGAACAGGACGAGGAGAGCCCGGTTTCTGCACTCGCACGGTGTGCACTGCACGCCGGCCGACGTGTGAAAGCGACGGAGATCGCGCGGCCCAGTGAAAGCTCCACCGGATGGAACGCGATAAGCTCGCAGCGATTGGGTGGCGGTGCAATTGGGATCGGCTCTGGATGCTGCTCTTGTTCCACGCACAACTTGCCCAAGTGGAGAAACGGTCCGGGAATGTACTGTGGGAAAGAAAAGATATTATTGGATTCAGTGTTTGCATGCATCAATCAGAGTGGGCGTGGTGAGTAGGGCTTGTGAGGATTTTCAGTAAAACTGTACAAAAGTTTGTAGTGCTAGCTAGGGTGTTGATGAGATTAAAGACGAATCTCCTTTGTTCGTTAACCATAACAGAGAGTTTCTGTTGCTGTTGCGTTGGCCTACAGCCCTACGCACCGATGATTCCGCCATGATTCTTTCATATCATTGATAAATATCTTAGCCGCTAAACATGGGGCGGAAGTCAACAAACACTGACCACAACTCACGACACGAAATCGAAATTCCAGAGCCGAGGAGGGAAAAACAAATGCGAGCGAGCGTTCGCAATCGCACGTACTAGGACCAGAAGGCTTGCTCACGGCAGCAACATTAACTAATCCTAATAATCTTAAAACAGAAGGAAAAGTCATCAGCTCGGTGGAGCAAGTGGGCGAGGTGGGGGAGATCGGTCGCCATCCGGCTTTGCGATTATGCTGGAGACGAGAGGGAGAAGGCATACGCAAACTAAACAAAGCTATCGTCCTCGTCTTTACTCCTAACGACGCATATAAAGATCTGAAACCCGTGCTTATCCGAAATGTAAAGAGGGATCAGCACGATTATACCAAAGGAGAATTACTCTGCTTCCAGGCAGAATCCAGGGGAGACTTGTAGTAGTAGTAGTCGAGTGCTGTGTTGCTCAACAGCTGGAGTAGGGCCACGTACGTACTATTTGATAATTTGATGCTTTCGGAAATAAGTATTTGATAATTGATGGGCCAAGGCCATAGCGTCCACCCACAGTATGAGATCGATTGCCATCTTGTTCGGTATTCTTGGTGGAAAGGGGGATCAAAAGGTAAAGCCATACGTTCCTGCTCTACTTGCCAGCCGACTAGAATGATATTTTCTCGCCAACTTGCATGCTCGGCGCCAGATTGAGTCCAGGTCATGCGCCAAAAGTGTTTCATTGTTTTATGAATTGTTGCCATGCGGAGTAAAGTGCTGTACAATCATCCAATTTTATTTTCTCAAAAAAAGGAAGGAAAAAAAAAAGAAGATAAACAGATGTTTAGTTTCGAACTAAAAGGTTTAAGTCAAAATAATCGCAGGCCAGTGCGCAACGAAACGGAATAGCTAAGCACCAGCCAGCATGCACCGTAAGAAGTAGTAAGAGCCAAAATCAGGCAGACGAAACGTGAGCAGCGCAGTAAACTAAAACCACTTGGAATAGCAGGTCGTCCTACAGGAAGAGGCAGCTTGTACCCTGGTCAATAAGAAATGTCGCAATTAGGTAAAACGGCAAAAGCTTGATGCTACTCCAAGCGGAATGGTTCTATGATTCCATCTCGAAAAGTATGAGAGGCCAATCTAGCGTGTCCACTCTAGCACCGTTCATTCATTTGAACGGCTCTGACTTTTGCCTAGGATCCTAGTCACACACACCTTTATCAACTTCCAAATCCTCCTTGCTTTCCACTCCAGCATCGGAATCTGCGCACACCAAAATTTCCGATTCGTAGAAAAATGAACACAGCCAATTGTGGTTGGGCTGGTAGTGGGCACAAATCTGATCAGAATGGACTTTGAGCAGCGTAGCATAGTCAGCCCGCTGGTCCAACAGAAGTAGTAGCCCAGACACACGACGCGTCGCAGCAAGTGTTCGGCCCACCGCAAATTCGGCCACCGCCGGGCAAAACCCGCCGCTCGGCCACCAGCGGCGCCGGACGTCCAAAACCTCGTACGTATCGCCTGAGGAAGAGCGGCATGTGACTGCGCGAGCCGCGACACCGCCACAGGTGTCGCGCGTCCCCCGACACGAGTCCCGCATGCGCCCCACGCGGCCCCGCCTCCGCGCATCCCCAAGCGCCCGCTCCCTCTACAAAAACGCGCGCCCTCGTACGTCCACCTCACTCGCAGCAGTACCAGCATTTGCTTGATAGCCAGACACAGCGAGCGCGCGCCCTGGTCGCACACCACTCAGCAAGCTCCGACCGAGCTAGGCCATGGCTGACCGCGAGCACAGAGGCGCGATGGGAGGAGGCGGGTACGGCGGCGAGGGCCACCGCGGGATGGGCGGGATGATGGGCGGCGGCGAGGGGCAGCAGCAGAGGCAGCCGGCCATGATGACGGCGCTGAAGGCGGCGACGGCGGCGACGGCGGGCGGGTCGATGCTGGTGCTGTCGGGGCTGATCCTGGCCGGCACGGTGATCGCGCTGACGGTGGCGACCCCCGTGCTGGTCATCTTCAGCCCCGTGCTGGTGCCGGCCGCCATCGCGCTGGCGCTCATGGCCGCAGGCTTCATCACCTCCGGCGGCCTCGGCGTCGCCGCGCTCTCCGTCTTCTCCTGGATGTACAAGTACCTCACCGGCAAGCACCCGCCCGGCGCCGACCAGCTCGACCACGCCAAGGCCAGGCTCGCCTCGAAGGCCCGCGACATCAAGGATGCGGCGCAGCACCGCATCGACCAGGCGCAGGCGTCTTGAATGAACGAATGAATAAACCAAAGCGGCCGGATCTTGGACGGCCGGCTCTAGCGCGGGATGGGCGCGCCACCGCCGCCGGCATACGCATGGCCTACGGCTGCTGATGCTACGTACACTGCTGTAGTGTCTCTGGGTCGCCGCGCTAGTTCGCTAGCTAGCTACTCCTACCTGTCTATATGTTGTTCTTTCTCTCTGTGTGTGTGTATGTTGGGGCTTGCTGTGTAGCGTGTGTGCCCCTGTTGATCGGACGAGTGGCGGGCTGCATGCTGGATGTCTAGTTTGGATGTCATGTTTATGATGGGGAATAAAATGCAGTGTTTGGGCCTCACACCGAGCGTGCGAATTCAAGACCTTTTTTCGCAGCGTTGGCATGTTTGTCTAGCTGTTCTAGCTAACCGTGGTGCTTGCCGCGCGGGCCCGGAGAAGCTGAAGAGAGATTTGTTTGGTCGCAAGTCTCCTCCGCTTCGTCTTTGGTTCGTGTGGATATCTGCATGTCTCAACTCTCAAGGGAGCGATTTGATTACGCACATGTATTATTCTTCTTCGTAAAAATAAATACCTACCCAAAACGACAAGACGCGCAGAAGTTTTCCGGAAATGGGGTGGTTATCTTTATCTTGGCTGGAAAGCGCCGACGAGCGCATAGAGGTGAGCGTCATCCAGACAGTCAGTAGTGCACTAGTGCGTACTCTGCATTTGTTCAGAAGAGTGACATGGAACGGCCTCGCTGGAGCACGACGGGAATGAGTCTCAAGCCTATTGATCGACACGTGTTCTGCCCAAGCCAAGAGGCTGACGCGCGTCGAGGCCATCGGAACTTGGAATCTGAAAGTCTCGCGAATCCGTCAGTATGCAATGTCGCGGCCCTGCCGTGTGAAGTTCGCACACCGTAACGCTTTGCCCCATCGGCCCGGCAGCTGCTGCACACGGTCACCGCCGTGCGTCGCCACGTCTGAGCCAAGCCGTAACCGCGGTCACGCTGGTGACACAAGCCAGGCCAGAGATGGCGAAAAGGAATTGTCCCAGCACCACCGCGCCGCCCGCAATCCGCCATCCGGCTACTACTATGAGGCTATCCGCACTCATGTTACTCTATATCTTTCCTCTAAAAGGAATATTCTGTCCTGGTCATCGAGATTCCTTCCTCTATATCAACTTCCTCCGCACCCATCAAGCCGCACCGCACCGGCAAGGAGGTCGGTTTACCGCAAACCTCTGTCCGCCCGTACAGATGTGCGCCGCACCGCACATCTTTCCCAGAAAATGTAAGATGTCTTTCTTTGAAATCTTTGATCTACAGGTGAGATAGTGAAACTACTAATGCGTCCTGTCTAGACAACTATCCATCCCCATCTTATTTCATTCTCACGTGTTCCAGAAAAAAAAAAAAAGGCATCTGATGATCCGAGGCAACTGAGGCAGCTGCAAATGGGAACCTTATGGCCATCACATGCTTGAAAGAGCCATGACATTGAAGTTGTTTGAATGGGAATACTCTGCAACCCTTGCTTTTATAACTTTTGCGGCGTCCTGCACACACAGATATCCAAAAGCATAAGCATCATACAGATCCCAGATTTTGAGCAAGATATTACCAAGCAGCTAACTTTTGCAAACATAAGATTCATCTTTAGTTAGGTGAAAGCAGCGCCGTGTTACTTGTCACGCCAAAGAGCTATCAACAATTCGATATCACCAGTAAATAAAATTCACATAATTAAGGTATTTAATGTGCAGTCATCAGGCCTTTCTATTTCACAAGCTAAGAATTTAAAATGAATGCAGAGTATCAGATGAAAAGAAATAACATGAGTGGACTGAATTACCTGCAAAAAGGTTTCGGGTGAGGAAGGGCCATGACATATTGGCTGTGATTTTCCTCCATCAAGCTCGTAAAGTTCTCCTGAAGAAGATAAAGGGCTCTAATAAGTGATCAGAAGACTATATTTGGAGATTTGAACAGAAGTTCAACTGCGGTATCTTTGGCAGTCGATCGTTTGTTACATACCATCAACGCAAGAGAAACAAACATAATGTTCAATTACTCCATCCTTTGCCTGCATAGAAAAATATTTGTCAGATGGCAACCAAAGATGGAACAAGCTTAGACTAAGGAGGCTATAGTAAGATTTCCACCACAGTTCAAATATTTGAGACTGTCAGTGACAAGTGAACACATGATCAACAAAATTCACCAAAGATTGCAGATATTCATACTGAATATTGTGGTTTCAAATGATGGAAATGGGAAGTGTGTAAACTGGCTAGTAGGCAGATCTGAAATTGGCTGGGAACCTGTTACTCTGTTCGATCAGCAAATCTGGTGCTTGCAGTTAGTTCCCAGGTAGTTACTAGTAAGGGGGAGCATTATAATTGCCAGAATCACTGGCAACCAAACATTCTACAAAAATGGCATGCACACATTTCATCGAATAATACGCATGCATCTTGTGCAAATAGTAATGTATTAGGCACAAGCTATAGTAACCTCTGTGTCACCGGCAGTAACAGCAACAGAATGGGCATCCTCCATCTCTTCGTCCTCCTCAAGAAATGCAGCACGCTGAAAACATCAAGCACTCACAATATATTAATTCAACAAAGGAGGCGAAGTCATACGGTTAACCAGAAAGCATTATAATCATAACACATAGAACACTAACCTGGGTAGGGTCCATGTCAGCGGTTCGTTTATAAAACCTATCAAAATATGACCCCTCACCTGTAAGGAAAGTAGAGATCAAATGTCACTAAAGGTGAAAGACTTAGGCACTTAGCACCGAACAGGAAGGTTTTGAGGTATTGTCTGCATTTTTCAAGGGGTCATGAAAATTAATGTTGCAGATCAAATGTGCTGTAACACAAAAGAAACAGAATGACCTATAGAATACCATGTTTAAAGCAGGTATTGAAATGCTTAGACCAATTGGAGAGCCATTCTGAGGCACGAAAACAAACACCGATGAAAATTTAAAAGAGCTCAAAATCTTGGAAACACATTACCTAGCTTGATTCTGGAAGAAGCGTTCCCTAGCGCATGAATAATACCAACTGTTCCGCAGGCATTCCCAACAGTCTGTTTCGTGAAATATACATTCTTGCTGGGCTCCTGTTTTATTTAGTTTTAGAATCAATGAGAAAAGAAGAATCTACATTGCTGCAAAGTTTAGCTGTTCAAGGCCATACAAAATCAAATTGAGCTTTATCTCTCACATGTATTAAATATTCGATGAGGCTCATCAAACTTATTATTTACTCTGTGTTAATAATGCATCACTGATAACAGGGTGCATAGAAAATTTATAAGAACAACAAACATGTTTAGATTCCTAGATAAACAACCAATAGGAATGAATCATCACTGGAAAATAAGACCAGCAGATTTCATCTATAATGGATGAAGCTAGTTGGGTTTATTAAATCGAACCCGAGTAAGCTTATAATCGAAGAATAACTTACATGGTTTATTCATGTATAAGTAACCAGAAAGTATTGCTGCAGGTTTTCCGTTGCGTTTATAATGAGAAGTAACAATATGCACGTATTTTTTTGAAAATAATAATAATGATATGTCAGTTAAGCACATATGCACACTTATAAGTCAGGGAAGAAAAATAAGAAAACAAGCTGCAACAGTAATTGCTTTATCATTTAACATAACACATTGAAGTAAAATTGTGATGATGAAAAGTTATCATTAGAAAAGAACAAGGTCTACCAATCTAAAAGAAATTCCTTGCAATAGTAGTGAGCATTCTGAATTTTCTTTTCTAACAACACAATAAGGCCTTCCAGCAGAATCATCTATGATTACAGCATTTAGCATGCACGGATTTGTTCACTAAACGCATTAACCTCTCCATCTAGCCTGAGCTGATGCAACAATCTACACCGTATCACTTTGATTCCGAAGAGCTGGCCTAGATCTAAAATTGCATATCACAGCTCATCCCACATTAATAATGAGTGACACTGCCTGGCCAGTGAAGTGCACAGCTTATGACTATGCTACGCTTAACAAGTAGATCAATCAACCCATTAATCCTACAGGTTTAAAGGAACAAGCTGATCTGGATAAGAAAGCCATATTCGCCAATAAGCAATCACTGATCAACCGTACAATTAAGTCTCACCTTGGTGTCCATTGATGAGGCAGTTGACGCTTGGGATTCCTTGTTCCGATCCTGCCCATGAAAACGAGGTACAAGATAAGCAACAGAGGTTCAAGCAACCTGGACCGACGGACACAGAGCCAACTAGAAATCGCGGGGATCACCTGGGGGTACAGCAGGAGGACGGCGAGCACGGGCTGGGGCACCATGGCGAGCAGCTCATCGTCGAGGCCATACACGTCGCAGAAGCCCACGTCCTGGGGGACCCCCAGCCCCCACATGAACTGCAACGATCGCGTAGCGGACGGCGGCGTGAGCGGGGGTGAGCCGAGAGGCGGAACGGAGCCGGATTAACAGGGCGGAGGTAGGAGATGGGGGCGGGAGTGTACCTGGTTCATGACGTCCGGGTTCGCCTCGAGGGGGAGCCACCGCTTCCCCATGGCGACGAGCTCACCGGAGGAACGGAAGACGAGGGTATCGGCGTTCGGCGGCAACGGCAGCGGCGGCGGTCGTTTGGTGAGGTTCTGTGCCTTCGGCTGTGCGGCGAATGGGGGACGCGAACAGAGAGGAGGCGTTTTCTGTTGAGTTGCTTCTTCCGCTTTCGCCGCTGCGGTTGGTGATTTGGGCCCAAATGCGCTTTGGGCCTCCGCGACTAAAAAAAAAAAACCGAAAGGTTCAGGTGGCGGCGTTGGCGCCAAAGCTCAGCCAGTATGCAAACACATCTATCTAATTCTGGTCAATTCAGATCCGAGAATGTTGCATTGACAGCGAGACACACACCGCCACATCGAATCACACAACACCAAACTGACCGAACACCAACAATATGCAAACAATAGAGAAAAAAAAAATCAGTGGTCACTACTCTAGAAGAACTCGAAGTCCAGGTACTTCCCGCCCGACTTCACATCGGCGCCGACTATTCTCTTGCTGTTGCTCCCGATCGCCTCCGCCACCCCATACTTCACTGGCAGCTCAGCCTCGACCTGCCTGGGAACCTCAGGAGGGGTGCTGCACCGGATGAGAGCCCAGTTCACGCCCTCGAAGAATGGATGCTGCTTTATCTCTGTTGCACCCCTCTTCACGCCGAGGCGGTGCTGTGGTTCCTTGACCAGGAGCCCCCTGATTAGGTCTCTGCTCGAGTAGCTTGTCGACGGTGACTCTGGAAATCTTAGCTGCTGGCCGACCACATTAAACAACGTGGCACGGTTGCCTGACCCCTTGAATGGTGTTTTGCCGTATAGCAGCTCATGCAGGAAGATGCCGAAGGTCCACCAGTCAACAGCACTTCCATGGCCTTCGCCTTTGATGATTTCAGGGGCTAAGTACTCGTGAGTCCCGACAAATGACATTGATCGAGCTGATGTGGGCTCGGCAACAAGCTCAGGCAGGGTGGTGGTACTCTGTCCCAGCTCAGACCTTGTCTTTCGAGTCTTTTTCTTGCTCTTCTGACCGAAGAGTTTGGGCAAGAAGCATGCAGGCTGCATACACGCTGAAGTAGGTTCTATGCACGCAGGTTGTACGCAGAAACCGCCCGCTCTTCTGGGATCAGAATCAAAAGCTGATGTTCTGATGAGTGTAGGAGAGACTGCACATCTCAGGGAGAGGTCGAAATCTGAGAGCATTATGTGGCCATCATCACGGACTAGAACATTTTCTGGTTTGAGATCCCTGTAGACAACTCCCAACATGTGTAGATATTCTAGAGCTAGAAGTACTTCTGCAGCATAAAACCTGCCCAGATGATAAACACAATGTTAGTTCTTGCAATTAGAGAGGTCGGTTCTCAGCACGATAAGCAGCTATTGAAGTGTTCAGAAAGTGAAATAAAACTACAATGTAGCATGGCCTAATATTTCAAATATTTCACTTGAATCATGACAGGAACATTTTAAGGACACCTCCATGGGTACACTTTGTTCTCTGCACATAATTCAAAGAAATAAGACCAAAGACTCTATTTGGCCATTTTGCACAAGAGCATAACTGCACAAAATTAGATTCTTCACAAAGCCCAATAGTTTGAATTAACATTGTAACACTATGACAATAAATCCAGCAGTAAATTACAGTAACAAAATCCCAGGCCAATATAATTTTGTTAAGCAAATGTCAATAGATATTTTTTATGTGCATTCATTCATGTGGGATTTTCTGCTCTAGTCCTAACAAGCCATCTTACTGAAAAAATGCAACCATTGGTTTAATGTAGGTTACCTAGCAGCGTACTCAGAGAAATGTTTTCCCGGTTGTCTCTGTCGCAGAGTATGCAGATCGCCACCTGGACAGAATTCCATGACCAAACAAGAGAACCTATCGGTCTCAAAGTGTGTGTACAGAGTTGGGAGGAATGGGTGGTCCAGAAGTTGTAGGATCTCCCTTTCAGTTTGAGCCCTATTCAACTTCTTCCTACTTGCCAAGGATGCCTTGTCCATTACTTTCATTGCAAAGTAGCACCTAGTCCCACTTAATTCTGAGAGGTAGACACTGCCAATGTCACCACAGCCCAGGCGTTTGAGTAGTCTGAAATGGCTCATCCCAAGCACACCATCACGAGTCCGTACAGCATGAATTGCCTTCCATCTAGGATCATTCCCCTTGTGAGGCTTGTTGGCACCTCCAGTGATATGGCTCCAGCTGCTGTCATCGCTAACACCACTGCTGTCACTTGCTCGACTCATGCTAGTTTTTGCACTTTCTAGCATATCCCCTCGAATGCCCTTTACACTTCCAGAGTTTCTCTCCACAGTAAGCATTGCTTCACTAGCTACAGCATCACTTTTATACGTGCTTGTGCAGCTGTTCAAAGTGCTCATGGCGGTGACCACACCCATGCTGTCAATGCTACTGTGTGGGCTAACATTGCCACTGGGAGGGAGTGAAGCATCCCAAACACACTCCTTCTCCTCTGAGTCCTGAGGCAAAGATGTAGCCTGAGACGAGCGTGCCGTGGCCACCGATGCCACTGCAGAACTAGACACCTTCCTCTCTTCAGCCAAGCCTTCAGCACCACCTGTTGCTACCACCAAATTTGCCTTTGTGCCAGTAACACGGACCGAGAGGTCATCTATGAAAGGCCCCTTCGCCGACAGGCCTCGCACTAAAGACACCGGCAGCTCGGATTTCTCCTCATCAATTGCAACATAGACTGTCTTCATAATATCCATATCAATTGGCTCTGGAGGGTGGCTAGCCCCAGAGAAGGAGCTCCGGCCACCCTCATCTGAGGAATCCAGGCTCCGGAAGCTCTCCTCACCATCAGCTAGCAAATCCTTCTCATCATGCTGTTGGGAGTTCTTCCCTTTCCATGACGCCTTTATCGGTATCGGCAGCTCCAAACTCTGAATCTTCCGAGCAGTGACGACCAAAGGGTCTTTAGGCTCAGCAATTTTATCCACTGCCTCCATCTAACCTCAGCATAACAAGTGCAGAACCGCCAACAACGATTTCGTCTCTTCTAGGCGAAATTCCCGAGCAATTCTCTCCAACGGAAAAGGGTAGCGTGTATCTTGGAGATACGCAGGTTTTCACCAGCACTCCACGGCTCCACCTACAAGAGGCACCAAAAGATTTAAGGAGCTGAAGAAGACCAGAATTTCTCTTCAAGTCAAAGGGTTCCAGAATCAAACCTGCTTGAGCTCCAATTCCGGGCACCACCGCGCGAAGCAACTCTCCGGAGTAGGAGGAACTCCACCTTCGCGTCCCTGGCAAAATACAAAAGCATCGTTCAATCCAACGGATTAGACATTACTTTCTTAAGAAAACAACAAGCCACCAAATTACGCCTAAGGTTCCTTCAACCCCACGATTCCCAGCCCTGAAATCCCAACTTGCAACCAGGAAATGCACCCACCCCGCATTCAGATCTTTCCCGCACGCAAAGAGCACAAAGAAACCAACAAAGACGAACCGAAACCGGCGCTTCCCGGAGAAAACAAGAACCGACCCGAGTAAAGAAACTGAACAAGAACAAAAGAAGCACCTCGAATGGGGGGAGGCAGAGATCCCGGGGAGGCTGCAGCGGTGCTCTCCGTGTTCTTGGCTCTCTACTCGCCTCGCCACCGCCCACCAGCGTTACCACTGCTCGGTTGTACTAGTCCCCGAGTAACTGCGCACTCGCCCGCGGCCTGCCCTCTCTCTCTCTCCTCTCGTGAGGACGGGAAGTGGAGGAGGACAAAAGCAAAAGCGAAAGGCGTGGTAACTGTGGAGCTCGGAGGTGGGGTGGGGGCGTAGGATTTTTATTTCCTGCTTTTTTTTACCTTTGGAAATTAGTGAAGCAGACAGAGAACGCAGTAAAGGGCACGGGCGCGCGGCGCGTGGGATGCTACACAAGATACAGGAACTACATCAGCGTTTCCCGCCGCTAACCTCCAGTTTACTTTCCCTAATCAAGCAGCTTTCTTCACTTTGGTCCATTCTTTATCTTCTTGTCGCTGATCGAACCCTGCAACCTACCTTGAAGATCGGAGAAAAAAAAAATCTAGCAGGATGCTTGAGTGCTTGACAATACCATACGACAATCCTCAGAAATTGCTGATGCTGTACGGTATCCCTTATTTTGTGTGTGTGTGTGTGTGAAAATGCTGATTAGAATCTTAATCATGCATGAATCACATTAAAAATGCTCGCGACCCTTTCTTTCGATAGCGAACATTCTTTCTCACGTACACCTAGACCATTACATGAGAAATTTCATATTTATAACCCTTTACAGTTTGTGAATCAATATAGAAAAGAAGCTTTACTGGAGAAATAATTCTAACCATAGCAAACTGTTGTTTTATTGAAGTTACAAATATCGCCGAAAATGAATTAATTAGTGTGTAGAAACGGGTCGGAGCCTCCGAAGACGTTGGGCCCAGAGCGCGGGACCATGTTGCAGCTCTTTTGGACTACAGGGGACCCATCTGTCACCATCACTTCCTGGGGTGCAGCAAAGCCTGCAACCCAATTACAATTACCCAAAGAAAGGAGCATGCGTGACCTATTGAGTGATGCCATTTAACGCCCTAATCGTCTGTTCACTCTTTTAATCATGTTTCATGAACAACTTTAGAGAGGAAAAGGATCCCTATAACTTTATAGAACGAACTAAAGCAATATTTCTATCCTGGAATAAGTACCAAACGTATTTTTCTCCAATTATTAGATGGATTGATATTGTAAAGATGCAAACAAACAAGAGAAAAATAACGAAACTTTCTAAGAAAGAAAAACATACAGCTCGCACCTGAGTGTTCCGTAAGACTATTTCTTGATTCCAGTCTCCGGAAAAGATGAAAACCCTTTTGAAGGAAAATTAATGTAAACAGCCCCAAAACTGCTACCGATTCCAATGGTTCCAAACTACTAACCGGATGCTGAAAGGTGTGAAGGGGCAGGTCACATCCTCAAAATCAATGGCACCTCTTATTGGTATATGTCGTACCAAGTGCGCATAATGGTGGCATCTGATGATGGTCTATCTTTCAGGTAGGTGTTGTTAGTGAGAGCAATTAGCAGACTAATCAAAAGGATCTACGGCACGTAGGTGGCTTTAGATACGATAAGGCCCGTGATAGCACAATGCGGGAGTGGTTGTCAGGACAAGAAGACAAGTCGTCAACTCACCCTACATAGGCTGTCCTCCCCATCTTTTGCCTTTCTTTCTCCTCCCGCCCCTAATGATCCCCGCAGGACCATATGGCATCGTACCTGTCCTGCTTTTGAGAATGGTTTTGTCTGTTGACCGAAACAATTAGGTTTTCGGCAAGTTCCTTTTGGTCTATCAGCTTGCGTCGCTGTACATCACACTCCTTCAAAAAGGTATTTCGGAAAGAATCAGGTAACTGAAATGACAGTGAAATAACCTGACAAAATTAAGAGCCACATTTTAATCCAAGAAAAAACTGGGAGAAATAGCAGTTAAAGCACATTGGAAAGTGACATGATAACTCTTCAATTCAAACTCCTTGCTGCTCCAATACTAAAAACTTCATTCGCAGACAATTCCAGGGAGCAGGTCGTGGTTTCATACGCATATAAACCGGTAAAAACAGAATTATTATACAGGAGTGACACGTAATTTTATTCAATCTCCTTTTCTTTTCCTTTTGAAGCTATTGGATTGAGTATGCAACTATTTACTGAGTCATAGAAAATTTACATTGCATCCAGATATCTAAACTGAAGTGACCTGATCTGAAGCTTATTGTCGGAGAGTACATGTCAAAAACAAAACAGGCAGAAAAAAGAAGGGAGAAAAATCCAAGATGATCTGAAACGAATCACGGACCTGGAATCCTGGACAACAATCCAACGTATGTGCATGCAATTAGCAGGTTTCGTAGGGCTCTCATGCTTCCACACTGCCCAATTCTGCAGCCAGATTTCCAGTTGCAGTTTCCATGCACTGCCTGCATACCTGCACCTTCAATTTCATAACAGATGTATGGTGTGAATGATAGCTCCTCGTTCTGATGTCAAAAGCAGAGCCAAGAAAATTACGTGTGTCATGAATTAGATGACTTCCTCAAGTTCATACCGGCAGGCTTAAGAATTGCTATGTTGTTTCTTCCAGCAAAAATTACTATGGTTATTATAAATCATGGTGAATAGTAACATGGATTAAACATATTTTGGGCTATGGTCTGATTTTGTTATTCACTTAACTAGTGTAGGTACAACAGCTTAGGATTCAACATGTATACAAATGATTATTTAAGCATGATTTCCTTCTAATAGTTTAACCCCAATATGCTCCTCTGCCCTAGGCAATATGATGCGCGCTGTGAACAGTAGAAAAAAGGTGGGTGCAAAAGCCAAGGGCCATCATCAAGGAGGAGGCATGATGTAATGATTAGCTTTGCATTCTAATTCAGCTGGCCCCATTAGTTAAGCTAGTATGAGGCATCGGGATTGCCTCTACTCAAGCAACAACCAGTGGCCCCCAAGGGCCAATTCTTTTTGACAAACTTCATGCAAATTGGCATAGAGTAATAGAGTATGTCTACCCAAGTAACAAATTGGTCTCCTTTCCTGGTTGTTCCCCGGGCCTCCATCCATCTGGGCATTGGAATCCAGGAAAGTTGCAGAGTCCAATTCTGGTCTTCTGGAGCATGCATCTACTCTCATCTCTCCTATGATGCACAGCAACTTTAGCCTGATAAAAAGGCTGAATAACGTGAGGCTGTGGGGTTTCCCCTTCACCTTGCCCTGAATATGCCTCATTTGCCTATCAGTTCATGATGGTTACTCTCGCACGACAGACAGGACTGCAGCCTCTAGATCTGACTGCTTCACTGGTGACTTGATATACACAAGGCTGGCTTAAGTTTCTGCAGAGGTCCAAATTTTGGGATGTTGAGAATTGCAGTTTTATACGCCAGCAGAAATAGCAGAGCATATGCCATGTTGGAGAAACAATACAAAGAGCCGGTGAGTAATCAGTACTGCGAGCAATAAGCAACAATAGAACACATGGATCTCAGGGGCCAATAAATCTAAAAGGAAAACGAAATAAATGGAGAGGCCACTAGCGACTGCTTTGTTCTTGGGATGTTGTTGCTACCCATTACCAGTTTGATGTCACTGTTCAAAAGCAAAACCAATATCTCAACGATGGTGTCAGTTTCTACTGCTACCATGATAGTAACTCCATAAGAAAGAAAACACAAGAGAATTGGATTGCTCATTAAATAAATATGAGCGAAAAAAGAGTAAAATTGTATGCAAACCCCACAACCTGTCATCTTTGGTGGATGCAGTACCGTAGGCTTCCTTATGAAAAACAGTTGCTGTGTCAAATCCAATGGCATCAGACAATCAGGTGTACAAACAGTTCAACAAAGTACTAATTGTAAGTTCAGAATGTATTACCAAGTGAAAATATATCACAGATGGCCGGACAAGTGCACTGGGTACAAAATGATATCACACCATTCAAAAGTAGCCCCGGACAGATCCTTAATAAGGCCCTAATGACTATCATGGCACATACGATAGCCAATCAATTTATGATGAAGGAAAGAACATATAATACTTTTTCGGTTCCGAATTTGTAAAATTGTAATCCATATCCAGTAGTATCATTAAACTATGACAGACTGATAATTCAATATATAAGTAGCAGTGTAATCAAAATTTGCAATAGCTTAAAAAAAACAGAAGTATAACACATATTTGCTCTTTAACTCTTTTAATAAGAACTATAAAACCAGAGCTCAAGAAAGTACCTGAGTCCCACATGATTTTATTTGCAAACACAATATGCTAAAGTTTACTAGGGACACTAATTCAAATAGGAGAGAACAATCATGGTATTAATATATATGATACATAAATCCATTACGTATTTCTCATATGCTTCTCTATGGTTATAAAAAGATATGAACTAAAATTCGTATACAAACAAACATTTCTTGAACAAGTTTTACAATACCGTACTGTTGAGCAGTCTAGAATTTGGATACCCAAATCAGATGGTGCTTAATTTGAAACATGTTGACTAACCTGTCAGAGTTGGGTTGCACTGGAAAAGGTTTGACAATCTAACCTTTGTGTTCCCATTTGGAGCATGAATACATCGATGGTTATGATCACAGAACACATACAATGTGTATTTGGCAGAACTAACAAGAAACGCCACTAAGATTATGAGATGTGAATAATCAGGGGATAGAGGTTAACCTCATTCCAATTTGCACGTGAGTGAAACACAGATCAGCAAAAACAGCACATCTCACAAGAGATACAATGGAAATACGTAAATACTAAAAAAAATGATATGTTAGATGTCATGTGGGGCCGGCACTACTCCAGGCGGAACAAACCAGCTTGTGAGGAGTAGTCCCGCCGTCGTTTACGCTTGCCAGGATGGGGTCAGATATTCAGTTAGTTCAGGTATCAGTTGAGATTCGATTGTTAGCGCGTCAAGTTTGTAGCGAGTCAGTTAGAATGATTGTTTAGGCCGGACTCTATATCTCCAATTTCCTATCTCCAATTCTATCTCTAATCTCCCTATAAATCCTAAGGTCATGAGGAGCATAACCCGAATTACCATCCACCCACAACATCAGAACTTACAAGAAATTGGACTCATAACACCTATGCCAAGTTTATTAAACTTATAACCCAAGAAATGCATATATGACGACATGTATACAATGCAATAGAGCACCAACAGAACTTTGGTTTAGATCAAGCCAACATGGCTACTCTAAATACAAAAAGTCTGGCTTAATGCCGAAACTTGATTGCAGTTTGTACAATACTGAGCTATTGCAGCACAAAAGCAACTGCTATGCTCCATCAGCTAATCCACAAGTGCATGTTCACATCATTTCTATCCTTGAAGGCGCTAGCTGCATATCTTAATGGCTAGGAAGTTATTGCGAAAACTCTATGATACTTTTCAAAAGAGAAAATTAAGAGACCTATTAACTAAAAAATGAAACTGCCGTCATTTTATACATTTAATAAAGCTAAAGAAACTTCATAGTGGCTATTTAAAACCAGAAAGACCAAAACAATGTTCCACATTAAGACGTTCAATACGGCAGTTTGATTCCATTTTCTTCAAACATTGTTACGGGTTTCCAAGGTCAACGACATTAGGTGGAGGGATTATGAACAGCAAGTGTCACCGACGTTCAAGTACACATGATAGAGGCTGACAGACAGAGAAGTTACTTCCTGACACAAGTTCAGACAACCTATACTCTATTTATGTTCCATTACCGGGTCAAGTCCATACTTTTTGAAAGACCTGACATTGCCGGCTTCATAGATAATAAGCATTGAAGCGGAATCAACACGATTACTGGTGGCCGTACCACCAATAAGGTGGGGGGGAGCAAATAGAAAGGGGAAAGGAAATGTGCAATACAGAAGTGCTATCTGCCAAATCCAAATTTCAGTATGATTGCATCCAACTGGATTGGTTTGGTTGGGTCTGATCAAATATCAAAGTATGTGACAAAGGCTAGACTACCATTTTCATTCAACAATTTGTAAACATAAAATAAGGTCTAACTTGAAAACATGATCCCGCCATATGTGTGCTTGACTTAATTTTAATGCAGAGCATTACTAAGACATTGATGAAGTTAACAAGGTGTGGTGCCATGGTTAAACATAGCTAAGTGGTAATAGTGCCACCAACTATTTAACTTTTTGAAAGTACTACATTGCAATTGTAATGGAGTGTAAGCTTCTGCCAAAACATCCAAAATCTAAGTGGTGGGAACTGTAATTTGAGTTCATGTCTATGACGAAGGAGAGAACCAGACTTTCCGTTCATCTAATTGGCAACAGTTATTTCTAATCAAACATAAAAGTTTTAAGGTAATTCAAGCACTAGATGGTAGTGATGCCCTATTGAATGTGTGGACATCTTGTAAGGTCTTATCATATAACAAATGCAATATCTAAAATGGTAGCACTAGAAACCAACAGGTAATAAGTCTCTCTGATCATACAAGGAGTCAGTTAGCTAATCAGAAAGTATATAGCTTTCATATTGTGGACTTGTGAATAACTGCCACGCTATAAACAGGTTTGCAAGTATATACCTCCCTAACCAAGGGTCGACAAGAGATACTAATAATCTGCATTAGCTTGCATATTCTTAAGTAGCAAGAAAAGCATACGCCAAATTTTTGCTAGAACATGATACTCACAGCAGTCTACAACAGCTTTGCAGAACTTCTACTATGTGGCCGCTAATTGATTTGATCCAAGTGACAGGAAGAGCACCACAATCTCAAAACAGCAAAATCAGAACACAAGACTATCAGCCTATGTCAACCATCACTCTCGCCTTCATCTTCATCATACTCAGCAGGGTCGTCATCATCCACAATATCCATTCCGAAGCATTCGACATCAGCGTCCTCATCCATCCCCTCGCCATGAAATTCTTCCTCTCCATCCAGGGCACCATCTTCTTCATCTCCATCGTCATCCAGAACAAGCTTGGACAAGCCCTTCCCACGGTACAGCACCCCAGTGCGCATCACATAGTGCACCTTGTCCCTCACTGCTGCGAGGGGATGCTGCTCCACTAGCTTCCCTCTTTCATACCCCTCTCGGAGCACCACTGTCGTTGTCTTGCACTTCAATGACAAGTAAAACACCCCGGGGTACCGCGTGAACAGCCTCGTGAACCTGTGCGGCAGGCCCAGCTCCTCCCGGAGTAGCCTGATGGCATTCCTCCGCACCATCTTGTGCACCGTCAGCCCGAGCAGCTCATGCAGCAAGCCAACGTTCCTCTTCTCATAGATGTCGCTGTCGGGATCGATCCCCGACGCGTCATCGTACGGCGAGATGTAGGGAAGCCGGTGGAACTCGTCCATCCACGCCTTGACCTTCTTCATCCCGCCGTAGCCGCGAGGGAACCGCATCGGGAACGCGAGGGGCGCGCTCGACGAGGACGGGGGCCGCGACAGCGCGCGGTAAGTCGCGGCGTCGATGGCCGCGGCATGCCGTCGCTGGAGCGCGGAGACAGCGATATCATCAGGGAGGCCGGAGGCGGACAGTAGCGAGATGCGGTTGTTGGCGACGGTGAAGGTGCCGGGGTGGGAGGACGGGAAGGCCGTGGCGAAGTTGAACGGGAGGCCGAGGTCGAAGCGGAGCGGGAGGACTGACGCGAGCGGGAGCGACCTGGAGCGGGTGAGGAGGAGGAGGCGCGCCAGGCGGAGGTGCGCGTCGCGCGCAGAGGCGTCGGCGAGGCGGGTGAGGAGGGTGTGGGAGGCGGGGGTGAGGGAGAAGGAGGGCAGAGTGGGGAACCGCGGGTGCGGTTGCTCGGCGAAGAGAGTGGGGTGGCGGCGGAGGAAGCGGAGCACGGGGACCGTGAGCCCGAGCGGCTTCTGGAGCCGCGCGAGCGAGCGCGCCGGCACCGGCGAGGCGGCGGGGAGGCGCGCAAGGTGGTCGAGCAGCAGGCAGGACGCGCGGATGGAGGTGGTGCGCGCGATCAGGTGGTCCAGGCCACGGTTCTTCACCCACTTGAGCCGCACCTTCTGCATCGCGGGAGGGTGGAGGCGGGCGGCTCGGGTTGGGCGCGCGGCGGACGCCGGTGGCCTGATATGCCTGGCTGGAAGCGGAGCGGCGGCGGCGCGCGCGTAGTGTTTGACGAAATGCGGGAGTGCCGCGGCGGGTGGGGTCGTCAGCTACTCAGCTTCGAACCATTACCAGACCTGGTTTCTCCACATCGTGGTTGCAAGCCCAACCGAATATTGGGCCAGAACAGCTAGACCGGCTCCTCCTCAAACCGACATGAAAAAATTAGGCCTAAAGCCCAAAACCGACATCACGTGATCACTCCTGCAGGTCCACCACCTGCGTTTGGCGCCAGTACTACACTCTCTACCTGTTTTTTTTTTACCCATTCCTTTCTTACCCACAATAACAGAGTGTACCCAAAAGTGTGGGACCAACCTTGCATGAGCCCACCAGTCACAGACTGAAACCGTGAAACACACCGCCCATTCCGCTGTCTTGTCTCGGAAGAAAGAAATCGAAGCCCCCCCAAGACCGAGCTCGTGTCTTCTTGTTCCGTACTGGCCTCCCCCGCGAACACACACAGAGAGAAGGGGCTCGCTATAAAACCCCTCTAGCAGCTTGCAACCCATCCCACCTCGCCTTCCTCGCCGACCACTTCCGCCACCACCCAACCCATCGTCTCGCCGCAGCCGAAGGCTAGGGTTTCCGCACCGCCCCCGCTCCTCCCCGCGCCCATGGTGCTGTACCACAGATGTATGTATGCTGCCCGATCGTCTTTGATCTCGCTTCGATTTCGATTGGTTGCTTTGTTTCCACGCGGATTTGTTTTGGTTCCTTCGTTTCTCTTGGATTTTGTGTGGTTTTCTTCGTTTCCGCCCGCGGATTTTGCTTGGTTCCTTCGTTTCTCACGGATTTCGTTTGGTTGCTTTGGTCGGCATGCTGCAGATGGCTACGGGAACGCCAAGTTCATGGAGGTGGCGCAGGGCTTCCACCCGCGCGGGATCCCCAAGTCCGAGGCGAGAGGGGGAGCCGGCGAAGCCGTGAAGAAAGTCAAGCGCTGGCTCGCGAAGATGGACAAGGCGGTGGACTACGACTTCTACGAGGACGAGGAGCTCCGCTACAGCCGCTTCAAGTCGCCCTTCGACCGCCGCCCCCTCGTCGGCCGCCGTCCACGTATCAGGTATGCCGCGGTTCTGCTCTCTGCTCCTGCTTTGCTTTTTTGCTCTTGATGGTATGCTCGATGTGCTCACGCGCTCGCGTGACAGTGAATTTGGGTGACGAATTGGGTAATTTGGTGGGGTTTGATCCGTGGGCATTTGCGCCGTCTGCGTGCAGGAAGAACGAAGGGAAGCGCACACTCCGCCTCGTCGGGAGCAGCAACCCGGACTACATGCGTCAATGGTGCGCGCCACTCGATTTTTCCGTTTCGGTTTGTGAAAGAGATCTTGTGATTCCAGCGTTGTTGATTCCATTGCGATCGGTTCGTCTGCTGTTTGTTGCAGTGAGGAGGCTGCATTCGGTGATTTCGGCAGGGGAGACTGGGAGTCCGAGGACGAGCAGTAGGAGGGCCGTAAGGTTTGTGATCTGCTCAATGTTCAATCGAGAAATGCTATGACTTATTTGTTTACTGCTGTGGAGATGAATTGCCGAGTAGTTAGTTGGCTAGATCCATTTTGGTTTGTCACTGCAGCTGTGATGTTTGATCGGCAATCTCAGTAAGAATGTGTGTCCAGTTTTGCATATGTACAGTGTTTAATTGTGATGACCTGCAGAAATTGTCAAACTGAACAGGAAGTGCATTGAACTGAGATGGCTATGTGTTTTTTTTGTGTGGCACAAAATAGGTGATGTGGTCCGCTTATGATATTAGTGCAGAACATTGAAATAATGGGCATTGGTGTAGCAGATTTAGCCATAACTTTGATCTTGCTTGTTTGATGATTTCTGACTAGCAGCATGTGAAATAGGATTAGGTTGTGATCCTGCAATTTCTAATCCCTGATGTGTAGTTTATTTTTTTTCTATTTCTTCTGTGGAGATGACCTTCTTCACCGTAGCTATTGGATTCAACTTTTCTCAATTTCTATTTATTGTTTGATCAGTCATGACTTCCCATTTTTTACCTTTGGACTTGCATCTGTGTCGTAGTTTGACTTGTGGACGACATGCAGTGAAATTGAACAGTCAAAGTGTATAAGATTGAGATGACAATGTGCTTTGAGCATCACGTTTTCTTTTCTCTTGTTCTAAGTTAGTGCAAAAGTTGAATAGTGGAGATTAATGTTTCAGATATAACTATATCTTGAGCCTAGTTAGTTGATGATCCTTGGCTAGCAGCATTTAATACAGTTTAGATCAATTGGTCTTTATGTCCTTCCTATTGTGTAATATCAAACAATTCCACATATCCTTGTTGCTACAAACCACTGCACATCCTGTCAGTTATTGCTGCACTGCATTATGAATTTATCAATGTTGCATAGAAAGCCATGATTTGAGAGTAGTTACCTGATTTGTAACTACCAGCATTTAACACAGTTTAGATCCATTTTCATTTCATTGCGGTTCTTCAGTTCCTTCTCATTGCGTCATAGAACATGGGGGAAATACAGAGCATACCTCTGTCAGTAATTGTTTTACTAAATTTGTAACTGTTATTTGTGATCATTTTCACTGTTGGGTTCATTACAATAGCCAATAGTGAAAGGCAGAACTGGAGACATATTTACTTGAGAAGTTTTTTTTTTTTGAAAGACCCATATTTACTTGAGAAGTTGCTTCTGCCATGTGTTGAAAAATAAGCTTGTTTGGATAGCATGATCAACTAGATTTCTTTGTTTGTTTCCCTGGCTTATTCATATTACTACTGCATGATCCATTAGTTTCAGACGTTGTTGAATGCTAGCTCTGCTCAACCTTTCATATTCCTAAAGAATGTAACTGTTGGCTGTGAAACAACTTTTTAATCCCGCATCATTTTCCACTTCTATCTGTTTGTTACAAGTGATAAACATATATCAGAAGTAACAGGGGATGTTCCCAGATGCTTGAAATCAGTTTTGCTAAGTTGATTATGACCTATGTGACCAGTTCCTTGTGTCTGATGGAATCTACCTTGTGTTGTCTTTGCAGAACACCAGCCTATTGAGGAAGGGAGGAGTACAGTACAGTTTGTGGGTGTCTTGTCGTGCGACTCTGGAGTTGCATATCCGCATAGGATCGGAGTACAGTTCGAGGGCTTACATATCTGCATACGAGTACCTTTACGTTTCTGCAATGCGAGGAGAGTGTTCGACCTGTAATAATTTTGCACTCTCTATGATCGTTTTTTTGCACTGCGTACATGGTTTTGTAGTGTCAGAAGCTGACGTAATGCTTCCAGTGAAAAGAGACCAAATTGGCTTTGCCTCGCTGTTGTCCTCTTGTTTGATTTTGCATTCGCGGTCAGGCGTTTTCTGTCTGCACACTGATTGACTGATTGTACGTTTGGCACTTGTCTGTAAACCTGCACTTCTTACAAAGTAGCGAGCTATATTCGTAAGTTGGAAGCCAATTCAGAATATTTGTGCCATGTAGCTAAAATCCACACGGCTTTTTGTTCTACACGTAGGCAAATCAACATGATTACAGTTTGTGCATGTTTTATAATAACAATAAGATTAAATTATGAAACTACTCATCCATAGTAAGCTTCAGGATACTAGGATCAGTGACACGCCCTGCGAGAATGATGGCACCGCTGTCTTCTTCCACCACGAAAAACATAAACGGATGGTCGATAATAAAGTCGGCACCCCCCGACGAAGGCTCCGGTCCCGCATAGTCGATCAAGCAGACCTTAGCACCTGATGGCTGGGCGCTGTCCGCGTTCACCTCGACCTCAGTCTTGTGCACCATGTCGTTTACGAAGCAAGGCTCGCTGGAGCCATCGTCCTCGAGCATTTCCAGCATGTCAGCTTCTCTTGTGAACAAAGCTTTGACCCCAAGATCCTGGAGGACCCGCTTCACGCTGGTGGAGGAGAAGAGCTTGAACATGGGCACCCGGAACTTGCCCACCTTGACGCGCTTCTCCGGTAGTAGGTGCTCGTGCAGGAAGCCTGGCCTGGACATCACCTTGTCCGCGAGGCTCCAAAGGCCGTCGCGGTCGTCCGGGAGGAAGAAGCACATGGAGTATCTCGCAAACGGTGGCGGGGCCTCGCCCATCGCCCTGGCGAGATCAACCACCACGCTCCACGGGTACCCTTTGAACTGGAAGTGCGGCATGTACGGGATCTTGAGGACCTTGAACCCGTCGTGCGTGGCGATGAACTGGTCCTCGTGGCTGTGCATGAACTGGGCGTTGACGACGCTGCCGTCGAGGCGGTGGAAGTTGTAGTCCGTCCTTGACCAGGTGAAGAATGGCATGTCCCAGGCGCCCCTGAAGAAGAAGTAGCTGGTGTGGAGAAGACGCGTGTCCTTGTCCACCGATCCTGCATCGAGCATCAACCCACCGATCCTCCCCGCAAGCCGGGTGTTGATGAACTTCCTCGCTTCGTCTCCCTGCCGAGTCAAAAATTGATTGAAGCGTTCATTATAAAACAATTTTTTTTTTTGCTGAATTACAATTGGACATTGGTGGAGGAGGATTGCATTGCGGGCTGACCATGGTGCGGAAGTCGAGTGCGCTTGTAAAACAACAGAGCATATGTGCGGTTAAATCGCAGTCCGGTTTCATTTTTCGCGTGGCGTCATGCCACAAATGGCTAAAGTTCTCAATCTCGGGGCCGTCAGGATATGGGTCGCCGGCGAAGGCATCGTCCACCATGTCCATTGACTTTCCTAAGAGCCCATCGCGGCCCCTGGCGCCAAAGACGCGGAGGAGCTCCTTGAGGGTGCTGCCCCGGGAGCCGGCGACCATAAGGGATAACGCAGAGTAAACGCAGAGAGGCGAGAAGACGAAGTTGCTGGCCCTGCTTGCGCCATCGATGGGATTGAAGGTTTTGGCGACTAGCAACTGCTTCATCAGGCGGTGGGACACCGCTGACAGGCCGGAGCTAGCGTAAAGCCGTGCCGACGCCGCTTCCATGGGTGCGTCCTGTAAGAACAAATTAATCTACGTCAAAAACCTTGAGCTATTTAGTGCTATATATTAATCGTGTATAGTAGCCTATCTCCTGTTGTACAGAAAAAATGTTATTTTAGATGCAAAATTTATCTGATAAAGATAGGATTTCCTGTATGGGTTGGACTAAAATTGGTTGACAATCGATTCTATCTCCTGCCTATGAACCAACGTTAGCCCCCTATCAGAGGAGAACTAAGATAATTCCACTCAGATATCCATTAACCCATAATATTTATAATAATAAAGACGTATTAAAAGAAGACAGCAGTTCTCTCAAGCGAACAAATTAGCAAGTAGAAAAATGAAAGATATATGAAGCAATGTACTTTATATAATCATTTAATGGCCTAGATACATTAGAGTCCATGCCAACTCTAATTACTAGTAAATAGCTCGATCCGAAACAATAAATAGTTTATCTGTTTGGTTTAACGTTTCATAAAAGTAATCCCAATGAAAATTTCATTTAAAAAAATGACACACCATTGACTATTTTTTATGATGTGGCAGAGATAGTTTCTTCAAGATGATGTGTCACCGCGGTAACAGTGACCAGGCGGCGGCGGTTCGCCTGAGCGAGGCCGGCAGCTTATTCTGTGCGTGCATGAACGTAGGGTTGCTGTGCCATGCAGTGCTGATGCGAAACAGATTGAGATAACTACTAGTGTACTCATAAAAGGAAATGCGAAGATGGTGGAGCCGTACCGCGGTTCAGTGGGGGCAAAAAGGAGGCCCGGTGATGCAGATAAAGAATCGAAGATGGACGGGCGATTACTTCGGCTTCTTGTTCCAAGCAGCTCCCCGGTAGGATCCAAGCTCTCTCTTCCTTGCACCCAATAAAGGGGATGTCAGCAGTTCAGCACCGTGGACGCGAGTGCAGAGGCGAAGGAGAGGTGTCCTCACCTACCTGGGGCAACGGCCGCAAACGGCGGCGCTTGCCGTGGAAGGGAGAGGAAAAGGGACGTCCGAGGAAGAGAGGGGCAGGTATGAGATGACGAGTGGCGGCCGAGTTGGGGAACAGGGGGGCGAGCTAGGGATTATTGACGGTTCTCGTGGCGATTAGGGACGTGCGAGAGTACAGGCCCACGCTGAAGGATCAAAATTATGTTATGTTCCCCTAGTGTGGTTTTAAATGTGTTTTTGTATGATATTAGTATCGGTTAGATATCTCTTTGCATATTTGCCATTAAAATGTCAAAACTGTAAAATTACCACTGACCTGGTTCAGAAGAATAAAAAATTTGTCCCTTCTTTCTTCTCTCCAGTCACACACCAACGGCGGCACTCGACAAGGCTCTCCGTCGCCCGCGATCACTTGAGCGGTGCGGCCCTGCGGCGGCGGGCTAGCTCTGTGTCACATTCGTCCAAGTTTGAAGCCAATTCAGAAAGTTTGTACATGTTTCATTCGTGCATGCTGGAACTGCTCATCCCGGAAGAATGATAGCGCTTTCGCACCCCCGGAGGAAGGCTCTGGTCCCGCACTGGCTTCGAACCATCGGGTCGTGCACTGTTCTCGACGAGCGCCCTGTGCAACATTTCGTTCACGAACAGAGTCTCGCCGGAGTCGTCGTCCTCAACTCCTCATGCATCATGTCCAGCGTGTCAGCTTCTCATGTGAACAAGAGTTCTGACCACGAGATACTGGAGGAGGACAGCTCGAACGCGGGCACCCGGAACCTGCTCATCTCGACGCGCTTCTCCGGTATTAGGTGCTCGTGCACGAAGCCGGGGGCTGGACATTACCTGCTCCGCAAGGCCCCAGAGGCCATCCGGGAGGAAGACTCACATGGAGTACCTCGGGAACGCTGGCGGGGCCACGCCCATCGCCCTCGCGAGCTCAATCATCACGCTCTTGGGCACGCCCTCGTGCTGGCCCATGGCCCCGGCGAGACCAGCCATCCTTTGAACTGATCGTGCAACGTGTACGCGGGATCCTGAGGACCTTGAACCCGCCGTGCGCTGCGTTGAACTGGTCCTCGTAGCTGTGCATGCATGAACTGGGCGCCGACGACGCTGCCGTCGAGGCGGTGGAACTCGTGCTCGCTCCTCGACCTGCTGAAGAACGGCCTGCCTCAGGTGCCCGAAGTAGATGACGCTGGTGTGCACCAGGCGCGTGTCCTTGTCCATCGATCCTGGGTCCAGCATCGAGTCGATGAAGGCCATCTTCGCGAGCAAGGTGTTGATTAAGTTTATGGCTTCCTCTGCCTGCACAATCGAGCATGCGACGGCCGCTTGCTTTTGGCGCGCTGCCGCACGCCGCCGCTTCCAAACCGCGCAGGAGGTCTGCTCTGCTCTGCGTCGCAAGCAAGCCTGCGCCGCGGCCACCCGCTTGGACAGCGCCACCACGACGCGCTCCAAGACGGCCACGGCGAGCCGCCGCGCGTCCTGAAGCGAGTGCCCGCCGCCTGCTCGCGGCGTGCCCTCCAGAACTCGGCGCACGCCTCCCTCGCGTACGCGCTCGCGGCGCTGTCCCTGTGCCGCCGCGCGGCCGCCTCCATGCCGAGCGCGTCCCTCGCCGTGGCGCACGCGCCGAGCAGCGCCACCGGCGCGTGCAGCTCGTCCTCGACCTGATAGGCGCACGCGGACAGCGCTAGCGGCTCAGCGTGCTCGTACACGCGCGCTACGCCGTCCAGAGCCCCGGCCACCGCAGCCGCCGGACACGGCGACGTGCTGCCTCTGCAAGTCAGCATGTTCAGATGCTTCTCGGCGCACTACTCCATCTCAGTGAAATCGATCTAAGATGTACTTCCTGTATATATGGATATTTTCTCTGATATATAGGTGTTGTGGAACAGAGTTTGGATACGACAACTTGATAAACAATGGCTATTTGTGCTCCTGAAGTTTCATGATTCGCTTGAGGTGCTGGGCTCCTGGCGTGCTCTGTGGTCACGAACTCAAAATCGCCTCTCTTTTCTATATATACTCTCTTCTCTTCTTTTTTTTTCCCCTATAAAAAGGCCGAGGAAGGTCTTTCGTCAGCCCGCATCGCGAGTTCGCCCGCGCTCGCGTGGCTCTCGCGTCCGTTTTGCCCTTGTTTCTGTTCGTTGGCCACGTCCACGCGTACGTACGTGAGCGTCCGCGCCCACAGTATCGAGTTGCACTCCGTTCCGTATACGTACGCACGATTCCGCGTCTGCGAGTTGCACTCCGTTCCATATACAACTCGATTGACGGCAGGCAACGTGATTTGTTTGTTTACGTAACGTACGTGAATTTAATTTGAACTTCGAATCATATCGTTGAAGTACGCGATCTCACAACGCATGTTTACAGTTTTATAGGGTGGACGACGAGCCGCCGCTGTACCGCGGTATGACCGCACAGAGAAGATAGGTGCCGGCATGTTCTCGGAGGTGTACAAGGCGCGCGACCGTTCCCGTAGCAGGAAGGCCATGGCGGTGATGCAACTACGGGGGCACCGCGCATCGTCAGGATCATGGTCGTCCATGCCGACGAGTCCCGCTCCGAGGTGATGGAGTACGCGGGGCCACGGAATCTGCGTCAACACTCTCTACTAGTTTTAATGGGGTCTTAATAGGTACTCTTATGCAGATATGTAAGGCCAGTTTTAATGGGGTCTTTTATTTCACTCTTTCCAAGACTAGTTTTAGGAAAGGGAATCAGCTTTTTTTTATTTGGATCAAAGACCTCTCATAAAATATAAAAGTTTTCCATCTCTCTCATCATAATTAGCTTGCCACATCAACAAAAAATGTACACATGATATATAATTTAATGCAAATGAAAAATCTGATTGAAACTGGCCTAATTGGTTACACAAAACACGATGAACCACCGTTGGGGCCGCAGTCATGAGGACCGCCTATCTCTATCTGGCACCTCTGGGTGCACGTAGTTGTTGCACCTATCAGAATCGTGGCCTAAGAGCATCCCAGATTGAGTAAGAGCAAGTATTATGGTGTTTAGTCAGCCGGCGAAATGAGTCTCCATGTCAGCAAAATCACTGCTGGAAGAGAGAGAAAAGGAGAGAGAGTGCGAAGCCGGCGGCTGGTGAAACGCCGGCTCAAGCGGGCGAGTATGCTTTTGTGCGGCTGCCATTCGTGCTGCGCTCGCATGGAACCCGGAAAGCATTTAAATTTCAGTGGGGGCCACCACTGATGCGCATGTAAGCTCTCCGTGCTGGCATTTTGTTACGCCGGCAGCGGGCGCAGCTATTAAACCTGCTCTAAAAGGCTTCTATTGAGTAAAAATTACAATTTTACTCAACTAACTCCCTCCAGCAGATTAAGTAAACGGTTGAGTAACAAAAAAATTTATTCAATCCCCTATATTCTCCCTTCCATTGCCGGCCCCTTCCGCCCGTTGCCCGCCATGTCGCCGCTGCCCCATCGCCGGATTCGGCCGGTAGGTCGCTGGAGACCGCCGCCGCAACCCTCCTCCGGTTCTCCCCTGCTGCCACGTCCCTCCTCCGCTCGGTTCCCGGCATTCCCCGGCCCGCCTGCCCCTCGCCAGCGCCCGCGGCTCGGCACGCCACCGCGGTCCAGCGCAGCGCGACGCGGCTCGTCGACGCCATGGCCATTCAGCTCGTCGACGCCATGGCCGTTCAGCAAGTCGGCAGCCGCAGCGGGATGACGGCGCGGGCCCAGCCAAGCTCGATTCGTCCCCGAGCTCGATTCATCTCCATGGACGAGGCTCGAATCGTCTGCCGCGCAGCTTGGGTGCAGCTCGGCCTCGTTGGCGACGAGCGAGGGACGACGACGCGGCCTGACACGGCACGGGACGACGGCGCGGCGCGACATCATGTCGCGCGGGACGACGGCGCGGCACGGAAAGCGGGTGCGCGGGCCGACGCCATGGCCACGCTTGATGGTGCGGCAGCCCGACGCGTGCCAGCCGTGGTGCATCTTGTCGGAACTCGTCGCACGCGTACACGACGGGCGCTGCTGGCCAGCGGGTAAGCTTCGGGGGACGCCGAGGTGGCTCCGGCGGCCTGGACAGGCTTGCCGCTGCGACGAGGTGGCGGGCAGGCGCGCGCATGTGACGTGCTCGACGAAATGTTCGGGAGAACGGAGAGACAGCCTGACATGTGAAGCCCATGGAATCAGGAAATATAGGGGATCAATTTTACTCAATCTGCTGTGACTTTAAAGGGTGATTGAGTAAAATTGGGTATTGGGGATTGAGTAAACTGGATTTTACTCAACCAATTTTACTCAATCTGCTGGGCTTGCTCTAAGCAAGTGAAAGCAACCGAGTCCACACAGTCTCTCTCTCTCTCTCGCGCGCGCTCGCCATGGCAACCAGCCCTATGCCACTGAACTTCACGCATGCAACCTCCATCGGATGTTGAACCATAGAGAAAAGTTGTTTCAAGAGACAAGAAATATGCAAAATGAAGAAAAGAAGGCAGCGCACGGGGAGGCGGGGTCGTGGGGTCGCGCAGGGCCACAGTAGCGCAGGCATGGGCAGCACAGGGGTCGGGGGGCAAGGCGAAGCGGGGGATGCGCAACAAGGTCGGGCTCAGGATGAGGGACGACAGAGCAGGGCGCGGAATCGAGGAAGGAAGGAGACAGAGGTAGCATCCAAGTGCTATATAGGATTTTCTTTCTTTTTTTGAGAGAGAATGCTATATAGGAAAATGCCGACCTGGTTTCTCCATCGAGGTTGCAAGCCCAACCAGCACAAAACGAATATTGGGCCAGATATCCCGATCCGCTCCTTCCTTAAACCGACATGAAAAACTTGGCCCAAAGCCCAAAACCACTCACGGAAGCACATGTCACGTGACCACTCTTGCCGCGGTACTACAGTTTCTATCTGTTCTCAACCATTGATATTTCTTTTTGCCGTGGATTCTCACACATTCTTAAATCACTGGGCAAAAAAAAAAAAACGTTCTTAACTCAACAGAGTGTACCCAAAGTGTGGGACCAAATGATCAAAAAAAAAAAAAGTGTGGGACCAAGCTTGTATGAGCCCACCAGTCATAGAACGAAACCATTAAACCCACCGCCCATTCCACTGTCTTGTCTCGGAAGAAAGAATTCGAAGCCCACCCAAGACCCAAGAGCGAGCTCTCCTGTCTTCTTGCCCACTATCGGCCTCGCCCGCGAACACACACAGAGAGGAGGGGCTCCGCTATAAAACCCCTCTACCAGCTTGCAACCCATCCCACCTCGCCTTCCCCGCCGACCACTTCCGCAACCACCCACCCGTCGTCTCGCCGCAGCCGAAGGCTAGGGTTTCCGCGCCGCGCCCGCTCCTCCCCGCGCCCATGGTGCTGTACCACAGATGTACGTACGCTGCCCAATCGTCTTTGATCTCGCTTCGATTTCGATTGGTTGCTTTGTTCCACGCGGATTTGTTTTGGTTGCTTCGTTTCTCTTGGATTTTGTGTGGTTTTCTTCGTTTCCGACCGCGGATTTTGCTTGGTTCCTTCGTTTCTCACGGATTTGGTTTGGTTGCTTTGATCGGCATGCGTTGCAGATGGCTACGGGAACGCCAAGTTCATGGAGGTGGCGCAGGGCTTCCACCCGCGCGGGATCCCCAAGTCCGAGGCGAGAGGGGGAGCCGGCGAAGCCGTGAAGAAAGTCAAGCGCTGGCTCGCGAAGATGGACAAGGCGGTGGACTACGACTTCTACGAGGACGAGGAACTCCGCTACAGCCGCTTCAAGTCGCCCTTCGACCGCCGCCCCCTCGTCGGCCCTCGTCCACGCCTCAGGTACGCTGCGGTTTCTGCTCTCCACGCCTTCTCCGCTTTGTTTCTCTATTGGTATGATTGATGTGCTCGCGCGCTGCCGCGCGTGACGGCGAATTTGAGGCGACGAATTCGGTAATTTGGTGGGCTTTGATCCGTGGGTGTTTGCGCTGTCCGCGTGCAGGAAGAACGAAGGGAAGCGCACCCTCCGCCTCGTCGGGAGCAGCAACCCGGACTACATGCGTCAATGGTGCGTGCCACTTGATTTGTTCGTTTTGGTTTGTGAAAGAGAACTTGTGATTCCAACGTTGTTGATGCCACTGCGATCTGTTCGTCTGCTGTTTGTTGCAGTGAGGAGGCTGCATTCGGTGATTTCGACAGGGGTGACTGGGAGTCCGAGGATGAGCAGTAGGAGGGCCGTAAGGTTTGTGATCTGCTCAATCTTCAATCTAGAAATGCTATGACTTATTTGTGTACTGCTGTGGAAATGAATTGCAGAGTAGTTAGTTAGCTAGATCCATTTTGGCTTTTCACTGCAGTTGTGATGTTTGATCGGCAATCTCAGTAAGAATGTGTGTCCAGTTTTGCATCTGTACAGCGTTTTACTAATTGTGATGACCTGCAGAAATTGTCGAACTAAACAGGAAGTGCATTGAACTGAGATGGCAATGTGTGTTTTTTTTTTTGTGTGGCACAAAATAGGTGATGTGGTCCACTATGATAAGTTAGTGCAGAACATTGAAATAATGGGCATTAGTGTAGCAGATTTAACCATAATTTTGATCTTGCTTGCTTGATGATTTCTGACTAGCAGCATGTGAAATAGGATTAGGTTGTGATCCTGCAATTTCTAATCCCTGATGTGTAGTTTATTTTTTTGTTTCTTCTGTGGAGATGACCTTCTGCACCGTAGCTATTGGATTCAACTATTCTCAATTTCTATTTGTTGTTTGATCAGTCATGACTTCCCATGTTTACCTTTGGACTTGCATGTGTCATAGTTTAAATTGTGGACGACATGCAGTGAAATTGAACAGTAAAAGTGTATAATAAGATTTGAGATGGCAGTGTGCTTTGAGCATCACGTTTTCTTTTCTGGTCTCTTGTGCTAAGTTAGTGCAAAAGTTCAAAGAGTGGAAATTAATGTTTCAGATATAACTATATCTTGAGCCTGGTTAGTTGATGATCCGTGGCTAGCAGCATTTAATACAGTTTAGTTCAACTGGGCTTCATGTCTTTCCTATTGCATCATATCAAACAATTCCACATATCCTTGTTGCTACAAACCATTGCAGATCTTGTCAGTTATTGCTGCACTGCATTATGAATTTATCAATGTTGCAGAGAGGGCATGATTTGAGAGTAGTTACCTGATTTGTAACTACCAGCATTTAACACAGTCTAGATCCATTTTCATTTCATTACTGTTCTTCAGTTCTTTCTCATTGCGTCACAGAACATGGGGGAAATACAGTGCATACCTCTGTCAGTAATTGTTTTACTAAATTTGTAACTGCTATTTGTGATCATTTTCGCTGTTGGATTCATTACAATAGGCAGTAGTGGAAAGGCAAAACTGGAGACATATTTACTTCAGAAGTTGTTTCTGCCATGTGTTGAAAAATATGCTTGTTTTGATGCCATGATCAACTAGATTTCTTTGTTTGTTTCCCTGGCTTATTCATATTAGCTCTGCTCAACCTTTCATATTCCTAAAGAATGTATCTGTTGGCTGTGAAACAACTTTTGAATCCCGCAGCATTGACCACTTCTATCTGTTTGTTATAAGTGATAGACATATATCAGAAGTAAAAGGGGATGTTCCCAGATGCTTGAAATCAGTTTTGTTAAGTTGATTATGATCTATATGACCAGTACCTTGTGTCTGATGGAATCTATCTTGTGTTATCTTTGCAGAAAACCAGCATATTGAGCAAGGGAGGAGTACAGTACAGTTTGTGGATGTCTTGTCGTGCGACTCTGGAGTTACATATCCGCATAGGAGTACAGTTCGAGGGCTTACATATCTGCATAGGAGTACCTTTACGTTTCTGCAATGCGAGGAGAGTGTTCGACCTGTAATAATTTTGCACTCTCTGTGATCGTTTTTTTACACTGCATACATGGTTTTGTAGTGTCAGAAGCTAACGTAATGCTTCCAGTGAAAAGAGACCAAATTAGTTGTCGGCATGATGTCTGAATTCCATCGAGTTACTAGCTGTTGTTTCTCGGAATTTGCCTCGCTATTGCCCTCTTGCTTGATTTCCAGAGGCTTGGTAAAATTGCTATTGATGAAAGCAAATTTGTTTTTTTTAGATAATTGCTATTGATGAAAGCAAATTTGTATGTCATAACACCCTGCATTCGCGGTCAGGCGTTTTCTGTCTTCACAGTTCACACTGATCGACTGATTGTACGTTTGGCACTTGTCTGTAAACCTGCACTTCTTACAAGCGAAATAGTGAGTTATATTCGTAAGTTTGGCACTTGTCTGTAAACCTGCACTTCTTACCCCGCTGTCTTCTTAGGTTCTTCCACCAATGGTAGACGACGAAGTCTGCGCCACGTGACAAAGTCTCAGGTCCCGCATAGTCGATCAAGCAAACCTTAACCTGATGGCTGGGCACTGTCCGGGTTCACCTCGGCCTCCGTCTTTTGCACCATGTCGTTCACGAAGAAAGGGATTGGATGTTTTGGCGACTAACAACCGGAGCTAGCATATCGCCGTGCCGCCGCCGCTTCCATGGTGGGCTCGGTTGGTGCCAGCGTCTATGGAGGCTCAAAATCTATCTATTGGTACCATGATGGAAGGCTGATTTCATGCATTTCGCATATACGGCAAGTCGTATCCCTCTTGACTTAGATATTACTTTTATCTGTTATTATACATGTCTTGTGGAATAAAATATAGATAGGCAACCTGGATTTGAGAACCTTGTTAAACATTCTCTCTCTCCAAGCCCAAACAATTTAGCATTGTTCTTGTCAAGTTTGAAATCACTTTGGCTAGCCATTTCAAGTTCTGTAGCACACAATGAATATGCAAGCATCGGCCGGCACAGCTGTAAGATGATAATCGATTCAGATCAAAACTCCAGGAGGGGACTGGCAAGGGGGCGCCAACGGGGTAAAATTTGGATCCGGAAGCAGTAATAATAATACTGAACTGCTCAGTGGACACAAGTAATAATTTTGATTATATCAATTCAAAAAATAATTTTGGTTATATGAGAATACTATTTAGGCAATTAACAGGGAATAATACAAACGCAACGCAAGCAAACAGTAGTAAGAGTGCATCAACGATTACACGAATTAAAAGAAATTAAGAATCTAGGAAGAGCAGCAGGATGTCTTCTGGTTCACGGGCTGGCCACGGATCTGCACCGTCGGCGGCCTGGCATTTGCAGCGGCAGGTTGGCTGGCCATCCTGAGACCATAAAAAAATAACTTTGTTATGATCTGAACATGTTGAAATATTAGTAGGGTTACACCAACACTCGTCTGAGATGAGATACAATACCTGGTCTTGATGGATGCAGCCATGGCCATGAAAGCCTGCTCCACATTAGTAGCGTTCTTGGCACTGGTCTCCATGAAAGGGATGCCCATCTCATCAGCAAGCGCCTGATCATTATGTGCAGAAAAAGTGAGATACGAACAAACAAAGATCAAACCATGACTCAACTAAAAAGCACTATCTATATACGATAATCAGATTGCTGATATAGTTGTTCTCCTGAACCTCTTAATTGACACATGATCTGGATAGTTAATCCTAAAACTCACCTTGACTACTTCATATGACACTAACTTTGTTTCCAATATTTTTTTCCTAAATCTAAAGCTCAACCAAACCTTACCACAAATTACCATTTGCATGCCTAGTTTCTTAAAATCTACAAGAGATCACATTCCCACCAATTGCAGTCATTAGGCTAGCTGATCCGAGAACTCACCTTGCCTGCTTCATACGACACAACTTTGTTTGCAGTCAAGTCGCACTTGTTCCCAACAAGGAGCTTGTTTACATTGTCACTGGCATAGCGGTCAATTTCATTCAACCATTGCTTTACATTGTTGAAGCTTTCTTGGTCTGTCACATCATACACAATCTGCATGACCACAAAATGAAAAACACTCTATAAATAAAGGTGTCATGGGAAACTGAAGAATACCAACTGGCTCTGGTGGTTAACTTACGATAATGCCATGAGCTCCTCGGTAGTAGCTACTGGTAATTGTCCTGAAACGTTCTTGCCCAGCAGTATCCCACTGACAATGATCAAACAAGATTTATATTAGAAAAATGGCCGACAAGTCACAACTCATGACAGAGTTGGTAATCTAGGGTCACCGACAGAAAGAATACCGGTCGTTCAGATTTACAAACTGCTGTGACATTTTAAGACCCATAAAAGAGGAGAAATAATGCCTATTTATTTCTTATGATTTAATCTGGAGGCTGAAGAATATTAAGATAGCTCATAGAAATTATAACATGTAGACTTACGATCTGAAGCTTGATGGTCTTCCCATCCTGCTCAACTGTACGTATTTTCTGCAAAACAGAATCCGCGAAATCACTACTATGCATAATAACATGAACTTAACATGCAGAGGGAATCAACCAAAAATATACTCACGAAGTCAACTCCAATAGTGCTGATGTAACTGTCCAGGTACGAGTCATCCTACAAAAGTAAGGCTAAGTCAGGAAACCACCATTATACACTTGTGATGGACTAAAACAAGTGCAGAAACCTGAGAGTATGAATCATAATGTGCATTAATTATATATTCTTGAGTTTATTATATTAGACATGAGATAGTTCTATCTGCAAATTTTAAACAACACTCCAGTAAATTTTGACCTGAAGGCTGTGCTGAAGTGGCATATTATAGACCTCCACCAATACATATCTACAAGTACCATATGTGGCAGTGTGACAACTGACATGTAATAATGCTGATATATTTCATAAATAAGATGAGGATGACTTCACAAAAGATGCAAAACGCGCAAGATCCATACCGCAAATCTCAGGAGTAAGCATGACTTGCCGACACCGGAATCACCGATAAGCAGAAGCTTGAAGAGGTAATCACTGATAAGATGCAAATTATTAGAGTTATAAAAAAGAGAGTAATTCAGTGTTTCAGTGGCATCTCATATGGCGTTTGCCACCACATAGTGCAATTTCTCTTTACCAACACTACTTATTCAATGTTTGTTTTCTGCAAGCTAAAATCAGTAACGTGTAACGCCAAACAAACTAATAGAGAGAAGAACAGTGCTCTGTAAGTGCAAAAACCACAAATTTGCATTGCTGTCGATTCTGTACCCAAACTCAAAAACCAGAAACCACTGCCTCTAATAATGTGATAGCGGCATAGCATGCTATCAGAGTTACATTAATTTGACAACCTTTAGTGTTACATTTTATTTGTTATAGACTAAAAACGGGCTGAATTAGTCACACCTTGAAATTTCATAACTGAGCATTGATCGGGTTAATTGGTTTGACAACATCCATAAGGGGTGGAGTCCAGAAAACAGCATTAGTAAAGATGGAGTCCTTCAAACACCATCCATAAGCCTCCTATTCAACACCCGCCAGCACTCCTCCCTTTTCCCGTCATTTTCTTTTTTTTAATTGGCAAAACGTGTAGGGAAAAGACGTCACTACCCCTGGCTGTCTTTCTGCCTTTCTTCCTCCAGAATTGAGCGGTACACGATCCACATCGGGTGCGCGGCGCGCCAGAGACGGAGGTTCTGCGTGGGGGCCCTTCCGGCGGCGCGGCTCACCCGCGCCCTGATCACCGTCGGTGCGGCTCCCCTGCGCCCTCTCCCCTCATCACCTGGCGGCACGGCTCCCCTCATCCCCGACGCAGGAGCTCCAGATTCGATGGAGGCAGGCGGCGCAACAGAGGAAGCCGCAAGCAACTGCTCCCATGGCGCCGCCACCACCTGACGCCTCCTCCTACACCCGTGGCGCCGCCGCCTCGTCCCCCAATGGCGCCGCCGCCGCCTCCTCCTCCTTCCCCCATGACGCCGCCTCCTCCTCCCCCAATGGACGCCCTCCCCTCCTCCCATGGCGTCGCTGCCGCCCTCTCCCATGGCGCCGCGCCTCAGGCTGCACGCGCGCCCTGCGCCCCCACGCCAGAGAGCGCCCCATGGAGCTCAATTTGGGAAATTGGGAGGAGGACGAGGACAACAGGGGCACAATGGTCTTTCCCTAGTCGTTTTGGTCATTAAAAAAAAAAGAAATTCACCTCATATGGGCTGTGTGTTAGCGGGTGTTGAAAGACACCTTTAAAGATGGTGTTTGGAGGACTCCATCTTTACTGATGTTGTTTTCTGGACTCCACTCCTTATGAGTGGTGCTAAACTAATTAACCCAGCATTGATCATGTCAAGAGGCAAATGCACAATGTAACACACGGTTAACAAAATACAGCCCAATGACGATTCCATAGGTTCCCTAATCTCCCTCTGTTCTACCATTACTCAATTAACAGCGAAGATGAAAAGCAACCAACGGTAGATCTGCGCGTAGGAACAAATCATGTCTCCTAATGCTTGGGTTGGAACTGGCATCATTATCATACTACAACAATATTTTTGGTCCTAATCGAAGATTCCAACAGAAGAATCTTAGCCATCGCAGTCAGATCCAGATCTAACAATCCGGGAAGAACCCGACCACGCGGCTCTCCAATATGATCCACGCAGCAACTCAATACACACATATATCTACGCAACCTAATCATCGCCGTCACCAAGCAATTGCAACACAGCGATCGACGCACACGCACATAATCTCAATCAAAACAGGAAAAAAAAAAGAGGAGAGAACAACTGATCCGATCGGTGGAGACGGGGAAGGAATCGCGGGGAACTTACTACTCGGGATTCATATTGAACAGAGCCCGCGGGTGTGATCGCCGGCCTCCGCCTGCTCTGCTTTCGCGCCTTCGCCTTGTGCGGTTGCAACGAGCGGATCGGGCGGATCGGGCAGGAGGGAGGGTGGTGACGCGGTTGGGAACGGGGAAATTTTCAGGTGGCTCTGCGGAGCGGCGTGTCAAATACTCGGAGAGAGAGCGCGTTACGTGCGGCGGGCGAATTACGGAACTGCCCTTGTACACGTGTTACAATGCGCTCGGCCTCCTTGCTGGCGTGTAGAAGTCGTGTTTGCTTCGGTGTCAGGGATGCTTCGTCGGATGGCAACGAGTTTGGACGTCGGTGACCCTGTGACCACTGACTGGGATAATGGAGTGCCTGGCCTTCGCGGGAAATCACATGTTACTTTCTCCCTTTTTTTTTTTTACTTATCACTATCTTTTACTGTAGTAATTTTGACCGGACGTCTTTTTCTGAAAAAATTACACAGATGTGTAGAAACATGTAATGCTAGTAAAGTATGTTTTATGACATATCTAATGATATAAAAGATTCACGTGTATGCATAAATTTTGTAGAAAAAAACAGAAAGTCAAAGTTGTTACAGTAAAATCTAATGACAAGTAAAAAAAACGGAGAAAGTATTAAACTCGCACATCGTAATGAAGTACTACGATGGTATGTCGCTGTCAGTATAAAATATTTCTTATCAGATCTTGATTTGGCAGTTTGTTGCGTCATGGCAAAGATCCCGTCACATACGTTCATACGTTCACAGCGGTGCGTGCATGCATGAGAATTGCATTTTCAACTCATGTAAATCGAGATCGTTTCTCCACTTCTCCAAATTCGGTACGCGCGCGTCACTTGTTATCGGACCAGAACTTCCTAGCCTTTCTCCACGAGCCCAGACAGAACCTCGTCGATCGAGTCCGTCTCCGTCCAAGCTGCGGGAAGGTCGCCGCCCATTTCCGGTGCTAAAACCGGCGTATAACCGCCACGTGCGTAGAATCTCTTCCGGACAAGTGAGAAACTTGACTTGCCTCAACCAAAAAAGAAAGTAAGAAACAATAATGGGCCGAACTCCGTACATGCAGCCCAAAATGACAAACACGGCCCCTTGTTGAATCCGAGACAGTTGTGGCCTTGTGGGTCACGGCCTCCTTCGTCTTCACCGACGCCGGCGGTGGTGCGTCACCACACCAGATGGTGGCTCGACCAAGCCGACCGGGCCGACGAAGGGGCGGACGGCGGGTGGAGGTGCGGGCTAGAGCCAAACCATCAGTCAAATGCAGGAGCTCGAATCTGCGAATAGAATTCTTCCGAAAGCCATGACTCGACCCAGATCCGGACGGCTGCTCGACGAGACGAGGATCTCACGGTCGGCGGCGGCTGGGCGGCGGCCGGAGGAGGAGCGACGCAGAGCGGAAGAAGGGGCAAAGTGCGAAAAATTGGATCGCGATCTAGTTTAGGGGTCAAAGTGTAAAATAATGGATCGCGATTAATAGTTGCGAACCATTTTAGAAGGTGTAGTGTAAAAATATAGATTGCGATTAGTAGTCGCGATCCAGTTTAGGGGGTTAAGTGTAAAATACTGAATCGCGATTAATAGTCGCGATCCGAACGAGGGGCTCAACTGTAAATAACAGGGACTTTTCCGAGAAATATTGTTTGCGGGGCTCAGGTAACCGTAGGATCAAACCGTGCGGATCGAATCGACGGCTGGAAAGGCAGGCAATAGACAGGTATTTTCATATTTGCCCTTTCGTCGATGATCCGCACAGGCCTGAACTTTTCCTCCCTT
Source organism: Eragrostis curvula (assembly GCA_007726485.1). Classification (NCBI taxonomy): domain Eukaryota; kingdom Viridiplantae; phylum Streptophyta; class Magnoliopsida; order Poales; family Poaceae; genus Eragrostis; species Eragrostis curvula. The sequence goes on from RWGY01000031.1 coordinate 15,156,045, forward strand.
CTTATTCGCCCTCGACGGTCGACGCGGCGGCGGAGCGCCGGCGAGCTTCTGCCGCTGTGGAAATCCGATTGAAGGTTCTCTTGAGATGAGGTACGGCGAGCATGAGACTCATGACCCCCGGATTGGCCTGTCATGACACGGGCACCAGGCGCGGCCGCTGGCGTTGACAGCCTCCGCCGCCGCCGCCGCTGCAGAGGGAGGAGTAGCGGTATGTAGACTGTGGGGTTCATTCTCCGAATATCGATGGCTGGAATTGGAGAACATGCGCCGCCTTTTGTCATCGGCGTAGCGAATGCTCTGATAAGCCTACTGACTTGGATTTGATGCCGAACTGCAAGCAGGAAGTCCCGAAGAGCATCAGGGTGCAGTACAGGATGAAAGGGCCCGGGATACAAACGATCTGTACACTGGACAGGAATGGGAGAAGCTGCAATTTGACATGCAGAAGCACAGAGCAAGAAACTACTAACATCACATGGAGGGGTGGGCACAAAAACCGATACTCAAACACCGAAACCGAAAAAACTGAGACCGAGACTGAAAAAATCAGAATTTCGGTCTTCGGGTACTTGTTTGGGTAGTACCCTTGGGTAACCGAATTTTATTGTTCAATTTCGGATAATACCCTTGGTACCCGAACTACCCAAACTACCCAAATTAGTATGATGATGTAGGATTTAGCACATAGACTCAAACCATGGTCACATAACATCCTTTGTTACTCATTCATTAAATTCATGTTTCTCCTATCATATAATGGTAACTCATTATCAAGTTGAGTGCATAGTGTATTTTAGGTATAATCAAGTTTATTTTATTTTTTCTCTGAAAATTAATACTAATTTGGGTAGTTTGGGTATAACCGAAGACCGAACCGAAATTTAGGTACCCAAAGTTGTCAGGTACCTAAATTTTCGTTGTCATTTCGGGTAGCAATTCTAGATAACCGTAAATTGAGAAGACCGAAAAAACCGGACCAAAACATCGGGTATGACCGAACGCCCACCCCTCACATCCAACAAAACAGACGTGTTTCACATGATACCCCATGTCTCCAAGTCCCAAACAAGTCTTGCCTTTGATCAGCTGTCTGTTGACGCCAGTGCGTACAAAGAATGAGTAACAGATACTGCTTTCCAGATAGGGTCAGCCCATTGTGAGGCTCAAAAATACTTTTCAATCTCGCAGTGCCCAAAAGAGAAACTGAAGAAGTACATTCCTTTCTCTGAATGCATGCCATCAAGAATGTTTCGTTCAGGTCTGAATGCGTATCTGCAACAATGTTACATTTTTTTGGAAGCTTTGTGATAATGTTGCATTCAGCTCTATATGTTCCCTGGACTATTCATAGCTCCCCTTCCTAAGGCTCTCCGCACTCATTGTCCTCTATTTGCTTCCTCTAAAAGGAATATTCTGTCCTGGTCATCGAGATTCTTTCCTCTATATCAATTTCTCCTGCACCTATCGTTCCTCTATATCCTTCCTCTATCCCAACTACCACATATTTTATTCAACCATCTCTAACTACCATCTCATTTTAACAAATATATTTCTTCATAACACAATTATTTATAATAGTTATTATAAATACCATAAACTTGTAGGGGTCTTCTATAAATATCCAACACACAGAAAAATTGTAAAAAATTACAAGAAAGTACAAGGGTCGATTCGTAAAATTACTATACTATCCCGATCCTTGGTTTGCAAAAAATGCCTGAGAAGAACACGTAGAGTCAAAAGTACGCTTTGTCCTCGCAAAGACGTCAACTGAACTTTATTCGTTTTTGCCATCGTTCTTCCTCGTCCACCAGCGAGCGCTCATCGGAGATCCATCGCCGGCGGCAACGCTCGACGATATAAACCCATATAACCAGCAAAGTGGATTCGCTAGGAGGTACCGAAGATAAGGGTGTCATCAATTTCTTCTATTTCGTCATTTGTGTTTCCAATTTCATGATTTTGCAGCAAGGGCGAAAAGAAGAAAAAACATGCATAAGTTCTGAGGTACCCCATCGGAAGAACGGGAAGGCAAGCCTCGCACCGGAACCGGAGTGGGGAGGTGTAACACCCCAGCTTAATTACGCTGTTAATCAAGAGATTAATTTCATTAACAAGGAATTTGGACAAAAGAATCCAAATGGTAATCAAATAAACTTCAAGAAAGATAAAAATCAGTTAATAACTTGTGCAACAAAAATTTTCTTGAATGTGGGACCTGCTGAATTTTTTTTTTCTGGGTCTAAACTCTCTGTTAGTGCAAATCGATCACAAACTCTGATGATCATAATGAAGAATGTAAATTCAAAACAAATTATTTGAAATTTGGTCAAACAAGCCTTTGAACTACAACTTTAAAATTTTCTATACAAGTGGACCCAAATGAAAAATTCCTCATCATCCAGGGGCTAAGAGAGAATTTTGGAGAATTTTGGGGGTTTTTCTGCAAAAGTTTAAGGGTCCAAATAAATGCATGTACCTTTGTCAAAAATTGAGTTTGAACGAATTTTAACTCCAAATTTAAGCCGAATCAGAGAAACTTGTAATTAGAAAAGTTGTTCCCCTTGGTGAAATCTACCTAACCTGAGTTTTTCAGAATTTTCGGAGCTCGGGAAGATCAAAATTTAATCAAATCATTTCAAACCAACGAAAATCAAGAAAATTCAGAAATGTTACTGTAGCGCCGAGTGTCACCTTCTTCTTCGCGCCGTGCGGAGCGCCGCTGTGGCCAACGTCACCCGTCGAGCCTCGCCAGCGCGTTCGCGCACGATTGCACGCCACCCTCGGCCTTATCCTCTCCCTTGACCCGCTGTCCAAGTCGTCGCTGCGTTTCCCTCTTCTTCCTCCCCTCTTTGCCAACCGCCACCGTGACCATTGCCGCTCAGCGCGAGCTCGCGTCGCGCTGCTGCTGTGCTCCTCCCCGAGCCAAACCAATGGTACCCAGAGCTGCGCCAGGAACTCCTCTAGCTCCTCCCCATCACCAATTTCAAGCTACCTCAACCCTTCCTGAGATCGACGCGGAATTTCAAAAATGGCCGCCGGGTGAGCGCCATCGACCTCGCCATCAAATACTCCCTCTCCGGTAAGCACCACTTCAATTACTCTCGTGGGTAGCTTCCTACCTCTCTTGCGCACTCCCTCAACCCGTTCTTCAATTGAATCCACAGCCGAGGCCGCCGGAAAGAGGAGTTTTCCCCGCTGTCTGTCGTAGTACGCGAGCACCTCAACGATGAAACCTTATTCCGGTGCCTTCTCGTCGTCGACAAGCTCCATGCCGCTCTTCTGTAGGACGAGGTGAATCCTACTATGATTTTTTCCTCGATTTTTAGTACACTGCACCGCGCCCTGGACCTCGCCGAACTTCAGTTGCCCGCCGCTTTCGCCGCCGACCATCTTCCGGTCAGTCCCCCACCTTCAAAGACTCACCTTTGAGTTCCCTTAGTGGAGCACGTCATGTAGAGCCTTCCCCGACCCTCCTAATCGACTTTTGGCCTTCCCCGATGAAGTACCGGCGAACTCCGGCCGCCGTCTGTAGGTTGAAGACGACGGTGGCAATTTCGTAAATAACTCGAACTTGCTCAGAAATTGACCAAACTTGTAAATTCGATAAAAATTAAATTATAACTCAGAAAAATGTGAAACAAATTTTATTGGTTTCCTTGTGACTAGACCTATCCAGTGGTATAACATAAACATCTGAAATCATCTTACTTAATTTTCTAAAATTCAGAGAACAGAAACTGAAAATTAATTTTATAAAAATATCTACACATGCAATAGGTCTGATTTTTGGTATGCGTATTCCATGTAGGATACCTGAACTTTTCCCTGAAACCAGATCTTAAAAATCAACTTGAATTAAGATAAATTTCAGTTTCAAGTTTCTAGAAAAATCATTTTTAGTATTTTATTCCTGCACATTTTGGCACCTAATTTTGGATATGTTGCTTTTCATAGGTTTATCTTACTTAGGAAAAATACAACATTAATTATAGATCTTCCAGAAACCTTTTATGAATTTTCGAAGATGATTCTTTGTGCACGCCTAAGCATTGTTTAAATCGGAAACGTTATATGTAAAATTTTGAGCACCTAAGTACCTAAATCATGTTAGTAAGTCCGCGAACATGTTATCTTGTTCTTAATAACATCATTGTAACGTATTTATCAAGAGAGTGCCATAAATCCTTTTATTGTGTCCGTGTTTTCTTATTGCTTTCAATTAAAACCGGTGACATGTTTAACTTTCCTTTGATTGTTCACACTGTTTTATACAACGAATAAACCATTACTGGTAACAGAAATAGTTTATACAAAAACAACGAAAATGTTCTTAAGTTACTTTTGAGCATCACCATGTGATGTGCATCATGTCACTAAATTATATTTATCAAGGAAGTTCCATGAACCTTTACACTAATTTCATGAAGTACATTATATTGAATTCGTTGAGGAACCTGTACCACTAGTTACCAATATTAAAGCACAGGACATTGTCATTAAAAATGATGATAATAATAATTAATTTGGTGCATACATGTTTCTTATGATAATTATATAGGTTCATATTAGAAATAGTTTGCATATTCACATAATGGTTGTACATGTAATTACTTCGAACAATGTATATGGATCTCAATCTACTTGTCATATGTAGTTACTAAAATGGTAGTTTGCACACGTTTTACTTTGAATGTTAAATTATTTAGTCCAAGTAAATGAACAGATCATCTATGCATGAGCATGTAAGTGCATTTATACTTGGCACTTATCAGTTATAGTAAATTAAGTGGTATTCATGCATCTCATGCCCTGAGTATAGGTTGCCCATCTTATGCATACACATAAATCGGCTGAGTAATTAATTTATGCATGCCTTTTTAAATGTAGAAAGTAAACCTTTTTACACATAAGAATATTTTCCTAGGCACTAGGAGCTTATAGCCTCTTTTATATTCAAACCATCCTAGGATTAATTGCTATGTAAATCTAGTTTATTTACTCCTGTTTCTTTGAAACAACCCCATGCTCATTAGTACTCGTAATGTAGACTGTACATAATAGATATGCACGCAATCACCATCAATAAAACTTGTGTATAACATCATTCACCATGGGTTAATGATACATAGAAGCTTGTTCATAATGTCATAATTTGTTTTCTTTCAAGAAAAACTATAAGATAAATACTTTGTCTAGGTGAATATGGCCTTCTAAGCCCAAGAGCATATCTTAAACCAATGATCTTTGTAAAGTAAATTCCGATAGGTTCCCTCCATACTCAAAGAGCTCCAATAAATTTTCCATGATCAACCATGTCGTATTCCGCCAATCCACATTTTAATAAATAACATATGCTTGGTTAAATCCCAAACTTAATGAGAAAGATGAGTAAGCGCTTATAAACCTCACTTCACTTTCAGAATAATTGTCCAAGACACTGTTATGCAATAAGAGAAAGCAACCAGTGTTTAATGATGAAACTAACTTCCTCTCCCTTTGAAAAGAATGCTTTAAGTGAAATTCGATAAAGCTATAACCTCAACCTCCGACCACACCCCTTGTTGTTAACGGAGTTCAGTTTTATTTTAGTCATGACGAATGTTGCCTTGTTGTTAACTAAATCAAACAGGTCACAATTCACTCTTTATTCATGCATTCTAAATTTGCATCGCATCACCTTATATTGTCATTTAGGATGCGAAGGTGGAACCGAAGAGATGGGAATCATCGCCGTGGAGAACTTGATGCTGCTACTAACATTTTGGAATGTGCTAACATTTCTCAAACCCAAGGCAAGCCCCGGTGCATCTCACCTTGTTTTAAAAGATTTTCCTTTTATCACTATATATGGAGTCATGTTATGTGCATTAGGTATTCAGGAGTTGAATGAAACCTTAGTTGCATGTATCCATATGTATTCCTATGGGTGGGTATATTCAGCCATTCGTTAGTTTCTGCTATGCTTAATATTGAGTCATCGGTAGAAGTCGAGTGGTGCGGAACACTACTTGCGAGCTATAGGGCTCTTTTTGGGAAAAACTATATTTGTCGGTAGCTCACACATGATGATGATAATTTGAGACCGGACGGGGATGTGTAGCTTGCAGCAAGGCATGGAGGTCTTGTGTGCGGTAGCCCCGTCTATGTCGATTGAGGACCGTTCGTTGTGGCCCCGCTGAGCAAGTTTGAACAGTACCGGATGCATGCTAGGAGAATGGGAACTAGTAAACTTAGTAGCTCGATGCTATATTGTTGGACGTGAACCCACCTCTCTTTTGGTGATGAAGATGGTTATGGTGGAATCTGGGACCGTGTTTGAGGGGAGGGTGCTCGGGCGAACCACGGTTAGACCCGGCGTGGCTATCGCGTGGGGAGACGTGTACTCGGGAGAGGTGTTAAGCGGCCCGACTTTATGGTGTCTTGTGAAAGGTTGCCGTGCGTGACTCCCCGTGAGTGTGCGTACGTCGTGTATCCGGGTTTCGCCTGCAGGTGTAAATCGATTCGAATCGCCGTCCCTCGCGGTTATTGAGTACCACTTGTTCACTGTGTCACATCGTAGTAAGAAGTGGAACATGATGATTATACTTGCTGAATTGTACTTTAATTAATTGTATTGCAACCTTGTATGGATTAGCATAGGTGCTAATATTTATGTTTATGCAAGAACTCTTTTAATTTGACTAAAATTTGAAAGAAGGACCAACTTGTAAGTGCTACTTTTATGCAAATATTCCTACACCTTTGGTCAGCCCTCTGCATGTTAGGAGTCGGTCTTAGAAGGCCATTTTGACGGGTAAGCCTTGCTGAGTATTAGTTGCTCAGGGTTTGTGGTTTAAATCTTTTTGCAGGTGATGCTTTGGCTCAAGAGATTGAAGCATGTTTATGGGCTGAATGTGCTTCATCATAGGATAAATACGTCGAGTTGTATATCGCTTCCGCTACGCTTTTCAAACTCTTTTATGTAATCAAATTGAATCAAAGTTGTAATAATTAAGGATTCTTTTACACTCTATTTTTATATATGCTCATGTGTGTGTACTTTTGGACTCTTGCGTCGTCAAGTGTCACCCGATTATGATCCTGGTTAGCTAACCCCTCATTAATTTGAGGTGGGGTGCTACAGCTGGCATCAGAGCTAAGTCGGGGTTTGTACCACACTAATGAGCATTATTTGCGAAAATCACGCTTACGGTGAGGTACGGATTAGTCGGCCCTATATAAGGATGTTAGTAGTAAGGTGGCAACTAGCGTGTCTTGTTTGAATAGGTTGATTGTTTTACTTTCTTTTCTGAAATGTCGGCGAGATGATAAGGTAAGAATGTTGTTAGGCATGGGTCGTTGACCGCATGGCCTTGATGTTGTATTGTTGGGCGTGGATCGTTGATCTCATAGCCTTTTTGTTGTTTGTGCTTTATTTTGTTGTTTGTGGATCTTCTGCAGGTACCAACCACGTTAGAGGTCACACCGTTTGCTAGACTAACACGGTTGAGAGACGTTTTTGCCACCGAAATACGAATGCCGATATAATGGCACTGTTTTCTTTTTGGTGAGGAACGAATAAATTAGGTTAATTTAAACTTGTTGCATTTCATAGCATGGATAGCTCAAGTAAAACATTGCCTCACCTTATTACTCACTCTCTGATCACCAAGGCTTTGCAAGATAAAAATTGATCATCATTGTATTCGCATGTTCGCATGGAAAATTGATGCTATCAAAATGCAACCAATGTAAATGCAAAATTAAGGTTGAAGTAAAACACTTGAAAACATGTTAACCTGTTCGTTAACCATATATCTTGCTACATCTATATCGGCTAGTTATCCAAATCAACCGATCGATAAATCTTTACCGCCGTTATCGATGGAACCAAAATCTGAAATTTCAGCAAAACTCGGTCAACTTCAAAAATCCATATCTCTCTCCTTTCTGATCCAAATGTGGCATTTGAGTACTCTCTGCAAAGTTTCTGAAGTCTGCTACGAGTTTGGTGTTCAAATGTTTTTGAAATTCGACCTGTAAACCTTCCTAAATTTCCAATCTTTGAGTCGATGTCAATTCTGTCCAGAGCAGGAAAATCAGCGCGTCGATCGTCAACTTTCACTGACCATAATTCCTGTTTTGTTGATTGTATGGAGTCATGTAAATATTCGTTGGAAAGCTATTGGAGTCCTCTACAACTTTGTAGTTCATCAAACTTCTTGGAATAGCTCCCAGAATTCCCAGTTTCGCTTTCTGTGACGACTGCCAGTTGGAACAGATTTTGTGTAGTTGCTAAACTTGATTGATCTTCCATCAGATATTGCAACTAATTTCTTTTAATTCTTGCGCCATGACCTGGCTTTATATGTTGAACTATTTAACATATTCTCTGCTAGGCATAAAACCTTGACCTTATCCTTATTGTCTTCTTGACCTATATACTTGTATCACTCTTCTCTTGCTCGGTTAAAAAAATAAATGACAGCATGAACCATATGCATGGCACATTCTCATAGTGTGTGTCATTTCATCGATGTGCATTGAAATATCGCATAATTACATTGCACCATTTCATCAAGTGCACCATGACATGTGCATTATGCCATATGCAACATAAAACCTGTGCATTGCACTCATGACATGACATTATGCAAAAGCATCATAGCATATGCACCATCCATCTGCAACATAGCATAATGCACCATTATGCAACATACTTGCACACCATGCCATATGCATCATCATGCGCCATTCATGGCATGTCATTATGCAACCACATCATTGCATATGCACCATAACATGTGTGCATTGCACTATACAAACATGCAATGCATCATGAGTTGCACAATGGCGTTAATGCATTCCTCAAGATGCATATCACAATACGATGCTAAGAACACAATTACACTAAGGTAAAAATGATGCATTAATAACTAAAATAATGAGCAAGAAGAGGGTGTTTGATAACCTTATTGTTTAATCGAATTTTGATTGCTCATTGACCACCGCTGCCTTTTAGGAGCAATCAACAAACCTCAAACCTTGTTGTTCTTGGCTCACTTAATTTTGACCCTCCTGGAACTATGGGGCCTTCATGTCGTTATCATTTACCTGTGACTTCGTTCCAAGCTCGTTTATCCGATCCATGTGAAGTCATTCTTTTGGAGTCACTTGCTCTGTACCCATTTGGAATTTATCCCAGATCCTTTCCTGCCTCAAACTTTCATACATCCTTGTTGCTCGAAACTCTATTCCATTCTTGTTGTGCCAATCCCCCGTCTTTACCCCTCACTCGTCATAAATCTCGGGACGAGATTTTCTTAAGGGGGGAGGGTTGTAACACCCCAGCTTAATTACGCTGTTAATCAAGAGATTAATTTCATTAACAAGGAATTTGGACAAAAGAATCCAAATGGTAATCAAATAAACTTCAAGAAAGATAAAAATCAGTTAATAACTTGTGCAACAAAAATTTTCTTGAATGTGGGACCTGCTGATTTTTTTTTTTCTGGGTCTAAACTCTCTGTTAGTGCAAATCGATCACAAACTCTGATGATCATAATGAAGAATGTAAATTCAAAACAAATTATTTGAAATTTGGTCAAACAAGCCTTTGAACTACAACTTTAAAATTTTCTATATAAGTGGACCCAAATGAAAAATTCCTCATCATCCAGGGGCTAAGAGAGAATTTTGGAGAATTTTGGGGGGTTTTCTGCAAAAGTTTAAGGGTCCAAATAAATGCATGTACCTTTGTCAAAAATTGAGTTTGAACGAATTTTAACTCCAAATTTAAGCCGAATCAGAGAAACTTGTAATTAGAAAAGTTGTTCCCCTTGGTGAAATCTACCTAACTTGAGTTTTTCAGAATTTTCGGAGCTCGGGAAGATCAAAATTTAATCAAATCATTTCAAACCAACGAAAATCAAGAAAATTCAGAAATGTTACTGTAGCGCCGAGTGTCACCTTCTTCTTCGCGCCGTGCGGAGCGCCGCTGTGGCCAACGTCACCCGTCGAGCCTCGCCAGCGCGTTCGCGCACGATTGCACGCCACCCTCGGCCTTATCCTCTCCCTTGACCCGCTGTCCAAGTCGTCGCTGCGTTTCCCTCTTCTTCCTCCCCTCTTTGCCAACCGCCACCGTGACCATTGCCGCTCAGCGCGAGCTCGCGTCGCGCTGCTGCTGTGCTCCTCCCCGAGCCAAACCAATGGTACCCAGAGCTGCGCCAGGAACTCCTCTAGCTCCTCCCCATCACCAATTTCAAGCTACCTCAACCCTTCCTGAGATCGACGCGGAATTTCAAAAATGGCCGCCGGGTGAGCGCCATCGACCTCGCCATCAAATACTCCCTCTCCGGTAAGCACCACTTCAATTACTCTCGTGGGTAGCTTCCTACCTCTCTTGCGCACTCCCTCAACCCGTTCTTCAATTGAATCCACAGCCGAGGCCGCCGGAAAGAGGAGTTTTCCCCGCTGTCTGTCGTAGTACGCGAGCACCTCAACGATGAAACCTTATTCCGGTGCCTTCTCGTCGTCGACAAGCTCCATGCCGCTCTTCTGTAGGACGAGGTGAATCCTACTATGATTTTTTCCTCGATTTTTAGTACACTGCACCGCGCCCTGGACCTCGCCGAACTTCAGTTGCCCGCCGCTTTCGCCGCCGACCATCTTCCGGTCAGTCCCCCACCTTCAAAGACTCACCTTTGAGTTCCCTTAGTGGAGCACGTCATGTAGAGCCTTCCCCGACCCTCCTAATCGACTTTTGGCCTTCCCCGATGAAGTACCGGCGAACTCCGGCCGCCGTCTGTAGGTTGAAGACGACGGTGGCAATTTCGTAAATAACTCGAACTTGCTCAGAAATTGACCAAACTTGTAAATTCGATAAAAATTAAATTATAACTCAGAAAAATGTGAAACAAATTTTATTGGTTTCCTTGTGACTAGACCTATCCAGTGGTATAACATAAACATCTGAAATCATCTTACTTAATTTTCTAAAATTCAGAGAACAGAAACTGAAAATTAATTTTATAAAAATATCTACACATGCAATAGGTCTGATTTTTGGTATGCGTATTCCATGTAGGATACCTGAACTTTTCCCTGAAACCAGATCTTAAAAATCAACTTGAATTAAGATAAATTTCAGTTTCAAGTTTCTAGAAAAATCATTTTTAGTATTTTATTCCTGCACATTTTGGCACCTAATTTTGGATATGTTGCTTTTCATAGGTTTATCTTACTTAGGAAAAATACAACATTAATTATAGATCTTCCAGAAACCTTTTATGAATTTTCGAAGATGATTCTTTGTGCACGCCTAAGCATTGTTTAAATCGGAAACGTTATATGTAAAATTTTGAGCACCTAAGTACCTAAATCATGTTAGTAAGTCCGCGAACATGTTATCTTGTTCTTAATAACATCATTGTAACGTATTTATCAAGAGAGTGCCATAAATCCTTTTATTGTGTCCGTGTTTTCTTATTGCTTTCAATTAAAACCGGTGACATGTTTAACTTTCCTTTGATTGTTCACACTGTTTTATACAACGAATAAACCATTACTGGTAACAGAAATAGTTTATACAAAAACAACGAAAATGTTCTTAAGTTACTTTTGAGCATCACCATGTGATGTGCATCATGTCACTAAATTATATTTATCAAGGAAGTTCCATGAACCTTTACACTAATTTCATGAAGTACATTATATTGAATTCGTTGAGGAACCTGTACCACTAGTTACCAATATTAAAGCACAGGACATTGTCATTAAAAATGATGATAATAATAATTAATTTGGTGCATACATGTTTCTTATGATAATTATATAGGTTCATATTAGAAATAGTTTGCATATTCACATAATGGTTGTACATGTAATTACTTCGAACAATGTATATGGATCTCAATCTACTTGTCATATGTAGTTACTAAAATGGTAGTTTGCACACGTTTTACTTTGAATGTTAAATTATTTAGTCCAAGTAAATGAACAGATCATCTATGCATGAGCATGTAAGTGCATTTATACTTGGCACTTATCAGTTATAGTAAATTAAGTGGTATTCATGCATCTCATGCCCTGAGTATAGGTTGCCCATCTTATGCATACACATAAATCGGCTGAGTAATTAATTTATGCATGCCTTTTTAAATGTAGAAAGTAAACCTTTTTACACATAAGAATATTTTCCTAGGCACTAGGAGCTTATAGCCTCTTTTTATATTCAAACCATCCTAGGATTAATTGCTATGTAAATCTAGTTTATTTACTCCTGTTTCTTTGAAACAACCCCATGCTCATTAGTACTCGTAATGTAGACTGTACATAATAGATATGCACGCAATCACCATCAATAAAACTTGTGTATAACATCATTCACCATGGGTTAATGATACATAGAAGCTTGTTCATAATGTCATAATTTGTTTTCTTTCAAGAAAAACTATAAGATAAATACTTTGTCTAGGTGAATATGGCCTTCTAAGCCCAAGAGCATATCTTAAACCAATGATCTTTGTAAAGTAAATTCCGATAGGTTCCCTCCATACTCAAAGAGCTCCAATAAATTTTCCATGATCAACCATGTCGTATTCCGCCAATCCACATTTTAATAAATAACATATGCTTGGTTAAATCCCAAACTTAATGAGAAAGATGAGTAAGCGCTTATAAACCTCACTTCACTTTCAGAATAATTGTCCAAGACACTGTTATGCAATAAGAGAAAGCAACCAGTGTTTAATGATGAAACTAACTTCCTCTCCCTTTGAAAAGAATGCTTTAAGTGAAATTCGATAAAGCTATAACCTCAACCTCCGACCACACCCCTTGTTGTTAACGGAGTTCAGTTTTATTTTAGTCATGACGAATGTTGCCTTGTTGTTAACTAAATCAAACAGGTCACAATTCACTCTTTATTCATGCATTCTAAATTTGCATCGCATCACCTTATATTGTCATTTAGGATGCGAAGGTGGAACCGAAGAGATGGGAATCATCGCCGTGGAGAACTTGATGCTGCTACTAACATTTTGGAATGTGCTAACATTTCTCAAACCCAAGGCAAGCCCCGGTGCATCTCACCTTGTTTTAAAAGATTTTCCTTTTATCACTATATATGGAGTCATGTTATGTGCATTAGGTATTCAGGAGTTGAATGAAACCTTAGTTGCATGTATCCATATGTATTCCTATGGGTGGGTATATTCAGCCATTCGTTAGTTTCTGCTATGCTTAATATTGAGTCATCGGTAGAAGTCGAGTGGTGCGGAACACTACTTGCGAGCTATAGGGCTCTTTTTGGGAAAAACTATATTTGTCGGTAGCTCACACATGATGATGATAATTTGAGACCGGACGGGGATGTGTAGCTTGCAGCAAGGCATGGAGGTCTTGTGTGCGGTAGCCCCGTCTATGTCGATTGAGGACCGTTCGTTGTGGCCCCGCTGAGCAAGTTTGAACAGTACCGGATGCATGCTAGGAGAATGGGAACTAGTAAACTTAGTAGCTCGATGCTATATTGTTGGACGTGAACCCACCTCTCTTTTGGTGATGAAGATGGTTATGGTGGAATCTGGGACCGTGTTTGAGGGGAGGGTGCTCGGGCGAACCACGGTTAGACCCGGCGTGGCTATCGCGTGGGGAGACGTGTACTCGGGAGAGGTGTTAAGCGGCCCGACTTTATGGTGTCTTGTGAAAGGTTGCCGTGCGTGACTCCCCGTGAGTGTGCGTACGTCGTGTATCCGGGTTTCGCCTGCAGGTGTAAATCGATTCGAATCGCCGTCCCTCGCGGTTATTGAGTACCACTTGTTCACTGTGTCACATCGTAGTAAGAAGTGGAACATGATGATTATACTTGCTGAATTGTACTTTAATTAATTGTATTGCAACCTTGTATGGATTAGCATAGGTGCTAATATTTATGTTTATGCAAGAACTCTTTTAATTTGACTAAAATTTGAAAGAAGGACCAACTTGTAAGTGCTACTTTTATGCAAATATTCCTACACCTTTGGTCAGCCCTCTGCATGTTAGGAGTCGGTCTTAGAAGGCCATTTTGACGGGTAAGCCTTGCTGAGTATTAGTTGCTCAGGGTTTGTGGTTTAAATCTTTTTGCAGGTGATGCTTTGGCTCAAGAGATTGAAGCATGTTTATGGGCTGAATGTGCTTCATCATAGGATAAATACGTCGAGTTGTATATCGCTTCCGCTACGCTTTTCAAACTCTTTTATGTAATCAAATTGAATCAAAGTTGTAATAATTAAGGATTCTTTTACACTCTATTTTTATATATGCTCATGTGTGTGTACTTTTGGACTCTTGCGTCGTCAAGTGTCACCCGATTATGATCCTGGTTAGCTAACCCCTCATTAATTTGAGGTGGGGTGCTACAGGAGGCGTGCAGGGAGGCGGCGGCCTGAGCGCGATGGGCGGTGGCGGCATCCCGAGTGCGTGGAGGCGAAGGCGGCGGGCCAGATGCCGGAGCGCGATGGGCGGTGGCGGCGTCCCGAGCGCGTGTTGGCGGATGCAGCGGCTCGAGCGTGAGTGGCGGTGGCGGCGTCCTGTACGCCAGGGGCCAGAGGCGGCGCAAGCTCGGGGGGACGGCGGAGGGGCGCCGCTACAGCCTGCTGTTGCTGCTCGGGGCGAAGAAGAGTGGGAGGGAGAGTCAGGCATGGACGGCAAGCAGCGCGGCAAGCCGTGGGCGCGCGGGCCCCACGTGCGGTAGCGGCGTTCCTCTGCTTCGCTACGAATAGCGGAAGACTCGCCTTCCGCTTCGATAGCGGAGGCGGTAGAGGAAGCCGGTGCAGCACCATTTACGCTATCTCTTTACTGAAGGAATGGGTAGCGCTCCCCAGTGCGGAGAGCCTAACAATATGCTGCATTGTGCATGGATTTGTAACATTTGTTTGTTTGCTTGCTTTCTGGTTGTTGACTTCTTTTACAACTCAAAACTCTGACAGTGTTTGCTGTTAGTTTCGCGTACATGTTTTTTAAGCTAGTATGGGCTGCAAATTTTTGCTTCATTTATTCAAACATTGTCATAGAATTCACTGGTTTGTATTTCATGAGTTTCCCTTTACCGTTGCAATATTCATTGATGGTTATGGAGCCATGTTGTTGTCCACATTACCTGTTTAATAAGCAAAGCAAAGACATTCAATGGCGATGTTACAGTTATGCCAGCAAAACTCAGTACAGAAATAATCATATTGGTTCGGTCACCCATCATCGTCTGCTCCCTAAGTACTTATTGTGCACCTTTATTTGTATTAGGTGTAGGATCATTAATCATTTTTCTGGCCCTTTTCTTCACTTTCCCCTGGGGCGAAGGAAGGCACTTAATACGTTCGTACATGCTTCATTTGTACGAGGACTGAAGTGACGAGAAAAGTTGGTGCGCAATTAAGAAAATACATACACCAGTACAGTACCCCGATCAGATACAAAAATGAACAGAGATCGTGACCAGCTCTGACCTATATATAGCAACGGTAGCGCTCAACTCCCCTGCAGTGTTCGTCTGGGCGTTTCTGAGTTTACCAGCAGCTGGTCAAATGGCTGGAACTCTTCGCGCTCTGCTTCTGACGACGGTTCTCCTCGTCGCCGTCGCGCCGGCGTCCGCGAAAGATTACACGGTCGGAGACTCGACCGGGTGGACGACCGGAGTGGACTACACTGCCTGGACCAAAGGCAAGACGTTCCACGTCGGCGACACTCTCTGTAAGGATACACAAATGCCGTAATAACTAGTAATGCCAGTAGTGGTGCGTCAGGTGTCATGACGTGCTCGGACTAACTTGTTGTGACATGTGCGCGCCTACGTGCCCGGTGGCAGCGTTCCAGTACAATGCGATCCATTCGGTGATGGAGGTGAGCGCGGCGGACCACGGCGCCTGCTCGGCGAGCAACCCGCTGCGGTCGCACAAGGACCAGAGCACCACCATCGCGCTCACTAACCCGGGCACCCGCTACTTCATCTGCGGCACCACCGGCCACTGCGCCGCAGGCATGAAGCTCGCCGTCACCGTCGTCTCCGGCGGCGGCAGCAGCAGCGCCCCCGCGACGACGTCAACTTCCACCGTGCGATCGATGGCAAAGCCGACCAAGCCCACGGGCAATGGTGACCCGTCATCGGAGTCGGACACCGCCTCGGCTGCGGACTTTACAGCCGCGCCTGGTTCCTCTTCGTCCAAGCTGAGCTCGAACACAAGCGGTGCAGCCTGCAACGGGGTCCGCCTCGCAATCGTGCTGCTGCTAGTGGCCATGGGGCTTGGTGGCCTGATGAGCTGAAGACCGCTAAGTAGTAGGGAAGAGGCAGTGCTGTTTCATTTTCTAGTATCCGGGTTGCACGTGCTCCTTCGGTAGCAGCATCATGGACTCTACTATGTGGGCTACCTCATGTCTGATGTAAGTCTACAGGGTGTTAGTTATTCTCGTTGGTATTTCAGCCTTTTTCTGGCCAATTGTTGCACGCTGATGTATTCAATGTTGCATAGGGACAATAAAATAATCCTTCTTATAAGGGGCGAAGCTACTCACACACTAGTTGGTGCATTTGCACCCACCAAATAATGAAACTTACTCATACTTGTTCCATTTTTCACCATATATGCACCCAGTAATTTAAATATTATGCACCCATTGACAACAAAAAGAGGTATTTTCTCTATGTATTATGAAGTAGTGCACTCTCACTAATCTTGATCTAGCTTCGCCACTGCTTCTTAATATGCAAATGCAAATGAGATAACTCAGCAACTAGGGGGTCTAGGCTAGGTAGCGAGTAGTCCGTATAAGGAGATTTACGGTTCGTAGGGCCTCTTAGCCTGTTCGCTATGTAACCGAGCGTGAGCTTTGCTCCGCGGAGTGTAAAACACTTTCTTCTAATCAATCAATGATGCGCAGCTCTTCTGCGTATTCGAGAGAGATAACTCAGCAACTTCTGCCGTTACGGTCTTATAAGACCAACAACAAAAAAATCTAATGTTTACTGAGTGTCATTTATACGGCGAGCAGCTTGAAATGATAAGCTAAGGATATGGATGTGGAGGGTGCATGAGCAACATGCCAAGCCTCTTGGAGGACCTTGTTCATGACTATCGGAGAGAGACGATGGACGCGTTGGGTCTGATCCATGGTTTGATATTGTTGTGGTTGCTGCTTTTGGCTAAGTCGTTGCATGTTGGCTTCTGCAGCCACAACCAGCTGAAGCTATCACAGTTTTTGTGGCTATTTGTTGATTGTTGATTCGTTGTTGGTTCTTGTGTCTTTTCTCTTGTAGTAAACAGGTGACCACCATTCATGGATCCATTGCACCTTACCCATGGGGTTGAGGTCAACACTCAATGTGGAGGCGTCATGTGGTTTTATG
Organism: Eragrostis curvula; assembly: GCA_007726485.1. NCBI lineage: Eukaryota > Viridiplantae > Streptophyta > Magnoliopsida > Poales > Poaceae > Eragrostis > Eragrostis curvula. The sequence continues at coordinate 15,173,407 of RWGY01000031.1, forward strand.
CATCGTGCTTCTTTGAATCTGTGGCAATTTTTAGTACAAGTTACCCATTCTCTTGTAATGATTCATTCAGACAGCTAATTTTTATTGTTGCAACGCATTTTTATGAATGTTGCATGGGTAGTAATCGACTGTTGTAGTTGGGGACCTGATTTGTTGCAATGATTTAGATTGCTTGTTTGTTGAATTGCTATGGGGTTTTCTATCCGTATGACACATAGTCATTTTAGCTCACACATACATATCAATATGTAATATGCTGGACCAGTTTTTTCGATTATATGTCACATTGTCTATTTTGGAATGTTGTGATAGTTTTTTATTTAATTATTGAAAATTCCTTTGGATTGTGGCTTGTTGCAGTAAGCTTTTCAGTTGGTTGGAAGGGCTATTTATTTTCTGTTGCGCCTCAGACACTATTGATTAAAAGGACAGTCGTCTAATTAAGACCTTTTTTATAGAGGGGAATTTTAATGTGTAAACTCTTTATTTCGCTAAGAACCTCGGAAGCCTATTTCATCAACAGGAGCTTGAGGGCGAAGATGGACTGATTTTTGTGTCCTTGTTTCTTGCGAGGGATTGTCTGAAGGATCGGATGGTACAAATTAAATGTATGGCATCAGCCTAATAAACAATGATCAAATTAAAAGATGTTACAGTGAGTATGTTAAGCCAGTAAAGTGCCATAAACAGTTAATCTAGATGGATTTAGCATGGTAGCATCACGTTGGAACATATATACTTTCATGAATTCCTCCTCGTATATCGTTTTTTTTCTTTTTTCGCAAATCAGTAATTCCTCCTAGTATATCGTTGCAAGAGCAATATTTATGGCGCCATGTTGCTGTCCATGTTTCCTGTTTAATAAGCAAAGCAACGCATCGAACGGCGATGTTATACCGTCAGAACTCAGCAGACAAATGATCGAATTATTGATTTGTTCACCCATCGTCATCTGGTAGCTAAGATGACTGCGTACCATTGTACTATTTGCTATACCATTTCTAGGCCCTTTCTTCTCTTTTCCCGGAGGCACTAGCAACATACGTTCGCTGTACGCCTTTGTGCGAAGATTAAAGTGAAGAAAAAGTTGGTCTGCACTTGAACATTTGGCCAACTGAAGATACGTACATTAGTATCCCATAAAGTTATAACGAACAGAGCTCATAACCGATCGGCCTATATAAACAACAGCAACATCTCTCAATCCTTCGCAGTCTTGTCCATTGATCACCTCCCCAACCAGCACTCTCCCAATAACGTCGCCGATCTGTGGTTCATCTTATTTCATACACCGGCGGCGTCGCCAAAAATGGCCGGCGACACTCTGCGCGTTCTGCTTCTGGCCGTTCTCCTCGCCATCGTCGCGCCGGCGTCCGCGAAAGATTACGCGGTGGGCGACTCGTCCGGGTGGAAGCCCGGGGTGGATTACACTGCCTGGGCCAAAGGCAAGTCGTTCAACGTCGGCGACTCCCTCTGTAAGCACCAAAACTCCTGCTCGTAGATACCCACATGTTATGTTAACAATAATGCTGCTTGTCCTCGTGCCAAAACTAACCAATGTGCGTTCGTGCGTGCGTGCCGGAGCAGCGTTCCAGTACAACGCGGCGCACTCGGTGGCGGAGGTGAGCGAGGCGGACTACAAAGCCTGCTCGGCGAGCAACGCGCTGGGTTCGTACAAGGACCAGAGCACCTCCATCCCGCTCACCAAGCCGGGTACACGCTACTTCATCTGCGGCGCCGCCGGTCACTGCGCCGCGGGCATGAAGCTCGCCATCACCGTCTCCGACGGCAGCAGCGCCCCGGCGACGACGACGACGGCGAGTCCCACCACGCGGTCGACCAACTCGGCTGGGTCGGACTCGGACGAAAGCGGGGCAACCGGCCGCGCGGCCCGGCTTGCCACGGGCCTTTCGTTCGTCGCTCTGGGCTTCGCTGCCCTGATGGGCTGAATGTAGTGTAGCTAGGGAAAAGGTGCTGTCATCATCCCATCCTTCGTCTGATCATGGATTCATCGGCGACTTCGACAGTGCCAAGGTGTGGGTCAGGTGTGCGTGCGTGCGTGTGTGCGTGTTCCGTGAATTTTCGTGGAGATTTCAGGCTTTTTTTGTTTTGTTTTGGGGAATCTGGAGATTTCAGGCTTATTATTGTTGTTTTACACTGATTTCTTATTGCCGGTTAGATAACTCTTAGAATTGTTTAAGAGACAATAAAATCATCTTTGACGAGACCGTGGACTGTGGTGTAATAAATTGTTGCATCAGAGCCTGAGATGACAACAATTTGTTGGATGTAGCACGGTCAACTCATACCTCAGGCATCATCAACGTAGAGTCATTAATTTTACACGTGGTAGGTGAACAAATCATGGAGCCTTTCATCTCGTGGATGGGAACGCCTCATCAAACGAGCGCGCGTCGTCCCGAGCCCCGGCGACCGGAGTCTCGTCCGGTTCGACCACCGGCTTTGCGCTAGCTAGGATCCAAATTTGGATGGTTCTCCCGCATGGCCGGATCGGGATCAGCCACGCACCAGCTGCTCACGGCACGTAAATGACGCACATGATGCGGCCGGGCCTGCCAAAGCCACCAGCCGCGGCACGGCTGGGGAGCTAGCGAACGCTAGGCAGCCACGGCCGTGCACGGCCGCCGCTGGCCCATGGGGTGAAAGGAAGCATGAGCATATACCGACATGGTTGCTTCGTTAGGTGGGGATTGATGGCATTGTGAAAATGTGACCCTGCGCGGATTGTGGTGAAAAACAAGCAACAATCGTCTCCTTTTTGTGGTGATGTAAAATGGCAGATACGCTCGAGACTCGTGGGCAAAAACCAACGTCCTTGATAAATGGACAAATCCTAGTACGCGGAGTATTTCTATACACAAGTCGCCGTGACTGCTCCACATGATCCCGCTACCACGCGCAGGGTAATCCCCGTTCCGGGGAACAGCCAGCTTCAATGAAGGAAGGGAGAAAACAACGACACGCAGGAGATTGCTCACTCGTGCAAGGAACGCACGGCGTGACGTCGACTCCCAGACACAAAATTGGAGTCGGAGCAGGAAGGCTGCTTAACCGCCGTTACCTAGTACCAACAACAAAGAAGAAAAGCGCATCGCATCACCAAACCTCACCAAACGACCCGGAATTCCTCGCCGGCATCACCTTCCAGTTTAGCAGAACCCTGTCCGTTCGTCGCTGACTTACGTCGCGTCACTCACTGGATCGCGTGGGACGCCCAGTTAATCCCTTTCGCGAACGCGCCCGAAAGATTAGCTGATTAGGTAACCAATCTTCAACAAGAACGCCCGTTTCGGTATATATCCCGGCTTTTTGGTGCGCATGGGATGCCGTCCCTGAGAAGCGCGCGTGTCTGTCGGGGCGATGATGAACTTCCGCCTGTCCTCCATGGCTGGAGCTCGTTTCGTTGCCCAGGCGCTGCTCGTCATGCTCGTCGTCCATGGCGTGGCCCGGGGAGCCGTCGCGGCCTCGTACAACGTCGGGAACAGCGCGGGCTGGGATCTCAGCGCGGACTTCCCCTCGTGGATCAGCGGCAAGACCTTCTACGTCGGCGACGATCTAGGTACGGAACCACGGCAACATCCCCTGTTTTATCTGTCGAAGCAAGAAAAAAAAACATGGTGGTGCAACGCCACGCGTGTCCATGTGTTTTCCCATTCGGTTACTTTTTGTTGCAACAACCCGGCTAATGATCGAGTTGCCTGCGCGGTGTGACCCAGTGTTCCAGTACTCCAAGTACAACACCCTGGCGGAGGTGGACGCGGCCGGGTTCAAGAACTGCAGCGCGGCCAACGCGGTGCTCTCCCGGAGCGACGGCAACACGACGGTGCAGCTCACGGCGCCCGGCGACCGCTACTTCATCTGCGGCAACAAGCTGCACTGCCTCGGCGGGATGAGGCTGCACGTGCCCGTCACGCAGCCGCCGGCGCCGGCCGGGGCTCCGCTGGCGCCGCCGCAGGCCGACCCCGGCGCCGGCGGCCTCGGGCCCAGCACCGACGACGCCGGCGTGCCGAGGCTCTTCTTCGGCGGGTCCCACCGGGCGGCGGTCGGGCCCCTGCTGCTGGTGACGTGGCTGTGCGCCGCCGCCGTTCTGCTTGTATGAAGAAAGGGATCGGTACTCTGCTTGTAACGGCGACGTGCGAGTGACACGAGTTTAGTTGTTTTTACGATGTGTAAATTGTAATTTGCTTGTTTTGAAATGGGACCAAAAAAGGCGCCTACGGATGACCAACCACGTTGTTTACTACTACGGATGAACTTGTTTAGGATGCCCTTTTCCGCTGATCTGTCTGTTGCGCTCTCACGCACAGTGGCATGCGTTTACGCCCACATGGACAACGTCCGGAGCGTACCGTTCGGTCTGTTCCTGTCCAGCACGGACACGACGAACACGTTCGGCCATTTACGAGGTGCCTTTCCGATAGTCCTCTGCAGGGACACGAACACGAGTTGGCGCTGAGCCACTCGGGAAGACTCCACTTGAGAGGCCGTAGCATGCATGACCGGCAACCTCATACTAGCTAGCCCCGAACATCATCCATTGCAGGCCGTGGACGATGGCACGCGCGGCGGTGCGTCACTACTCGAAGCGTCGGGCACGGCGAAGTGCGATTGCCAAGGGACCAAAGCGATGGATGGATGATACCGCAGGCATGCGCGCATCTTTGGAGCATGGGTGGGTTGGCGAGCGAGCAGAGCAGACGAGACACGAGTCCTGTGCTCCGTACGCATGTTCGTCACCGGCAGGTGGTGGCTTGGGGACCAGTCCAGTCCCGGACGATCACACACGTACGTATGCGTCGATCGGGTCTCCCTCCCCCAGCTGCTCATGATTCACAGCGACGACGACCTCTCCAAACCGTGCCAACACCCACCGGCAGCCGACGACCTCTGCGCCCCCACACGCTTCTTCTCATCACGGCCCGTGCCGCGTCCCGATCCGCGCAGCTGATCAGTGCGCGTACGAACGCGCCGCGCCAGTGTTCCGACGCGCAGCGCCAAGATGGCGCCCGAGCTCCTCTGTTTCGCGCTTTCCCGGCCGCCCCTCAATGGCAAGCGGTCGAACGCACGCGTTCGCTTTGTCTTTCTCGGTGGCGTCTTAGACTACGTGACATGTGGCTGTTGTTGTGTGAGATGAACGAGCAAGCTGTGAATTTTGATGGGTTGAAAGTTGAAACAGCAGGAAGAGGGGAGAGTGGGTGGCCGAATGATTTCAGAACGCGATCATAGGACGGACGTCCTCTGTTTCGGAAAGCCGAAAGCCTTTCGTGGGCAGTGGAACGCCTTTGCGAGACCCTGCCCACTGATTTTGGTGGGTGCAGTGCAGTGCAGGAGTACTGTCCCTACGGGTCTCGACGCTGAGCGAAGCTTCACATGCTTCTGCTATGGCGCATGGGCGGGCACGTACACGCGTGGCGATTCTCGGTGCTGTTTTGTCGGTGCGGGGTAGAACTCTCTAACTTTTTTTCCCCCACGGAAAGTAGGTGAAATTTACGCGATTTCCTCCGCGATCTACCACTCTCAGTTACTAGTACGTCCTCTCACGATGGTTCGTCCCCGCAACTTAAATCAACGAGATCGATTCAGGCATCTTCAACGGCGTTTACGCGACAACACAAGCGCAGCACGACTGCATGGACTTGACAAGTGACAGCCACACAAGGACCGATGCATCGCGCATCACACACTCAGCTAGCGACATTTTTTTTTTTTGCGAGACAGGTCGAGTTTTATTAGATCACAGAGAGGGTTACAATCTGCTACCACCAAGCTGCAGCGTGTTCGGTTTGCTGGCTGGCTGGCTGGGCTGGGTGAATCCCACTCACGAGTTACTGTAGCGCCAGCCAGTCGAACAGGGCGAAGTCCGGAGAACGCGGCAGCCAGACCGCCGTGGACGTCTCAGTACAAGAATGTTTAGCTAAACAATGAGCAACCCTATTTTGTTCTCTAAAACAGTGTGTAAACTCGACCTCCCTAAGCTCATCAGAGAGCATATTCACCTCCTTCAGTAGCAACGCAAGATGCGATCTGTTTTCTGCACGAGATCTCAGAGCCGCATAAACAGTTTGGCAATCAGTTTCAAACATGATCGGCTTGTCCAGCCATTGCAGTGCCAAGTTCAGGCCTTCACGGCAGGCCAGCAGCTCTGCCTCTTCCGCGTCAGTACAGTTAAACAGTACACTCAGCTAGCGACATGGTCATGCAAGATTTCTCATATCTCTCCCCGGGAAGCAAAGGAAGCAGGCGATCGATCGGGCATACATACATAAATCGAAATAAATTATGAATGTGTTGTACAGCAAGAATCACACACGTAACGCAAACCGTAGACACCAACAGGGTAAACATGATCGTGTGACAACGTGAAAAACGGTAAAAAAAAAAAAAAACTCGGCTCTACTTAGAACAAGACGACGAGCCCTGCTGCCGCCAACGACACGAGAGCGGCGGCGACGCCGGTGCGCGCGCTCGGGGGCGCCGCGGCCTCGTCGAGAGGGAGCGCGGGCCCTGGCGCCAGCGACGGGGTCACCGACACGGAGCCGAGCGGAGCCAGCGAAGGCGCCTCCGTGGGCGCCAGCTCCGGCGCCAGTGCGGGAGACGGAGCCGGCGCCATTGTCGGCGCCGGAGTCGGGGCGACGCTCGGTGTCGGAGCCGGGGACATGGGCGCCATGGTCGGAGGGGCGACCGGGGCGGCGAGAAGCGGAGAAGGAGCGAATGCCGGCGGCAGCGTGGACGGAGGAAACGATGCCGGTGCCATGGCCATGGGTGGGAAGGACATGGGAGACGGCGTGGCTTGTGGGGGTGCGGTCATTGCTAGAGGTGGCGCAGAGACCGGAGAGGAAACGGGAGGTGACGAGGATGCCAGCTGCGGAGCGGCAGCTGTGGTCGGCGGCGCGGCGAAGGATTGTGACGGCGAGGTGGCGGTGGTGGGCGGTGCGGCGGAGAACTGCGGCGCCGAGGCGAACGTGGTTGGAGGTGCGGCGGCGGAGACCTGCGGCGCGGAGGCGAACGTGGTCGGAGGTGCCGCAGCGGAGACCTGCGGTGCTGAAGCGGCCGTCGTTGGAGCTGCGGCAGAGGCCTGCGGCGCTGAGGCAGCGGATGTGGTTGGAGCAGCGGCAGAGGCCTGAGGTGCCGAAGCGGCGGCTGTGCTTGGCGCTGCGGCAGAAGCCTGAGGCGCCGAGGCGGCCGCTGTGGTTGGCGCCGCAGCAAAGGCCTGCGGCGCCGCGGCCGCCGTTGTCGGTGGCGCGACAGACGCCTGCGGCGCTGAGGCGCCGAACGGAGGAGCGTTCGACGCCGACGGCGACGAGGCCGGCGACTGCGCGGCGGACGAGACGAGGAGGAGCGACAGCACCACAGGGAGCAGAGCCATTGTGTCCGCTTCCCACACTCCTTTCTCCTTGGCTTCCTCTTGTCTTCTTTGCTCTCTCTGCCACGCCTCTGTGCTGGCGGCTCGTGCAATGGAGTAAGAGCTTCAGTGTAGTTGCACTATTTATAGCGCGCTTGCTAATCGTGCGCTAAACAGAACGGACAGTGAAAGCCCGGAAGGAAGAGGAAATGCGCCATCTTCCGTCTTACAGCTCAGTGGGCGCGGTTTCTAATTATGATGTAGGGCAGCAATTTAGGACGCACACGCCGCGCCTAGCTAACGTATCTATGTAGTACGAGGGCAGGCGTAGTTATCATCCAGCTACGCATGCGTATACGTACTCATCATGCGCCAAGACCCATATTTGTATTGTCGTCGCATTCCAATTTTTTTTACTACCCATCACTGCTAAACAAGCACCCGGTAATAACTCAGCAATGTTAACTGTATGAGCAACGAAGTACGACCTGAAGCGCCTTGACGCCTCTGAATGATGCGTGCACTTTGGCGCCAAGGTTGGCAACGAACTGAGCTCAAACTTTGAAGCAAATTCAACCCTGACTCTAGCCGAGCTCGAGTTTTCTGCCGCGACCGACACGTCCAGTTCCTTCAGAGCGTAACAGCTTCTTCCAGATGGTTCAGTTAGGACTGAGAACCGAAAGCAAACCACAACAATCAGTACCAACACTGTCCTGTTTCCTGATGGTACATTGCCTTTGGAGAAGGAAAAGGGCACGTACACATTCGCTGTTACCCTGCACAGTTTAAAGCTTAAGCTTCAGTAACTGCATCCTTCATGGTACCCACCCTGCCCAAGAAATTTAACCTTTCTGTAACCACTGGAAGCCTCCTACCGTCCTCGCCGTTAAACCCGAAAGGGACTCGCAAACTAGACCATGGCCCAGGAGTCTCCATAGACAGCCTGGACTGGCCGCTCTCCTATTAAGGCATCTTCTTCGTTTGGCCGCGCTAGCTAGGGCTCGCTTCAATTCATATCTGTGGTAGGAGTACAATGATTAGAGCGCGCATTAGTGCACCACCACCAACACCACCGCACTTGAGCCTGTGAATTTTGCTCTACCCTTCGCCCTTTTGATACGAGTGACGAGCGTAACATGACAGAGTGATGACAAGTTTTGGCGACGCCGCGGGGCACCTTACATTGGAAGGAAAGCAAGCCTGATTGCTCCGGCTTTTGTTCTGCCTTTTGCTCCAACTACCAATTCTGATCATTAGTACGTTTAAGGAAAAACAAATCTAATCATCAGTACGTTTTCATGGAAAAACAGATCATTAGCGGCGCATTGTTATGGTATATGCCTAGCTGCTTCAATCAAAAATCAAGATGACATTTGACTCCGTTTTGTTGATGCTTGTTATTAGCATTGCCAAAATGATGATTATGAAGCACAAGAGTCATTGATGCCTGAAGGCCATGAGGCAACTACCGCTTTCTCGCATGTGGTGTTCGTAGATGCTGCAGCCATTTGCTCTGCACATTAGCGCTGCACTGCTGAAAGGACTAGCGTTGTCGGTGGAATGGAGCGTGCCCTAACGGTCTACTCCTACTCGCCAATCAGCCGGAATGAATAGGCCGGGGAGAATTAAAGTCCCCTCCAGCTCCAAATAATTTGGCTGAATAGCTGTCGCTTTTCCTGGTCTGAACCGCTGTACGTACAGTGATCTCGCAAAAGCTACCGAGAGCTGCTCGACAAGGCCGGGCCAACCGCCGTTGCGCCGGCCGTGCCATAATCGCCGAACCGAGCATTGATGCACGCGGCGGTGCTCCGCAACGAACTGTGACGGAGTTAGAATGTAGTCGGCGAGCAGCACGGCGTGTCTTCTTACGGTTTGTTAAGCTGTGGCGATCTCAGTTGTAAATACGAGTTTGCGAAGAAGCTGGATTGATGGAGGCCCCAGAACTGTCAAAGTGTCATGCGATTTGGATTCAGGCCACAGAACGAGCCATCTCCAGCTGCCGGATGCAGACCTTCCAGCAGAGGTATTTGATGTCATTTACAAAAATTTCTCTCACCAAGTTCAAAGAAAACTATATTATATGACCGATGGTGTGTTTAAGCAAATGATCACAACTTTAAAGTGTGTTTTGGCAAATTATAGAAAGTTAAAGTGTGAAATAACTAATTTTATAAAAGTTCAGTATCCTACAACAAATTTCACCTAATTGAATTTTAAGTTGCAAGAATTTGTTACCTAATTTTGCAAGTGAGAAGTGCATACCATCGAAGATGCACCCTTCTCTAAGATCAGTGCTTCAAGGTCTCTATCTTTAGTTGATACAATAAACTCGTGGAGGCAGTAACGTCGTCCGAGGTTGACTTAGCGCAGGGAAACGCGACTCGCGTGAGGAAAACCCGATCGAAAACATTTTGGCTCGATGGAGACTCAGATTGAGAGGCGAGATGGTAGAGCTAGTAAATTTGAAGTAGGACTGTGAGCCTTAGAAACGGTTTTAGAGATGGAGATGTGAGATCTTGGTCGGCGATATGGAGGGGTTGATATATTATATGTAGGCTGAAGTGGATAGGAAAGTAGATGAAGACCGACAACTTATCTTGTTAGAAATCACAACTCCAATTAAATTTTTACAAAGCATGAATAGATTCTCTTATATTTGCATCTCATGCTTACCAAATCATGAGAGACTGATAGGAATTAGGGAAAAGAACTTGTTTTTTCTTCAGCATACAACAACAACGAATCACCACCCATTGTAAGAGAAGATATAAGCATAGATTAGATAAACCATGAGAGAAAACGAGAGGAAAATGTGTGAAAGAGATATGAGCTTTGTCTCACTTAAACAGAATGCAAGAATGAAGTGAGCGTGGTGAGGTAGGACGACGGTGATATTTATCTACGAGGTAAGTGCGGGAAGTGAAAGTTGTAAATCTTGCATTAGCGCAGGAGCGAAAGCGATAACTCTTATGTTTTCGCGCGTACGTGTACCCTGCACGCGGTGAGTCAAAAAATTTCCTTGCGTACACACGAGCGAGCAACGCGTGAGCTAGGATTAAGAGAAAGAGATTCCATTTTTCATTTCTCGAGAGCCTGACTCGAAGCACTTATTTGGATTTGAGACACGCTTAACAGTAAGTTCCGCTAACTAAAATCAAATCAATCTTGCACCGTGCGAGACTGGTTGGATCATATCCGGTCAACCAAACATCACTCAAGTAATGCTCTCAAGAGAAAAAAAATAAAATAAACATGGAGCTCTTTGATTTTCTGCCACAATTTATGATGCCGAACTTGCGGCAACGCCCATGTTACGGTGAGAAAAATTAAGGCGAGAAAACTAAAAAAATAACTAAAATTTAAACGTAGTAAAATATGACATAGAACTAAACACACTCGTGATAAAACGTATTCTATTTAAATGGCCATTGGCGTAACACCCAGAAGGCGTTTTCCCGCTCGGCAGAACAATGGAAAATGGAAAAGCAAGATTGAGGCCTGCGGCCTCCGGTCCCGCACGTCAATCTCACTGTGTTCTGTATAAAAAAAAAAAAAATCTCACTGTGTTCTCCGATGCACTATCCGCAAACCGTTAGCCTCGCAGCTTCTTCAATCTTCACCCTCGCCGAGCAACCGCCCTCGCACGCGCCCGTCGATCGAGAAACTAGCAGCGAAGTATGCAGCCTCCGTGTTTGGGCGCATGCGGCGGAGGCGGCGGCCTCGCTATCCCCGTCCCCCGCCGTCGCGCCTTCTGCCCCAGCGCAGCGCCGCCTAGGTCCCCCATCTCTTGCGCCGCCGGGGGCGGCAAGACGTCGCCGAGGGGGAAGGATAATGTCTGGAGCGTCGACAACGAGCGCGCCGCCGCGGAAAGGTCCCGGGCCCCGAAGCACCACCGTAGAAGGCGCCCGGGTGGGCGCCGCCTTCCCCCGCCACCGTCTCAGGGGAGGAAGGGGAAGGATGCTGGCTCGAGGGTTCTGGTCTCCGGTTCCATGCTCGTGGAGGTCGAGACCGTGCTCCAGACTCAGGTATTCGTGTTACTACCATTAATCGAGCCCGTGCATGTATGTAATTGATGTGATTAAGGGGATTCGTAAGTTTTTAGTATGACCATTTGGAGGAGCAGTGGAAGGCCCTCCTGTTCGTCCTGCGAGTTCCATCCGATTAATTTGGTTACTTGCATCAGTTGATAGTTTAAGGTGTGTTTATTAGACCATTGACTACTACAGAGCTGGGTAATTTACCCTCTCTCTTCTTCTTTTATTTTTATTTTTATTTTCTTGTGATGTGAATTTATTAAGATCCATGGATACATCAGAGCTAGACCAAGACCAGACAATGAGAAGATAATGTTCTTAAAATGTACAGTTCATTAATAACCCGTAACAGTTTTAGTGCATGCTTCTGATGTTATCACTTTGCAATCTTAGGAACCTGTTATAAAGCCTTCTTGGGATACATTCGCTAGTAGCTTAAGCGGCAATTGGAAAGGTGTTGGAGCAGTGTTCTCACCAATCACAGCTGAGATGGAGCCTGTTGGAGTTGGGAGCAAACAAGAGTACCTTTATGATTGCTACACTCTTTCTCACATTGAGAAGTCTTTTGATAGTGTTCATGGCCCCGAGATACGAAGGAAGACAAATTGGGTTCTGATCAATCCGTTCGGAGAAGCTGACAAACAAAATTCAGCATATGATGGTGGGAGTCATGATTCTTCTGGTGGAACAAGAGCTGTTGATTTGCCTGCATATGAGTCTTTTGATCTTAACAGGAGTAATGTACTTGATGAAGAAACTTTTGCCATGGAGCAAGGAATCGTATTTTTTGAGGTGTGATTCTTTTGTCTTCACCCCTATTTTTTGTCTATCTGTATTAATTCCACTGATCTGGCTATCTGCAATCTTCGTATTTGTTGTTTGTTGAGAATCATGGCATATTTTGTACTGTCATTTTTTTAACCATGTATTTCAGAACCAGAGTTTGCTACTGTCGCTACTCGCTAGCCACCAATAATATCATTTGTTAAATTGTATATTTATTGCATAAAATACATTTCCAGGCAGTGTTGCGCAATTCAATGTTTTTTTTGTGTGAGAAATATATGCTAATCATGCAGTTAGTGTCCTAAAATAATTAGAACGTCTGTTACATTTAGATATGCATGGAATGCCTATCAGCAGCTCGTTCGTCTGTGCAGAGATGTAAATGACTTTGATGTTTTGTATATTGATTCTGGTTCGAATCCACCATTGCATAGTTATCTGATCTCTTTTCTTTTGTGTATGATTATACTGTCGTCATTGTTTTTTAATTCAGTAATGGTACGTCGATATCTTCTTGGGTACAGATAGGCCAAGATTTTTTTACTATTGTTCTTCATTTTCAGGACGGATCATACTCTAGAGGTCCAGTTGATATTGAAATTGGTGAATATGATGAATCAAAATACTTCCTTTCACCTACATATAAGTTTGAGCAAGTATGTGCACTTTTCCCCCTTATTTTTTGTTTTCATTTTTGGCAGGCAATATGCACAGGTTCTGGGTTACTTCGGTGATAAGAATACTTGTTTCACCTATTATAGGCACAGGACTCTAAGTTGCTTTCTGGCATCCATGGATCCATACTAGAATAGTAGAACATATTGTGTTTTAAAAAACTATAGGGAAGATTCATTTCTTCTGATGTACTCATTTTGTTTTCACATGCCATAAGGCCCATAACTTACTTGTTATGCTTTGCTAGAAGGGCCTTTTGGCTGTCCGAGCTGTGAGCTGAATTCCATGAGAGGCAGATCTAACCCAAATAAAAACTGGGCTAGTATCATATTAGTACTTGAAAATGATCTTTTGAGACAGGGGCGGAGCATTGTCCCCGCGCCCCCTAATTTTGGAAATTTTGCCCCCCACCCCCCCTTGTAATTTGATCCAAGCTCCGCCACTGTTTTGAGAGTTATGTTTCTGTATGGTTACAGAGAAATAAACCCTTTTTCTTTTATGCAATTTTTTTGCTCATTTAAGTTTTGCCCATTGTGCCGGGAATGGATCACTTATAGGCTAGGTAAATAATAGGTTTTACAATGAACTATACAGGTTCCTAAATAGCACATTCACCAGTCATGCACATGCGCAGCTGTAGGTATGTGCTTTTTTGGATGAAAATGAATCGGTCCCAGCTCCCAATTTATTCTTTAAAGCTTCAGTTTTTGAGTTACAATTTTTTTTCTGGAATGAAGCTGTGTGGCCATTAGGTACGACCGCGTGGGTACCATTTTATGTCTATATCCAACGATTGTTGCCTCTTGATTCTTATAATGCTATCTATTGGTTCTGGGTTTACATGCTGATAACTTATGACATCTATCTCTATTTTTAGTGTCTTGTTAAAGGTTGCCACAAGAGATTGCGGATTGTGCATACAATTGAGTTTAGTGAAGGAGGAGCTAACATACAAATAGTTAGGATTGCTGTGTATGAAGAACAATGGGCCAGCCCAGCAACTATCCATGTTGAAGAGTAAGACTCTACTTCATTAATTCGTAAAAGTTTGTCCATCTGGTTTTGTACTGATGACGTAGTCACATAGATATCTTCATGTACGAGTTAACGGTAATTCTAGATTGGTGAGATCAATTCACAAAGGACAAAGAACATTAAATTTCTGAAAACTGATGCAATCAAGGCTATTTAAAAACACTGATGGTCTGCAATCCAGAGTCTAGCTTTTGTCTATTTTTTACCCTCAACTTCGGAGCTGCGTAACTCTGACCCAGTTATCAAAACCGGCTTAATTTACACCCCATGCCAAAGCGAACCTTTTACCTGCAGAAGATGCTAGTCTCCTTATATTTTGGCAACATATTTTTCGAATGTGAAGTATCTGCATCAAAAATATCCTGCACAAGTACCACTGGAATTTATTCTTACAGATCAATGGACCTTTATTCCTTTGGTTTTCAGAACTCTTGGAATTGTCTTGTTAGAATGATTCCGAGCTAGCACATGAAGTTAATATGAACGCAGATAAGAATACATGATGCTTTTCTTGATACATTTTTCTGAGACTTCTACATTGATTGGGTGCTTTGATTGTCAATCTTGGTTCACCAGTAACAGTATCCATACACTTACAGAGAAATTGGGAAACCTTAGAGGTTAATAAAGCCTAAACATCAGACACTTAATTGACTAGCTCTAGATTTTCTCCTCAGGCAGGACAAGTATGAATCAGCTGAGCTGAATGATGATCCTTGTTTTCCAAGAAGTGAAATAGTTCCATGTGGAACGGGTGCATAGATTATGGCTACTTTTAAATGATATCGACTTTGTGTTTTCTTGGCAAAGACTTGGCGAGTCTCTCTGAATAGTTTGTGTTTATCTGCTGCGCAGCGATACAACATTTGACCTTAAACCTTTCTCTCAAAGAAGCCGAACCAAACCATCAGAACTGACAGGCTCCTGGAAAGTATATGAAGTTAGTGCAACACCAATTTTCAGTGATGAAATGCAAGAACTAGATGGTGGTGCTCCTTTTGTATACTTGTGCATGGAGACCGTGAAGAAGAGAACCTTGCCAGAGAGCTCACGTTTCTTTGGTGAGGAGGAGATGCTTGACATGCAAGACGTGACCGTGCTTTGGTTACCTGGTGGTGTCACTGCCTATGTTGACATTGACAAAGATGGTGTACTTTGCATAGGGGTTGGGTGGTACTCGGAAGAAGGGATCAATCTGGTGATGGAAAGAGATTATGGAACTGATGGGAGGCTCAGAGAGGTTCGATCAAAGACTGAAGTAAAGCGCAGGTGGAATCAACCGATTCCACATTAACCCGAAGAATGTCTATCTATTAATCTTGTTTCTGAATAGGATTGTAGGAGTAATATCCAACTTTGCTGATGAGGGTGAATTAGACCAAACCTGTGTGCCAGGTTTGATGTGCATCATAGATCAATTGCCTTTTTTTTCTCCTTTCTTTTTTGCTTCCATAGAATGTAGACAGTATGTTTCATAAATAAGGAAAAGAAGCTAAAAAAGGGCTCAGTTTGTGAGGCCTATGCATTTGCTTTCCACGTGCACTATCATATTTTCTTCCTCAAAAAATAGTTCATTCAGAATGATTTGGCCACTTGGTGTGGGATATGCTGACACTCTCCGGGAACCCACGGTGCGCATATGATCTGATCTTCGCCCACCGGGCTACAAGATTTCTGACCTTTGATTGGCACAATGACGTTTTACACTCGCTTTAGATAAAATTATTTATTTCTGACTCATTTACATTGTATGTATCGGTATAGCTTTCGGCATTCTTTTTGGCACTGTCAACACTGTTGCTTCTGCTTGGCAAGGTAAAACAATGCAGCGTGGAGATGAAGATATGACGACTTGCCAGCAGTCTTGAGACCGTTATTTTTTTTTCGAAATGAGATTTCCCCACCCCCATCCACGAGGGACGGGGGTCCATAAGTCCTTACAAATATTCATAATAAGATTGCGAGAAAAGAAAAGCTGTTATGACCCCCATCTAATACCAGATTCTGAAATATTAGAATGGGGGCGAAAACAGCCAAACAGCTACTACTAGCATCCAAACTACCAGAAAGCTAGAACATCAATATGTCATTAACTGCTAAACCGAGACAAATAACCACACAACTGATGAAGCGCCTCAAGCAGAACTAGACATTGTCGGACTCCTCCGCTGCAGCATTGTCCGCCTGGCCTCCACCGTCTTGAATGGCATTCGTCAGCACGCACCGGCCTTGTCTGCTCAAGATGTTGAACGCCGTCTGCATCATCTTCCTAGCTCCAGCTTGCACGACCTCGTTCATCTCAGCAGAATATAAACCGGAAGCATGCCAAAGCCATCTAGCCTTATCATTTTCATCAGAAAGAATTTGTGTATTTAATAGAGCTGCTAAGGCATACCACTGATCATGTACAATAATAGGAAGGTTATTTCTAAAGGAAACAACCCAGCCGTTAAGAGCTACTTCTGCAACAGAGATATCTTTCTTATCACAGAAATCAAACAGCAAAGGATACTTTGTACATAAGGCCTGATCACCAAGCCACCAATCAGACCAGAAACTGGTTCTTTTACCATTCCCAATAATCATTTTTCTCCCCTTTATATATATTTCCCTTACTTTTAAAAGATCAGACCACATAGGAGAGTCATTGATTCTATGTTTCACAGAACCAATAGGCCTCTCTTGGACATACTTTGCCCTCACCAAAGATTGCCAAAGGCCACTTTCGTTTTCCAACCTCCACCACCACTTACAAAGAAGACTGATATTTAACTTTCTTAGGTTCTTAATACCCAGTCCCCCTTTTTTCTTTGATTTACAAATTTTTTCCCACCGCACCAGATGATACTTCCTTTTAGTACCTCCCCCTTGCCATAAGAATTTCCTAGCAGCCTTATCCATTCTTATAATGACAGTTTTAGGAATTAGGTACATAGACATATGGTAGATAGGAGAATTTGTCAAACTGAACTTAATTAAAGTTGTTCTGGTAGCTATAGACATGGCTTTGCTCTGCCAAATGTCTAATCTTTTATAGGACTTTTCTTCCATTCTCTGCCAATCTACCACATAAAGCCTGCTAGCAGAAACTGGGACTCCTAAATACTTCAAAGGGAATTCACCAATTTGACAGTTGAACATGTTTGAAAACACAATGCATCATCATGGTCACCACCAATTATCAGTACTTCACTCTTGTTAAAATTGATTTTGAGACCAGACATCTGCTCATACATATACAGGAGTAACTTAACATTTCTAGCAGACTCCAAATCTTTTGTAAACACAAAATTGTGTCATCAGCATACTGGAGTATAGCAACTCCATTAGGAATCAAATCATTTGCTAGCCCTTTTATCAGGTTATTTCTTTGAGCATGATGGAACATCTTTGTTAAAGCATCAGCCACTAAATTAAACAGTATGGGGGAGAGAGGGTCACCCTGTCTCACCCCTTTGTGACTTTGAAAATAGGGACCAGTTTTATTATTCAACTTGACACAAACAGTCCCCTCCTGCACGACTTTTTTCATCCATTGACACCACACATCACTGAAACCCCTTAATTCCAGACATTTGAAAAGAAATGCCCAATTGACTTTGTCATAGGCTTTTTCAAAGTCTAGTTTAAGTATAATGCCTGTCTGTCTCCTCACCTTGCAATCATGAAAAATTTCATGCAAAGATAACATCCCAGTCATAATATTTCTGCCTTTAATGAAGGCTGTTTGTGCCTTATCTATTAGCTTATCAGCCACTGGCTCAAGCCTAATAGTAAGGACTTTAGTGAACCACTTATAAAGGCAATTCAATAACACTATGGGCCTGAATTGGTTTATCCTTTCCACCTCTGCTAATTTTGGTAACAAGGTAATAATACCATAGTTAATTCTTTTAATATCCAAGGAGCCAACATGAAATTCTTCGAACATTTGAATGATATCATATTTGATAATTTCCCAACATGCCTGTAAGAACTCAATAGGAATCTTGTCAGGACCTGCAGCCTTATTCTTTTCCATTTGGAAAAGAGCATATTTAATTTCTTGCTCATCAAAAGGTTTAACAAGATTTGCATTATCTTCTGGTGAAACATGACCATTTTCCTCCCAAATTGCTGAATTTAATTCGAAAGCATTAGCATTAGATTGCCCAAATAATTCTTTATAGTATTCAGTCGCATGCTTCAATAAAGCTTCATCCCCATGAATACATCCCTCATCACTTTGCAATGAGAAAATTGTGTTCTTCCTTTTTCTTCCATTAGCTATTCTATGAAAATATTCAGTATTATTATCACCTTTTAGGAGCCAGGTCTCATGTGACCTCCTAAACCAGTAAAGTTCTTCATTTTCAAGAAGATTAAGAATTTCAATCTGTAAATCAACTCTTCTTTTCAACTGTTCATCAGTCAATATGCCATTTTCCTCAATATGTTCAATGGCCGCAAGTTCATATTGAATGTCTTTCTTCCTTTTCTTTTCTTGGCCGGCTTGATCAAAGCCCCATCCTTTAAAATATTTTTTGAATTTCTTTATCTTAAATTGGACTCTATTTAAAGGATTATAGTCTCTAGTAGGAGCATTCCAGATCTTTTCAGTTAGCTTCATAAACTCAGGGTGTTTTAACCATGCTAGCTCAAAATGAAAATCAATTGTCTTACTAGGGGGATCAACAATAGTAGACAGAATTAAAGGATTGTGATCAGACATATCTCTTGGTTTTCTATGCACTGTGACCAGAGGAAATTGATCTTCCCAACTCTTGTTCATCAAAACTCTATCCAACTTGATTAAAGTAGGATCCTGTTGTTCATTTGTCCAGGTGAATTTTCCACCAGACATGATGATTTCCCACAGATCATTTGCATGTATAACAGTATTAAATAGATCAATAAATCTGTTATGTTGGAAATTTTTATTCTTTTCATAAGAATACCTTATAATATTGAAGTCACCACCAGCAATGTAAGGATCCTGGATTTTAGAACAAAAGGATGCTAACTCTGCTAGAAATTCTTCTTTATTTTCATCTTGAGGAGCCCCATACACATTCAGTAAACTCCATTTCTTTCTACTAATTTGTCCCAAAGGTTCATTTGTAAAATATATTTTCCTTCCACAAAGGATCCTGCATCAAACCTTTCAGACTTAATGGCTGTCACAATTCCACCTGCTCTCCCTCTTGAGGATACCCAGGTCCATAGGTAATTTTGAAAGGGGTCAATTGCTCTTAGGTAACTTTCAGGAAGCTCTTTACAAATTGTCTCTTGAAAACACAGGAAATCAAAATTACTTTCTCTTATAAGATCTCTTATAACAGGAGTCATCCCTTTCTTCCTCAAACCCCTACAATTCCAGAAAACACCTATCATGATGATTTATTATTATTTTTGCCATTACCAGGAATGAGTCCAGGATTTTCCTGTTGACCCCTATTCCTGTAAGTTGAAGGAGTCGTTCTCTGACTCCTCCTTATAGGCGCAGTCTTAACTGAGTTTCTCAAGTTAGACGCCCTATTCAACTTTTTACTCTTTTTTGACTGAACCAAAGTGAAATTCTCTTCCTCTGAATCTTCATTTTTCCATTCCAGTAATAGGTTTACATCATTATCATTAGCTGAGTTGTTCTCAGTTGGCATATTTTCTGGAGGAATCACTTGCAAAGGTACTATGTTACAAAACTCTTCTTGACTTGCATTCATGTTCTCATAAGAGGAGCTAGGTAAAGAACCATCGAAACCCCTAGAGGAATTATCAGTACAAGTAACTATTGCATTACTAGCAGGTAGACCATCATTAACAGAAGATTTTGTAGAAATAGCATGTCTAGCAATTTCTAAATCCTTCATCAACTCAACTTTATCAAAACAGTCAGGATTCACAACAACTCCTAAGTCTAAGGCAACATCAGCAATAGAAATATTACTAAGAATAGCAAAGGAATTGGAATCATTCAGGTTTGTACCTTCCAGAGTTCTTTTCTTTGTTGAAACACCTTGGTTGTTGGTCATCTTCTCCAGAATCTGTGCTTGGATCCTGTCACTTTGTCTTGTGGTTTTGAGCTTCTGGGCTTCAGTAATCTTGGATGGAGCAACAACCTCATCAATAACCTGTATATCAGAGAAAGAAGATCTTGCCAATGTGGTTCCAGGAAAGGTTGCAATTTCATCCTCAAGAG
The DNA here is from genome assembly GCA_007726485.1 of Eragrostis curvula. Classification (NCBI taxonomy): domain Eukaryota; kingdom Viridiplantae; phylum Streptophyta; class Magnoliopsida; order Poales; family Poaceae; genus Eragrostis; species Eragrostis curvula. The sequence goes on from RWGY01000031.1 coordinate 15,193,478, forward strand.
ATAGCATATGATTCTTATGCATCTCTATATTGGAGCATTTCACCAGGCCTATACTCAGTGTATTGGTACTTGAAATTTCAGGCCCATTTTCCAGATTAGGCCCATACTCCTCTGTGAGTAGGTTTTCCTCTTCACTGTCACTTTCTTCTCCATCTTCCACAGTTACAATCATCTCTGGTTGGTTCACAGGAGTGTTCTATAGTGTTCTTTGTGATTCACCTTTGCCAGAGCCATAACATTTTGCAGGTGCAGAGTAATTACCCCCTGATTGACCAGTGCTGGGTCCAGTCCCCATGGTTGTATTTCCTGAATCACCTATCCTAGGCTTCTTAGGGTTGGGTTGAGAGTCCTTGTCACTTTTGTCTTGGATCCTCAAAGGTTCATTAGGAGCTGAGGTAGGCATTGTCACTTCTCTTTCAAAAGAGAACTCATACATGTAGGGTATTATGGCTCCTTGAGCAGTGGCAGGTACCTGGGTGACATCCTTACAGCAGATTTTAATCCTCACATAATCTTGTCTCTAGAGAGACTTCTCATCTACAACAGTGGTAGCTCATACCAGGGATCCAACATAGGCCAAAGTTTTCTTGCTTCTTTTATCATAGGGGATATCTCTCACCCTGAATCATGCTTGCTGCATCTCAAATTTTGCTCCTACTGATGCATTCCATGGGTCAATTGCAATTTGAGCTTGGACTGATCTCATACCGAAAGGCCTGAATCTTCCCCAATCCTTTATCATTTGTGCTGTAGGAAACCTCACTGTAAACTTGTTGTCTTCCACCTTTCTTGCTGTCCATCTCCAAACACTTGAGCCTAGCAGTTCCTTGAACTCTGCCTCAATTTCCCTAGCAGTTACAGAACCACTGACCACTGTGATCAAAGCTGTTGTGCTGCTTTCCTTCAGGTTGATGTCAGATGGACAATCTGGTATGCAAAAAAAACCTTGGCCCTCAACCTGAGTAGCACACATAGGGGCTACATATTCCCATAATTTCCTGCTCTTGCATTGTTCTCCACTGTGACCAAGGGCTCCACACTTGTCACATCTCACACGATTTGGGCATGCTTGAGCTTCATGTCCCTTCTTTCCACACTTGAAGCACCCAGTATCATCAGCAGAAGATTTGGCATGAGACGATTCATCTTTCTCCAAATCCTCCCTTGCTTTCTCAGACTCCTGTTTCTCATCGTTGTGAAAGGTTTCCCTATTTTCCATCATTTCCTCCCTATGAGACCACCTTGATTTTTCAGGCTCTTTTTCACCAAAGGGACCTTCATAAGGAGCATTTTGTTTTCGAGAGGCTTGATCCCAACGATCTCGATTGGAATCATCCTCTCCTCTCCTCTGATTAGGATCCGTAGGTCTCCAGTCTTGCCTGCGCCACTGATAATCCTGGCGGCCTCCCCGCCTACCAGCTCCGCGACCGAATCTCCCAGCACCAAAACCATCTCTTCCCCACCCTCTATCATCTCTAGCACCCACCATGACTACTGGAGCAGGATTTGAGCGCAATACCTGGGCAAACGATCTCGATTCGCCACAGGCTTTGTGCTTCCTAGAACTAGATCTCCACAGGTGGCCGAACAATCTTAAGTAGTGTGGCGGAGTGGATGAAGAAGGGGAACACTGAAACCCTAACCTAGGTTTTCGCCATGGCTAGCTCTCGATGGAGAAGGACCAAATATTCCTGGTGTAGCCTCGATAGCAAGGGGACCTGTTCGCTTAGCTACCGAGCTCGTCCGAGCCTCTCAATGGCGGTATCCGAACCTAGGTCCGGAGCAACCTCGTGCAACCCACTGCGATGTGGGACCAAAGGAGGCCAGTCCGTGGGTACCTGTGGGGCGACGCTGCCATGCGGGACCTCCAGCGTCGTGCTCCGGGGACGCGTGTCATTGGTGGAGGGGCACAGCGTGTCCATGGCGGACGGAAGCTGCGTGTCGCCATGCGGGTCGCCAGGGAGAGCGCTGCGTGTCGCCAGGGAGAGCGCTGCGTGTCGCCATCCAACTGCCGTCCTAGTACCTTTGAATACCTCAATGAACTTCAGTAAAGTCCTCCTCTTGAGACCGTTATTTGAAATCATAGAATGATTTTCAGAAAGTCTGAAATGCTTGCCTCCAAATAAGGATAATTCAAATCCACAGAGGATCGGAACAGGCCGCAAAGGCAAAGCTTTGCCAAACTATTCGTGCCATTCCCAAAACGAACGAACCAACCAACGAACGAACGATAGGAGAGCGCGACGTCGTGGAGACAGGCCAGACAGGGCCCTCGTGCCCGATCCGTCCGTGGGATCCCGCGCCAGGATTGGGAAGCCTCGCGGCCCGCCTCCCAGCCACCGCCCCAGGCAGCCATGGGTTCCCGCGCGGATCGGGGCGCGTAGACACGGAGACAGAGAGACAGAGGAGGAGGAGGGCACGCGGCCGGCGGAGGCGACAACATGCAGGGCGCGCGGTCGCGCGGCGGCATGGACCACGGCGCCGGCTCCTTCGTCGCCGTGCGCCGCCTCTCCGGCGCCGTCCACCGCCACGCCTCGTCGGGTACGTACGCCAGCGCGTGCTCCGGCCGCTTTTCGTTCCCACTGGATTTGTTCTTCGTCTCAGGGGAGGGGCAGGTGTTTGATGGTTTTCCTCTCCCGCAGCGGACGGCATGGCGGGGTCGACGGCGTGGATCGGGAGGGGCCTCTCGTGCGTATGCGCGCAGGGGAGGGAGAGCGACGCGCGCATCTCCTTCGATTTGAGCCCCATTCAGGTGAGGAACCCACTCTCCGTTTCGTTCCGTAGTCCACGCGGCATGCAATTGCGCTGAAACATGAATTCGCCCCTGATAAGACTGAAATATGCACGGTAACCGAAGAATCACAATGAGCGAATCTGATAGGAGTGGCTCCTTGAACAGATTGTTTTGTGATTTATGCCAATAGGAAAGCTGTGTCATGACACTGTATAAATTCGTTAGAGAATGATCTTTTGTGATTACCGTGTGTTCGTATTTTGTGACTCATAAGGTGATGAAAAAGTCCCACAAGAAGAATGACAATGCTGTTGTCTTCTGTTACAGGAAGAGTGCCTGCATAGATTGCAGAACCGGATAGAAGTGCCATATGATAGTTCAAATGAAGAGCATAAGGTACGAGCATTAGCTGCTGTCTCCAACGTCGTGTTTTGGCATGGAGCATTCTAGTGGGCTGTTGCAGGCATCATGTTGTACATGTTGAATGTGTTGTGATGAGCTTTATTTTCCATGTGCAAGATGGAAACTGGGGTGGCCTACCATGCCCTGAAATTCCTGGCAATACAGCTCTGTGCATGTACCGGACTTGCTAATTCAAGCCATAATTAGATTTAAATTCTTTTTTTTTAAGAGGAAGAGAACTGCTTAGTATGATCAAATTAGGCATACAGAGGCTGGGATATAAGTAATATATTCCCTTTTCTGAAAAAAAAAAGAGATCAATAGGCAATTGGTCCGACAGTGCAACTTTATATGCTTTATTATGAGTGCCTCCCTTGTTAACTGTCTCTGGTACTAATGTGCCCTAAAGAACTAAAGCCATCTTGTTTTCTTTGATGCTACATGCTCGCAGTTGTCTTTATTGACCTAAAGTGGTAGGAGCGTTGACTTTCATTATAAGAGGAGGAAAACTAAGTCTGTGTAGTTTTATTCATCAGATGAACATTGGGCCTTCAGAGCGAATCATACATGAGCTTTGCAGTTCTGTCCAATTTCACCCCTTATTCTGATGCTTCTATTCATTAGGAAGCACTGAAGGCCCTGTGGCGAGCTTCTTTTCCTGGAACTGAACTTCTAGGGCTTGTATCAGACCAGTGGAAGGAAATGGGATGGCAAGGGAAAGATCCATCTACTGATTTCAGGTCTTATTTCCTTTTCACCTTTATTCCCATGTGTGCCATTAGGAAAAACACTCGTTAGTTCAAATTTCAGATGTGCAATCCTATGTTGTGTTGAATTACAGGGGCGGTGGCTTTATCTCTTTGGAGAATTTACTGTACTTCTCAAGGAACTATCCAGTGAGTACAATTTATAAATCCTTTGCTCTTGTGCCTGTTCAAATTCACCCTAGAAGCGAAATGAGAATTTGTGTATTCACATGCATAGCACCATTTTCGTTATATTGGGCTACAAAAGGGTGTCTTCACTGATTTCAATTGAGCTTGCATGTATATTCAATCATCGACAAAAGTCAGCTGTGTTTGTTTCGGGTATGGAACAGCTGATCTGTTGATAATTCATTACATGGAGAAAGAACTTGTAATGCATATTATAGACCGATAAATATCTGAGATATGTTCAGACGTGTACATAGCAAAATAAAAACATTTCTTACAGTCACGCCGAGTCACCGAAGTGAAACGTTCAGATTGAAGGTTTAATTCAGCTAACCTTCACAGAAATCCTTCCGGGAGCTCCTTTGTAAGCAGAATGGTGATAGAGCATTGTGGGAATATCCATTTGCTGTTGCTGGTGTGAATATTACGTTCATGCTGATTCAGATGCTTGATCTTGAAGGAGGTTTGTCCGCTAAACTTTTCTGTTTTTCCTTTTATATTGATTATTTTCCACTGAACAGAGCTTCTGAACTATGAAACTAGTTCGGCAATTTATATTAGCTCATGTACACTAAAGGACACCAAAAAAATATGAAATTGCAATGCCAAACTCATGTACACTAAAGGACACACCCACTTTATTTTGTCAAATTTCACATTTTTGTATCTCACAAACAATATCATGTTTCGCATTGCAATTTTGGGTGCATCCATAATATTGCATCGACTGTGGAGGGTAATTGTTTCATTTTTTTTTAAAACCTCTAAACATGTTTTTTGGTGGAATTTTCAGGTTCCCAACTTCTGAACTCTGAAACTAGCTCTGCAATTTATATTAGCTATCTGAATCCATGACTAAATGACAATGTTGACGTCTCTGCAGATAAGCCGACGACGCTGGTTGGAGCAGTGTTCCTAAATCTACTTTTAGGTACAGTTATTTATTTTACTGCTGTTGGAATGATGTGTTACAGAACTATTATACAGACTTTGACCTGCTGTCCTAAAAAATGATGCACTACACTTGTTACATGCAGTAACCTATGTCGGTTTATCGTCTCAAAAAAATCTATGTCAGGTTTAGGCCTTATAGGACTGATTACAAGTGAAAAAATTGTACTTCGCAGCATAGTTCTATCCTGTGAAGGAATTCTAACTGATTTCATCTGTGTCTGATGTTCATATATGCTGTTAGAAATGCGCTGCGGTTAACTAGGCCACTGAAACATTGGCAATTAGTTTCAATAAAAGCATAGAAACTTATATCGTAGCTATGATATTGACCTATTTTATGTTTATAATTACCTCCATATGCAAACAGCTAATCATTGTTTCTTGTTCAGAAAATGATCGTGCCTTCGACATTCTTTACTGCATAACCTTTATGCTGATGGACCAGAAATGGCTCGACATGCACGCCACTTACATGGACTTCAACGTACGTCTTTCCTTCTTTAAAATGAGATCTCCCAGGCACGTTCTTGTACTACCAAGTATCTTGCATCAACATTTCTGACCGAATCATGTAATTCTCACTGCAGATCGTTATAAAATCAACGCGACGACAGCTCGAGAGGGAGCTGTTGCTCGACGATATTCAACGAATCGAGGACATGCCATCATACAGGTTTCTCGCCCGCTAGCAGCTGAGCTCGGTCACACCTAACATGGCAACATGCTAACATGTAGTGCAGCTCGTCGTACACCTGTAAGAACGGCAACTCCTGGTACTACGCAAATTGAGCGGTATAACCTAAGATTATGAAAGTGTTCCTGTGGATTCTGCTGTTGCGTTTAGCATGTCTGATAGCCTGGCATCCAGGATTTGCCTATCCCGGTTTTTGCTGGTCAAAAGGCACCTAGTTTTTGTTGTAACCCAAAGTGGATCGTGGAAAGTTGTCCTGAAATAGTTTTTGATACTGATGATGGATCCCACCAGAGAAAGGCCCCAAGCTCAATCTGAGCCTAGCCCAACTGCCTTTGATACTGGATCGAGCCTAAAATATCCTAGACAACTGGCTTGAGAATGTTATCGGGTGGGCCGATCATGTTCAGCCCAAAGAAAAAGCTTTCCAGAGGAGTCCGTTGATGATTTTCAGAAACAGAAATGCTATAGGTCCGACTGAATTTGATCGACTTCTGTTCGACCATAAACCTGAACAGTTAATCTTCTTGCTCTGCTGAAACCAGGACTTGTTATGGACGCACGATGCTGCAGTCGGAAATATGTCTAACGTCCTGGTCGGACCTATAGCATGACTCTTTCAGAAATTTCCAGAACTCGTGTCATCATTTCCACTTTGTAGAGCAAGCACGGGTTCAAGAACACTCGACGCTTGAACTCCCATCTTTCGTTTTCAGAATCTCATCAGCTAAACTACTCGTCCAATCCACCCTCCCGTCGCATCCATCAGGGATCAGTAGTCTACGCTGGCTTGATTTTCGCTTGCGTTCGGAGCAAACGCCAAAGCGCGCCGGGCCAGTGAGGAGGCGACAAAGGCGAAGGAGAGTGAACGGATAAAACGCCCCATCAGCAGGCAGACGCGGACCGACGGACTCGACCGATCCGTTCCAGGCAGGCTTGAGAGATCGGGTGGGATCCTGGGATCACATCGGCGGCGTCATCTCGAGCCCGATCGACCGGCGGAGGCGAGATTACATGTCACGCTCATCACACAGTAGTTCTACAGTTCCGAGCTAAGCTATGAGGTGGTAGCACGGCACCTGCCTGCTGGTGTCCTGGCCGCGACACGAGGGGCAGGCATGCCATGATGAGAAATCTTGGGCGCTGGATTTCTTCCGTCATCATCCATCCTCTGGGCTCTGGCTGGTAGTAGATGCCCTTCCTCTTCCCGATGCGATGCGATGCGAGCAGAGCACGTCCGCTTGCCTGGAGGATGGATACGCGCACGCAGCTCCTACTACAAGTACACAACCAGCCATGGCGAAAAGGACTTACGGCCTAGCTACCTGTCCTGCTAGTACCTACCTACCGGTATGAGCTTGTCACAAAAGGAATAAACCTAGCTAGGGCGAGTATTATAGTATAAAAACTCCAGTATATTATGCGTACGTCCGTGCATCGTCGGATGGACGTGGACGTCGATCCGGAAGCTTTCCCTGTGACTCCGCGAGGTACGGCTCGGCCTCGACGCCTGCAGCCTGTCCGGCTGTCCCCGCATCCCTTGCCCAACACGACGTACGTACCGAGGACGATGCATTCGCACGGCACGGGAGGAAGCTAAACGGGAACGGGCGCTCGGTCACGTACGTACGCTCCTCACGAATTCGCTTCCTGCACCACACGATACGCCGAAAACGACGAACGAGAGCGAACCTAGCTTGGAACGGAGCGCGACCGGAGGGGCGGCGCGCGCGGGCGTTGGAACTTGGAACGGCCGGGCGGCGAGAGCGTGGGCACGAGGACGACGATGCACATGGCCCCGCGCGAGGCGTGATTTGACAATCCAGCGGCCGGGTCACGACGGCCGGCCGGCGCGCGTGGAGTCGTGGGGAGAGAGAGAGAGAGAGGACGCGCGCGCGCTCGTGCGACTACGGGGCAAGGCAAGCCGCGTGCGCTGTGGGCGCGTGTGTCGGGTTAGCACCGGCATGCAGACGAGACGCCGCGCTCGTTTCGCTTGTGTGCGTGCGATCGCTTGTGTGCGTGCGCGGTGTGAGAGAGATGCGCTCGTGTTTGTGCATGCCCCTCCTGATCGAATGATGCTGTTCCTCCCGCGGCAGCGACCGGTGTGTGGTGTGGGGGCGCCGAAAGCCTGCGAGCTCGATCGGCGCCCACAATACATCCACCACCACCCGGCCGGCTCGCTAGCTCTGCGCTACTCGGATCGGTCGCTTTCACGGGTTCACCTATTCGTCGATGGGGAAGCTGTAGCCGGTTTGTGCGTGGTGTTAGGAGGAGCAGGTTAGCAGCTACTAGTACTACAGTCGCTTGCATGCGATTCCTCCATATAAACGTGCGTAAATACTGATCGGAGGAACGACGCTCGCAAACACACGCATCACACGTACACTGCACGTCTCTCCCCACGGGAAATCCACAGTTGGTACGTAAGAAAGACCATGGACCCAAAGGGCCAAATCGCCATCATAAGAGAGAGACGAGGCGCGCCATGATGCTACTCTGATTCTCTGATCTCTATGTAGGCCGCTCGAGTGTGAACAGAGCGACGAGCGGAAACCTGGAAAGCCCGTTTGGAGGTATTCGAACGCCTCATGATTCTTCTGGTCACAGATTATTATAGGGATCAGATAAGAACCGCTTGAGTTTTTTTTTCTTAATTCTTAAAAGTACATATCCTGCTGATCAGGAGACATCAGATTTTCACAAACAAAAGACCTCTCTCCGTCGTTGCCATTGGCCCATTGCCTCGCTACTCTGAGAAAGAGGTCCATTATTCTAAAAAAAAAAGGCAATGAGCAATTTTTTTCAGCACACATTCATTTTTTGTACCTTGTACGAGTACCGTTATATGATCTGTGTGGAGGGCAAACATGCATTTGCATGGGGTGCATCTTGCCGGTCCTCCCAGTGCCCTCTTCTCCTAGCTTAGCAAACGAACAGTACCGGTGCCGTCTATCTGAGCAATGATGCCTCTTTTGCCGTCAGGAAGCCAAGATGACCATGACTCTGCACGCAACGACCGACTAGCCAGGGATGAAAAAGTGAGGCCGAAAGGAAAAACAAAATGCTGCTGGATGCACGCAAGAACACTAGGAGAACACTAGGCTGTCTTTGCCTGTCCCCTACTTGCTTGCTGCTAGTTCCCCCCTCTTCATCGGTACTACCGTCTCCATGACTCAGGCCCTGTTCGTTTTCTTTAGTCCTAAAGTTTAGTTCAGAGAATCTTGTTATTTAAAGATATTAAATAAAGTTTAATTACAAAACCTTTTTACAGCTCTGCCCATCTCTCTTCCCAGCTCTGCTGTAGTACTACTACAGTACCGGGCCACTGCTACTTTAGGGTTCTATTCTTTTCTTGCTGATTCTGTAGTTGTAGACTCGCAGCACTACTGCCTGTTTATCTTCACTCTGGTGTACTCTTCTTTTTCAGGAACGATAAAAGAGACGGCAGCGGAGCTGTAGCACAACACCGCTAGCTGCTCTTCACATGCTCCGTGTCTGATGAGTCTCTGACTCATTATCGATCACACACCGCTGCGCTGGGATCTCCAGTTCACTGGCTTTATACAACGCAACCTTGAACAAAAATTGCGTTGGAGTAGGGGGCAGAAAGGTTGATCGAAATGGATAAACATAAAGTGAGAAAGAGAAGATCAGATCGATTGCAGGGCAAGGCAAAGGACAGACAGGGCATGCAAATCGGGAGGCGTGGATCAGTTGATGGCCCTGAAGAAGAGGCTTTTTTTTTTTCGCAGCACCTGCAACGACACAAAAATTCCGTCTTCCCGGCAGCTGCCTCAGCTCCAGCCGCGGCTGAATCTGGAAATGGCTGATTGCAGCGTGCAAGCTGCTGAAAGCCTGCGCTATGTGCATTTGGTTGGTCATGGCTGTGCTCGTTAGTGTGCTGGTAGCCCCACCACTTGTCCATTAAACCCTAGTTTTCAACCCGTGTATCATGCATATGACCATCTGTGTATGACCACATACAGCCACTTGCCACTGCAGGGGCATATGATTGGCACGAACGCCTCACCTGTTTCCTCTTTTGTAGTTTGTACTACGTACCACATCGAAGAGAACTGTGCATATACGATATTTCTTGTAGTTAGATTCCATTACAAATAGAACTATAGAAGCTACCTGGATCAACATGCACGCCAGTTGTACATCCGTGCGATCAATAATCAGTAGTGCATATATATGCAAGGATGCATGCACGTACGTACTGCGCGCATATACATCCATGTGCTTCTCGATCTTGTGCTCTTTCAAGTACTAAGCATGTGTACACATCACGCATGGATGCATTTGATAGCAAGAACTGAGCAGCGTTCGATGATTCAAGGAAAGAATGGAGGGAATGCAGATGTGATACAGGCTCGCTCCCAGTATGTCCAGGCCTTTTAGTGGAATGTCCCACAATTATTGAGCAATTGCAGGGAACAAAAGGTACTGCATTCTTGTACCCGGATCGATGGAGCACTGCAGTAACATATGCTCCTCATGAACGTTTTTGCTCAAAGTGGGGGGAAAAGTTCTCTTGAAAACAACACTAAAGCTGCGATGGAAATGATTTCTGTTACATGCATCCCCTGGTGCTCTTGAAGCCTCGCTTAATTTGACTGGCGCCTAAGGATCATATAGTACTCAAAATTATGGAAGCATAAGTGAATTATCATCTATCTTTCATCAATAGCTTATCCTTTTGATGGACAAGTTAGTTGGTGCATAGTAACTCAATCTGATATACATAACGATTTAAAAACAAAATAACTGTCTATTGTACGTAGGTGAGCTAGAAAAAGCACAAAAAGTGTCGTCTGAATCTATAGGACCTTAAGATTACTATACTGTATCTATGAAAAGGAGCATATGTGTTGATTTTACTCATCTTAATTGCTTGTGAAATTGTAATGTGCGTGTCTCACCTCAGATCTCCACATAGTAGTTCTCATAAGTGATACAATGCCACTATCATGGGCTATAGTAATATATATGTTACTACTTATTGAGAAGCACATACGGTCAAAATCTTCAAGGCTTTCTTTTTTTTTTTTGTTGAAAAAATGACATTTTAAAGACCTTAAGATTACCATCCTGCATCTAAAGAGGAGCATGTGTGTTGATTTTACTATTCTTGCTTGAAAAATTACAATCCTCGTGTCCCAACTCAAATCTCCATACAATAGTTTTGATAAATGACATGGTTTGGTGTAGAGGATTCTCATATGCAATGATATGTAGTTGATGAACAAGGATTCATAACCCTAATATAGTTTTCAAATTAATACATGCGCCCCACCACCTTCATCAGTGGCGGATCTAGAGAAGTTATCCAGGGTGTACACGGTGTGCACTAGGGTAATAAACCAATTTATAGCTCATCAGCATAGATAATCCTCACTGATTGTTGCAATTTTTGGGTGTGCCCAGCACACCTGGCCACCCGCTTGGGTCCGCCCTTGACCTTCATCGCAGCTTAGACAGAGACTTCACAGTCAGTGAGGCGGCGAGCCGGATCGGACATGGTCCCATGCATGGGTCATAAAAGGGTGGTACTGGTAGTAAGTAGGGCAACAAAATGTTGCAAAGTTAGTAGAGATGTCAAATAAAAATAGTACTACACGATAACATCTACGAGGTGACTTGAGGCCGTTGTGTGGAATCGAAGGCGGTCGCACAGTGATGACGGCGGGAGGGGGCCGGGGGGGGGGGGGTGGGGGGGGGTGGTGGGGGAGGGGAATAAATGATGCCTGGTTGGGTTGGGGGTTTTGAGGGGCATGGTCTTGATTTAGTTTACATACAATTGAGTTGTGAACTTTTTTTATCAAGGTAATGCAAATTTTAGAAAGAAAAAAAATCAATAGAGGAATATTGTAGACCTTTACTTTTATACCAAGTTATTTGCCAAAACAACCCTAAGAAATCACATGAATGGACAAGAAGGTTTGTTTGTTGGTTGCATCAACAGTTCAAGACATATCCTAAAAAGCATGAGCTGATGATGAATCTGCAAGCACTAGCTAGGCGTACAGCGCCGCTACAGGATAAGTGTCCTTGCCGTCACACCACCATCTGAGCAAAAGGCTCTTTAAAGGGGCTGTCCTGTCCAGGCTCCCCAAGCTGGGCTACTGGCCAGCTAGTACCAAGCTTGCCCACCACTTCTTTTTAACCTAGAGACAGAAATCTTCCTCGGCATCTCACTCACTCATGCCGCCTAGACCATTTTGATCCATCCATCATCGATCACTAGCAACACCTCGATCTTGTTATATGCTCGCATGGAGGGGAGCGGCCAGTTGGACACATGCCTTCCTAGCCTCTACGGGCTCAGTCCATGCGCCCCTCCTTCTTCTCTTGCTCCATTGCCGAACCAGAACAAGCTTCTGCAGATGCCGTTGGTCCAGGAACAGCTCGGGAACCATGGCGTGATGCTATCTTCGGATCACCACGGTGGCCTGTACCCGCTGCTTCTTCCCGGGATCCCGTTCTGCCCATCCAGCGCCGCCGCGTGCGAGAAGCCCACTGGTTTCGCGCCGCTGGACGCCGTCGAGGTAAGTGACGCGCGCCCCCACGAGATGTCATGTTCTGGGATTGTTCCTCACTCATTGTGATCTTGGTTTTCGCAGGCGGGAACCTCGGCAGCGAAAGCCGCCGGCGAGATCGCTAGTGCCACCACCGCCACCACTTGCCACGGTTCAAGTTCATGGTATGGCCACGTCGTGATTAATCTAAGCTAATGATTCTTGCACACATATGGTAGTAGTATTGTGGTGTGGTTGATCGATTGTGTTAGGGTTTCTTGATGTTGGGTGTGGCGTGTGTCTGAGCTTTGAACTGATTGGGCTCACATATGGTGATGGAATGAGCAGGTGGAAGGGGCCGGCTATGGCGGCAGAGAAAGGGAGGGCGATGAAGGTGAGAAGGAAGATGCGGGAGCCCAGGTTCTGCTTCCAGACCAGGAGCGACGTGGATGTGCTGGACGACGGCTACAAGTGGAGGAAGTACGGCCAGAAGGTTGTCAAGAACAGCCTCCATCCAAGGTATACTTCGTATCTTCATACAGCAATGGCGAAAAGGAATGCTAACCTTCATATATGTCCCTTTTAGAACGCCAATATCTTCCGGCTACTCCTATGGGAATTGATCGATCGAGTCACTAGGCAATTCTTGTTAGAGCACTTAAATTTAGAAATATAGAGAAGATCGAAATCAAATCGAAAGTGGAAAAATTGCTATTAATTAAGAGCACATGCTTTGTTGTTACAAAGCCTCCATCCAAAGTTCTACTAAAATTTCACCATCCAATGTTGTCCCAAGGTTATAGTTTTAAATATTATATCAAGTTGTTGACGAAGTGTTTAAGTTCGTTTTTTGTAGAAGGAGAAAAATTAATGTCAATATAACCTCGAATACAGAACAATTGAGGAATTTGTGGACCACATGTGGATCATTTTGGTCATGCAAATGATGCAATATACTGCAAGTCATGGAGTGATTGTATGCCTGTGTGCTTCCGCTTGATCATAGGGAAGATTAATGCCTTGCACTTATTAATGACAGTGTCAACTAGTTTCTGCTTTGACAGACGATGCATGCTTTGTTGATAAACATGACATCGTGACGAATAATAGTGTATTATCTGAAGAGTATGGATCATCTATTATGATTTATGACACATAGATAGGTAAAGAAACAGCGTGCACTCCTTCAGTGCGCGTGTGCTTGGATGACAAGCATTGCAGATGATGCAGCCTATAAATATGAATAAAATATGCTTACTTTTGTTTTATAAAAACAATGTAGTTGCCAACAGAAAATTAACTAATAACATAAGTTTATGACTATATTTGTCCTCATGCTCATGGTTAAATTTGATCTCGCCTTTTTTAACTGACGTAGCACCACTTTGATGCACCGTGCACCATATATAGATATCCAAAAGTCTCCGAAAGACAGCTACAGTTTATAAATGTCAATGGATCCTTTTGCACTTCTTGCTTATACGTGTCATATATATGTGAAAATTGCCCAATAGTCGTACCGTGAAATTGATTTTCAAAAGAAAAAAAGAGCCATGTTATTAGCTTGAATCTCTAATAATACTTTATGCATATCAGTTTTAGGCTTTTAGGAATTGCAAAAAAAGTTTCCCCTTTGTGCTTCGTCTGAGTTCTGCATCATTTCCCGATAGAACCGATGATACATCGTCTAGGGATGTGCACTAGTAAAACCTATCATCATTCATGATCTGCGGCAATAGGACACAAGCATGCAAATGAACGACTGCATATGGATGCGCCAGGACAAAATGTTGCACACATTTTCAGATCAGGATGCTTCTTCAGACACTCAATACGCCGTAGGAAAGGCAAGACATGTTGTCCATAATTGCTGGCACGTAGTGCCTTTTGAAACTTCAGACCAACTACATGTTGCATTTAGCCCTGTTCCGCCTCGCTGCTTTGCAGCAGCTGTTTTGCAGCAGCTACAGTGTTCGCAGTTATTTCTTCAGCAGCAGCTACAGTGTTCGCAGTTATTTTTCTGCAGCCGCAGCCGCAACTGCAGCTTGCCCTTGTCTCCTACAGAGCTAGCTAGCCTGAACCTATACTTGCACAATGAAAATTCTTTGAACCATGTATTGATTTCACCGCTCCATGAATCTGTTAGTACACAAAGAAACTAAATTTCAGAGATTTATCGTTCATATTTGAATTGAAAACTTTGTATCGATCCATCATACATGAATCCATAAATAGAGTAGACTTTGGGAACATGGGGGCAAATGCTCCCTAAGAGCACCAGCAATGCTAGTTCGAACCGAATGATCCAAGTTCGATCTAAATCAATTTTCTCTATGGTTTGACTCCTCTAGTGTAGGTTCGGCTAGCTAGTGAGACCCGGGCCAGGATTAAACAAGGATTATTTGGTTTCTAGAAGACGCATGCGCCTTGCATGCAACCGCAGCCATAGAAGTCGGTTCGAAGTTCACAGCTTGTTCTGTTTGACTCTCGAACCGCCACGTTGGACCATAATTCGATTTGAAGTAACGTAGTGGCTGCTCTAAGTATATCGCGAGAAACAACTTATTTTTGTTGAAAACTTTGAATTTCAAGATGACCAAGCTTAATTCATCAGTCTTGCGGAGAAATAGGTCCATAGGAAAGCCATCATGGAGTCAAACTTGCCCCAAGACCATTTCAGCGATTACCATCGACATGCCTTATCAATTTGTTGTAAGAAAAACGTATGCATATGGTATTTGCATTATAGGTTCGTTGCGCTTCAGTTGGCTGATATCACTACTTGGTCATTTGCATCCGTGCAGGAGCTATTACCGGTGCACCCACAGCAACTGCCGCGTGAAGAAGCGGGTGGAGCGGCTGTCGGAGGACTGTCGCATGGTGATCACTACCTACGAGGGCCGCCACACTCACACCCCTTGCAGCGACGACGCCGACGGCAGCGACCACACCGGCAGCTGCGCCTTCACCTCCCTCTAGATCAGCATGCATGCAAACTCAAACAAGCTGCCGCATCATATATATACATAGTACTGCATGCAGCAATAGCACACTGGTCGACCGAGCGGGGGTTGTGTAGTGCCATGAGCCAATAATAAGGTATAGGTAGACAAGTTAAGGAGCGGCTTGTGGTCTGCGCATTTCTCTGTATGGTAGACCGATGCTAGTAAGATACTAAGAAGATGGAAGCGCCTGCGAATGGACATCTGTAGAAATTAAGCACAATCCATCAATGAGTTACTAGCTGCAACTCTGATGCAAACAAATTCCATGCGTGATAAGATACAGTATATAGCTAGGTGCATGACAATATATATGACACTAATAACACATGAACATCTGATGCTGTTAGAATGGTACGCGTGCCGGCTTAAAGCCTTAGACATGGCTGCAATGCATGCAAGCGCAGAAGTACCTTGCTGCTGTACAAGCATTTTGTATTTGCCTAGTTCAATTGCATCCCCCAACAAATCCGACGAACCTGCTCCTTCCTCACCATGCGTGCAGCTGCTAATGATTGCGAGACTGCACCACCTCTGCAGTTGCTGCAACTAAACGAACACCAGCTCTCGGACAAACTTCGGTTCACATGTCGTATATCTGACGGGTTTGCATCGGGAACATCAATCCCTGGTTTATTAGATGCGCCTAACCGGCTCCTGTTTTATACGTGAAGTGCTCGAACTTTTTAATGGAGTGTTAAGAAATTATTTTGTAAAATGTAACTCAAATCATTGGTCTACTAGCTGCACGAGTGGAATTTTTACAAATGACCCTTTTGGAAAAAAAAATATCACAGTTGGACCTCACAAAATATTTCTCCCAAAAAAGGGACCATTTTTGGGCTATGCTCCTTGGCGCCCAACTTACATTGTTGGGCGCCGCTTGATATGGCGCCCATCCATGCCACATCAGTGCCGAGACACAAGACACACACTCTTCTGCTGACCTGTCAGGCTGGCGTCATACTGTTTGGTGCCCAAGTTACGTAATGGGGGCATCGAGTCCTCCGACGTCATTGTTTAGGCGACTATAATACGCAGCCGCTTCTCTCTCCCATCATTTTGTAGTTCTCTCTCTCTCTCTCTCTCTCTCTCTCTCTCTCTCTCTCTCTCTCTCTCTCTCCCCTGCACCGATGGGCAAATCTCGCCGCGGGTTCGGATGACATCACACTGGTCACGACTCCTCTCCCATCAAGGACCCCGCCAGGGATGGGGCTTTGAACTTGGGCTCCCTGGCGAGAGATTTGTTGTCGGATCCATCGATGGAGTTTGAGGCGATCATGCTCGGCTGATGGTGGTGATGTTCCCCGCTAAAGCCAAGCATTGCATGGTCCAAGGCGGCCAGATCTTCCATTTCGAGGCGGTGACAGCGCTAGCTCGAGGACGCGGTGGTGACAACGGACGCTGGAGGGAAGCGACGCTTCAACATTGACATTGTACTCCGGCAGCCTGACGACAGGTCCGAGTCATGGCTGCAGGCTTGGCTCTAAATGATCTTAATTGTGGTCTGACATGGTGTTGGTGGCGTGGTCTTCATCTTCATCCCCATTCATGGTTGTTGCATCTTCCCTAATCCCTACCCTGTGTTCATGGGGGCTAGTGTTCTACAAAGGCATCATCGTCGGGCTGTGCATTCGTCTTCATTGCTTGACTGAGTTTCTTTAAGACAAATAGGGGCATTGCCCCCCCCCCCCCCCCCCTCCCCCACACACACACACACCACCACCACCACATTTGATCAACCTTCTATACCCTGTAGTAATATTGAACCGAATCACCAATTAATCCCTAATGTTTTCATCATGTGCGGAAACTGTGATCTTTTTGTGATGCTCAATGGTCTTTCATGTTCAGATGTGTTCTTCTGATCTTCAGTTTTTCATTTGTTTTAGCGAGCTTGGATACCAAAATGCATCATTTGCTATACATTGAATAGATGCTACTGCTTATAAGATTTTTATACAGATTTGTGTTTGAAGCTTGTGTAGATCTTTTTTTGTGTGTCTAGAAAATGCTCAAAGGTTTGTAGAGAAACATGTAAAGTTTGTGCAGAAAAGTCTCAGCGATGTTCCATAGTGTCATTTGAAGGTGCTTGATCATGTCTCAAAATCAGTTGTAATGGTGATGCTTCTTTTGATTAGGGGGACGGGCCATACCATCGCGCCTTTGTACAAGGGCGCCAAATGGAGTGGCGCCGTTCCACTGTACTTGAGCGCCAAAGGATATGGTGCCCTATAGTGGCTCATTAGCGCGGCACGTGCCTCCAATCCACCCTGTCAAGGAAGGATGTCATGTCACCTGGCGCCCAACAATACCACTGGCATCAACAGATGTCGCGCCCAACAAAGAGTCCATTTATGGACATATTTTTTCCAAACGTCGAAATATGAAAAGCTTTCTTAAAAAGGTTCAAATTGTAAAGATTGCACCGCTGCTCGAGGCCATGAGCCCATGACACTGATCGTAGTCTCACAGCAGCTCCTGCTGCTACAAGAGCAGCCCATCATATCCTGACCTGATGGGCCGATTACATATACTGGGCCAGTCTTACTTCCCCCTCTCTCGTGGGCCCTTACGGTGGCGGTTCTATTCTTTCGAGCAATATAAGCCGTTCGATTTGAATATCAATGTTGCAGATCAATTGTCAGTTGATGCGGCCGAGGCAATCGACCGGCCTGCCACTGATTGGACTTCTCCGGCACGCGACGCCGCCGAGCTGAGCACAACGCCGCCGGGATCCTTCCTGTTGCTGCCGGAGCGCCGGATCCTCCACCCGCCGCTTCAAAAGGCGACACGCCACTGCCGCCCATGGCCCGAGCCAAGACCGTCGCTGCCGGCGGCGGCTGGCTCTCAGGGTGGGGGTGGGACCTGTTGCTCGGATCGATCGCCGCCTTCTACGCCGTCATGGCGCCCTACACCAAGGTGGAGGAGAGCTTCAACGTGCAGGTTTTGGGTCGCCTCTCCCTCCCTTTTTCCGTTACTCATCTCATTGAGTTTGGACCTCGATACCCTTGCAACATCAGTAAATTGTTCAGCGTTCCGGATTGGTTGCTTAACCCCTAAACTCAATGTCCCGCCGCGGCGGTGCTAGCGATGGGATGCTATACGTCGCTCGAGCCATAGGGAATTCCCAATTGTGGATGTTTAGTGCCAGTAGCCGTGTTCTCTCTTAACCGGGCATGTCAAATGCTTTTAGTTGAATAATTGCTAATTTCTGCGATCTAAGATAAGCTTGTAGCATGTTTTGCTTGTTGTTGTGAGCATCCTTGCATAACTTTGATGGTATGAGTTAGCACCTGCAAATTATTGTGGATTTGTGACTGCTTAGCATGGATATGCTTGAGACATTTTGTCTCAATTATGGCTAATGAACATCATGAGTCATGACTTATCACATTGGCAGGAATGTGAAACTTCTTTGCAATGACTGTGACCATAAGCATTTAATCGGTTCAACAAATTGTATTATGTCATGCTCAATCATTCGCATTCACTGTTATTTACATGTGCAAATGTCAAGCGTTTCTCATGATCAAATGTCAATTTGTATTTGTTTTATACATCCACGCATCTTGTTGTGGCTTAGAGTCCTTTAGCCCCCCTCCCCTCAAAAAAAGTATTAATCAATTCAGGTGTGCCAAATGGATTTATTCTCCCTGACATTATCATTTTGCTTCTTTATATTTGTTGGAAAACCTTTTGCTATAAGCGTTTATTTCATTTGCAGGCACCACGCGCTTGAAAATCTCTTTGTTTTTGTGTTATTTATTGTCTAACAGTAGAAGTGTGAGCTCTCCATTGCCTAGTTTTAAGTTTAGTTCTGAATTATTCGTGGGATTTTACCTTCATCTGATGGAATCATCGAAGGATTGTTTACCTACTTCATGGCGTCAGGTTGCACTTATACTATTTTGCATTTCCGATGCTTAAGCTAACTCGATGACTCATGTATTTTGTAGGCCATGCATGATATTATTTATCACACTTATCACATTGAGAAGGTAACTCTGATGCTATTTTCTCTCCAAATTTGATTTCATATAATATGTTTGATGTTTATCTATTGATCTTGTACATGCATTTTTCTGGTTCTATGCAGTATGACCATTTAGAATTTCCTGGTGTTGTTCCTCGAACATTTATAGGTAAATGTCGTGTTGGCATGAAACATACTTCCTCAAACGGTCATTGCTTGGCCGAACAAGTCAGATAGCATGCTATCATTCCTTTGTTCTTCAGGTTGCAAATCTTTTAGTCTTCTCCATAATGGAATTACCACACTAACATCATATACTGTATGTTTTTTTCAGGAGCATTCATCATCTCTATTTTCTCATCACCTGCTGTTTTCATAATGCGACTATTCCATGTTCCAAAGTTTTATAGTCTTCTTACAGGTATTATGAAAGCTCGATTTATTCTCCCTTGAATGTTTATTATATGATCCATAGCTTCAACTAGATGCATTTTTTTAAACCGATGTTCTTCCGTTGCTTTTGTAGTTCGATTACTGTTGGGCTGTGTTACTTTGATGAGCTTGAGATTTCTCAGAATTCAGGTATGTTTTTCATGTCTCACTCTACCAATGATGCTGGATGCTGTGTATGCTTGCCAATGATTGCGTCGAACTGTTGTGAATAAATTCAGCTGTATTACGTTTCTTTCGAGAGGCATCCGTACGGCCTTTAGAAAATGATCAAGATTTCAAATGAATCTTGATGGTGAGAAATTTCAAATTTAAACAGTTATGGATTTGACTGGCCCTTTTTGCCCTGAGTGAGATAAGTTTTGGTCTTTTTGTACCATGAGGCAAATTTAATTAGACTGATGTAGCAGTTTAATCCATAATGGAAAACATTAGTGGATAAGGTATTTGTGGTTCACTTGTCTGGTGCATCCGTACAGCAATGTTTTGGTCTTGTTTTGATTCAGTGGTTGTTTCCATTGTGGTATCTATTTTTTTAATAAGTTATATTGGACTTACTGATGGTTTAATTACTGGAGATCATGTTTCTATTGCCTTATTTGTATCAAGCAGGTAAAAAGGAAGTTTGGTAATCAAACTGAAGCATTCTTTGTGTTATTAACTGCTATTCAGTTTCACTTGCTATTCTACTCAAGTCGTCCGCTTCCAAATATATTTGCTTTAGCTTTAGGTGAGTGCACTGTATAAAGTAAATAAAAAGAAAACTATTTCCACTTATTTTCAGAAGATTTAACAACATTACAAAGATAGCTAGGATCTTGCTGAAAAATATAGTGTCTCATCTATATGGTATACACCATGCAGTTAACTTGGCATACTCTTTCTGGTTTAAGGGAAGCTACCTACGTACAGTACAGGCCCTGGTATGCCTTTTTGTAGTTTCTTTACCTTAAATTTACCGCTTGAATGCTGTCGTTTCACATTTTTCTAAAGATTACTGATGACTTGTTTTCCATTTTAATCATGTGGATTGTCTCTTTCAAAATTTGAATTAGTTCATAAAAGAGTAAGTACAACGATTCTAAAGTTCTGGTAGCGGCAGGATTGCACCAATTGAAAGTTTCAGCATCAAATTGAGATATAATAATACTTTGCTCATTATTTTGGGTTCAATAACCTTTTTTTTTTACTATCTCATAGTGAAACATAGTTCTAAGTTCACCTCTGGTCTACAGGCTATATGCTAGTAAATCATACCACTATGAACGATCCTCATTTTCTCGCAGATTGTTGCAGCAGTTATTTTTAGATGTGATATGATTCTGCTTCTTGGATCAATTGGGCTTGCACTTTTGATGGTGAGTTTCTGGTCTGCCAAATTTAGTTCATTTATTATTTCCATTGTTTGTAAGCATACACAGGTTTACAGGTGTTGTCAATATAATCAGAATCCTTTGAGTAAATTATGCACGAATCAGTACAGTCATTGAGAAGTTTTGTTAGGGGTTCTGTATGTTTTTACATTAATAAAATTTCCTTTGGTTCCACAAAAAAAAAAAATCTTTGAAAAATCTGGCTTTGTAGTTGATGGTTTGAAAGTATTTAGCTTGCCTAGAAGTGAACTTATTTGATAGGAACCACCCTTAAATTGGAGAAACTCGATTCTAATCTTGATTGTCTCATCATTAAGATGAATAGAAATGGGTTGCCCTTGGACTAGAAGGTTGAAGTAATAGAGGGTGAAGGAGCAATTGTTCAAGGGTATTCTGAAAGGTCTTGGTGCTTTTCACCTGTATCTGATCTAAGTGGTAAATATTACCAGTTATTTGCTCCTTGCTTATACTGGGTGAAAGTGAGAGTCTATAATTACTAATATTGCTCTTTTTATTGTTGCCGTGCTATGGGCAATAACAATATCAAAGATCCACATTTATTGATAACTACGGTTTTTGGGATGTTTGGGTTCAAATTCCTGGCAACTTTGCTCATAGTGATCCAAGTTTAGTCCAGTTTCGAGGTTTGAGCACAACAGATGATGTATATGTGTAGTGAATTAGTGAAATTTGTTATAATCACGTACCACACGTTACGTTGATCTTGAATCTGTTGGGCCACAATGTTGTTTTAGTTTTAACTATATGCCATGTTTTTGTTTATCTACAACCTTTTGTATAGTTGGTGCTGAGTTAATATAGTATATGTATTGGTCAATGCCATGACAGAGCAGGTCTGTTTCTCTGCTGGAAGCTGTAAAATACAGCATAAGCACTGTCCTTATGTCCATTGGTATGTTTCTTTCGTAATAGTTTTTGTATTCTGTAATGGAATGTCATGTGAAAATTTACAACTTTTCTCTGTTTTTTTTCCAGGATTTACCGTTCTAGTTGACTCAATAATGTGGCGTCGAATCCTGTGGCCAGAATTTGAAGTTCTCTGGTTTAATTCAGTTTTGAATCGGAGTTCAGAATGGGGTGTATCCTTTATCTCTTTATCCTATTTTGTCATGTTATTTTTCCATATACTCTGTTTCTCCATTTTGTTTATCCAATCTTGCATTTACAAAAGAATGAACAATAATATAGCTTCTCCGAGTAAATTGTTTTCTTGTTGTAAGATTTTTTTTTCAAGAAGAACTGCTGTATTATTGTACTATATCACTCATGTGATGCACCTACCCGGCTACCTATGTTCTCCATAACTTAGGCTTAAGATACATTCAGTTCATTGGTACTTCACCTCAGCACTTCCACGTTCCATGCTTGTTGCATACCCTCTTTGCATGGTAAGCCCTTGATTCAAGGCTGTGATCATAATTTTTATCTGGTTACAACGAAAATATTACCTGTTATTTGAACTTTGGACCTGAAGATACAATGGTTTCAACGTATTGCATATCCTTTTACATGATACTTGTCACTTTTGATGTGGAAACTACGTCACCAAACTATAAAACTGAAGGACGGTAAATACGACAAAAACACATTTTTCATGTCCAAGCATTCTTCAAATTAGTTTAAAATTTTAATGGATTAATGCTATAAGGATTGATCAAGGATTTATTACCTTTAACCATGATTAAAGGGATGGTATTTTTGTGTTAGAGAAAAAGGGGTGGTATTTTCATAGGTTCCATTCACATTTTGGTGGCCTTTCAGAAGCACTTGTTATTTTCTAAAGTTGGATGTAGTAGTTAGTCGAGAGCATCTCTGTGGAGCTGAAGCAACAAAAATCGAACTAGATGCTTAGGAAAGGGGCAACTTATATTCGTTTGATAGATAGCAAGGGCAGATATATGCAATGTTTAAACTGTTAGTTTATGTAGCTTACTGAGGTACTGCAATATTGCTATTTGCTTGAATTAGCTCTGGCATTTTTTATGCAATGTAAAAAGATTTGGTGTACAGTTTACACAACTAACCGATTGATTTTGTGGTTGAATCTTTATTGAAGATATCTGATGAAGCCTTTTTTGTTCAATCTCAGGTTGGTGCTTTTCTTGATAGAAGAATAGTGCCATACATGCTTCCAGTCTTCTTATTTGTTGTACTCTATTCGAAACTGCCACATAAGGTTGTTCTACATCTATGGATCATAGCATGGTATTTGTATCTGAAGGAAATTCAGGCAATATTGCACATAATGACTGGTGTTTCTTATGTTTCAGGAGCTTCGCTTCATAATTGGTTCAATTCCCATGTTTAATGTGTCCGCTTCACTAGCAGCAAGCAGACTGTGAGCATAAGCAGTTTATTATCTTATCTAGTTTCTGCTGTCTTCTGTTTTATTGATGAGAAATTCAAGCTGAGAATGCCGACTCTGTATTATTTGCACACTTCATTTCCTTTTGAACATCCTTGATGTTTAAGTGTCATTTCCTTCCCCGCTTCATTTAGCTTTAGTTAACGAATCAATATTTGTTTATCTTCATCACTTTCCAGGTATAATAACAGAAAGAAAGCTGGGTGGAATTTACTTTATATTCTCATGCTTGGTTCCTTTCTTGTCAGGTAAAGTAATCCAGTGTAATGATTATGACGTTTCATTATATATTTACTGGCATAATATATTTGGTATTGATAACTCACATATGATTCCTTTAGTCTAGGATCCTCTGCAGTGACGTTCATAGCGTCCTACAACAATTATCCTGGTGGCTATGCTCTGAAGGCTCTACATGCAGCAGGTGAGCCCTATGAATAAAGTAGAGTAGGGGAAACTACAAAACTTGTTCTATAGTGACTTGAGCTCGAATAGCAACTTAAGCTCGAATAACTTACAAGCACAAAATGACGAACCGCCTACTTCTAATGGCCTCCACTATGACAGTGGGATATATTTTGACACTTATCACAGCCCTTGACTGCAACCGAACGAGCTCTAGTTGAAGAACGTAGATTGTACGGGTGGAATACGCTTGCAAGTCGGTGCCGTCGTGGACGTTGCCGAGATGCAAGGCACGAGATAGAAGAACCAGACTTTGGCTAATACTTTTCTTGATTGCATTGATCAATACAGTGGCTTACATATATAGCTAACTATCCTAAGAGTTCAGTACTAACACTACTAGACTTTATATCCGATTCTATATTGGACTCTAATAGTGACTCGTAGCTGGAGCTAGTGCAAGCTAGCCTTGCCGCCGTCAAGGACACCGGCGTACTATACTAACACAACTCGGAATCAACTACGACTCTAACTTGATGCAGACACACGTCACGCACCCTCATCCTTCTCAATGTCGACCATGACATGTCTCCCTCCCTTGGGAAAAAGCTCGTCCTCGAGCTTTATCACTAGATATCGGATCTTGCGCGCAGGAACATCCGCCACCTTGTTGAAGATATCATCCACCGCTGGTAGTGGAAACTGAGCCCGAACTGTGTGCTCATTGAGAACTTTAGAATCGCTCCATGTACTGCCACATTTCTTCACGAGAAGGACCAGCGAAGAAAACACCCAAGAGCTGCGATGGATGAGCCCACGGTGTAGCATCTCAGCACATTGACGTTCCAGTTCAGATTCCATGTAGGGAAGAAGTTGGTTGCTTTGGTCACAGTCCTGTGATTCAGCGAAGATGGCATCAAAGTCCGAGCATGAATTCAGGCGTGCTGCAATGGCTGGTGTTATCGGAAAGGCCTTGCCAAGTCACCCGGTGGTCAAAGTGCCAAAAGGACATCGTCATGGCTGTGAAGTCCCACAAGATCGGTCCCAATGTCCGCAGTCACTGAACGCCCAATACAATGTCGTGGACATTTAGGCCCTGTTTGGCAAGGCTTCGGATTCTGTAGAAAACAGATTCTCTGGCTTTTTCTGGATTCTCTGTCAAAACAGCTTCTCCAGTCATGCCGTTTGGCAAAACATATTCTCCTGATTTTTTTGAAATAGATTATGCATGTAGTCAAGTGTAGGAAAATAAGTTTCGAGTAAAGTTTCGATTTGTTGATACTTTGTGCCATATTGAAATGAAAATAAGTGTAGGAAATAAATTAAATATAATTAGATGACTATTAATAAGATTAAATTTGAATATATATTTTTTTAAAAAGTTTGCAAAATATAGTCAAGTGTGGTCTAGTTTCGAAGATCTCATCGCAACGGTGTAATCGGTTCGCAATTCGGACGTTCGGTTTGTAATCTACGGATTTTTTTAACGAACATAAGTTTGATTTGTCTAGCGGGGCCCGCCCACCTGACGTGCTGTCAGTTGAGAATCCGTGAAAAGCTCGTTTTCACGGCTTCTGCTTCTGTGTACAAAATGAAAACAGATTCTCCTCTTCTCTTTCCTCAGAAGCTGTTTTGAAAGGAACTGTTTGGCAATTATAAAGCAGAAGCAGAAGCAAAATCCACCGCAGAATCCGTGCCAAAGAGGCCCTAGTAAGATGGTGAAGAGGTTTAAGCCGAAGACCTCGTCGCCGATCTGAGCCCGGACATCATGACAGATGCTAGAACTAGACACACTATCCCCATTGGCCACTGAGACACGGACTGCACATTGGACTGTTGGGATCCCGGCCCTCCGTGTTGCTTCTTTAGAGATAAAATTATGAGTCAAACCAGAGTCAAGGAGAGCCGTGAACTGTTGGACATTGATGGTCACTGGAACACACACTGAATCATCATGGCAAATTCCAGAGATGGCGTACACAGAAATTTGAGGATGCTCGGCGTAATCATCGCTATTGTCGTCCTTAACAGCAATGGTAAACAGCCTGGGGCACTACTTCCTATAAGCCATGGAGAACTTCTCATCACAGTTAAAGCAAAGACCTTTTGCTCGGCGCTCGGCCATCTCCTCCGGTGATAGAAATTTGAACAGAGGTGTGTAGGCTGCTGCAATTGCATGGACATGCTGGTCTCTGGACGTTCCTGGTGGTCGAGGTGGGCATAGGGCTGGCAAAAAAGCTCGAGGCTCGCGAGCCAGCTCGGCTCGATCATGGTTTTGGCTCGGCTCGGCTCGGCTCGGTCTTCTTAATGAACCAAGCCGAGCCTCTATCCTAGCTCGTTTGTTAACGAGCCAGCTCGTGAGCTGCTCGCGAACAGTTCGTTAGCTCGATAGGCTCGATTATATAGAAATATCAACTTTAATTCTCTAATAAGATGGTAGTTTTTTTATGTTGAGAAGCTCAATTTTATCATCAAATAAATAAACCAAGTTCACTATAGATAAAGAAAATCATGTTTAATGTTGGATCATGTTTTTATTTCCACCTATGTTGACTTAGATTGATATTTTTCTACAATATTGTTTTATATTATAATTTTTGTATTGTTAACACATGCTAATAATTAAAAAAATGAGTAAATTTCACAAAACTACAACTATTTGTGTCCTTGTTGCACAAAACTACAACTTTTTTTGTCAGTTTCACAAAACTACAACTATTATGACCTCTTGTTTCACAAAACTACAACTTTTTTGCACATGTGTCACTGACGGGTGGGTCCATATCACATAGCACATGTGTGGATGACATGTGGGACCAAGCCTAATAGTTGTAGTTTTGTGAAACAAGATTTCAGAATAGTTGTAGTTTTGTGAAACTGGCTAAAAAAAGTTGTAGTTTTGTGCAACAAGGACACAAATAGTTGTAGTTTTGTGAAATTTACTCTTAAAAAAAACTTAAAATTACCTATGTTTTTGTCATCAAAGTTTTATTACACTTGGCTCGTGAGCCTAATGAGCCGGCTCGATTTTTATAATGAGCCGAGCCGAGCTTCCATTTTAGCTCGTTAGTCTTAATGAGCCGAGCCGGTTCGGTTCGTTATCAGAACGAGCTTTAACGAGCCGAGCCTTAATGAGCCGAGCTGGCTCGTTAGCCACCCCTAGGTGGGCAATAAAGCTTGGAATCAGTCGTGATACTAAGGCGACGTTCATAAGCCCGAGCCAAGCTCATGGTTTCTTCCAGCGTCTCCGGCTTCTGGAGTTCCACATCTATGCGTAGAGGTTGCAGGAGACCAGCTGTGAAGAGTTGTGTTGATTGCTTGTCTGTCATCTTGTCGCAGCGGCACAGAAGTGCTAAAAATTAGCGCTGATATTCCTCAACTGTGCCTGTGCGCTGAAGCTGAGCTAGCACACCCAAAGTGTTTGTGCGGAGGGGCGGACCGAAGCGCATGTTGACATTCTGCACGAACTCAGGTCACGATGGTTCGCCGTGGTCACGCTCCAGCCTAAAATACCACTGTTGCGCCACGCCGTCGAGGTAGAAGGAGGCATACCACACCTTGTCCTCCTCCGGAGTGTTTTGAGCATGGAAAAACTGCTAACACTTGTTGAGCCATTCGAGGGGATCCTCGAGGCCGTCATACGATGGAAAGCGAATGCGATGGAGACGAGCGGGAAGTCGCTGATCACGACGATTGTCGTCGTTGTTGCTATGACAACGAGTTCGGTGCCGACCGCCCCTGCTGCCGCCGCCCTTGTCTTCAACATCGTCATTGCTATCATCGCCGCCGCCCCCACGGTGAGACTTCTTGGACGGCTTCTTCGTGAAATCCTCAGGTTTTTTGTGTGGCTCAGAGCCCTCAGGTTTCTCGGTGTTGAGGATCGACTTGCCGTCGGCGTCGAAGAGCGGTGTGTCGGCGTCAGCGTCGAGGAGCGGCTTGCCGTTGGCGTCGGCAGCCTGTTTGGACCTGCCAGATTTCTCCAGGCGGTTGATGGCGATGTTGTGCGCAACCAGCTGGTTCTGTATATCCTTGACATCAGCCTTGATCGATGGAAAAGCCAAAAGCTGTGTAGCTTGGAGTTTAAGTTGTCCATTGATCTCGGTGATGGTTCCTGCGAGCTTGGTGAGCTGTTCACTTAGAGCATCGATAGTTGATTTTGTGGCGTCAGCAGGAGACTTTGAATCGCCCATGTCGAAGCTTGTCGAGGAAACAGGTGCTAGATAAATCGGAGCTCTTGACTGCAACCGAACGAGCTCTAGTTGAAGAACGTAGATTGTACGGGTGGAATACGGGTGGCCGAGTGCGCTCTCGCCGAATCGTACGCTTGCAAGTCGGCGCCCGTCGTGGACGTCGCCGAGATGCAAGGCACGAGATAGAAGAACCAGACTTTGGCTATTACTTTTCTTGATTGCATTGATCAATACGGTGGCTTACATATATAGCTAACTATCCTAAGAGTTCAGTACTAACATGACTAGACTTCATATCCGATTCTATATTGGACTCTAATAGTGACTCGTAGCTGGAGCTAGTGCAAGCTAGCCTTGCCGCCGCCAAGGACACTGACCGGCATACTATACTAACACAACTCGGAATCAACTACGACTCTAACTTGATGCAGACGCACCCTCATCCTTCTCACCGTCGACCATGACACACTAGAGTGGGCTTTGTCGGAAATCCAGGCAATTCACTCAACTCACAACTCACACGATTACATAAGAACACAAAGGATTTTGTGCTGCGATGTAGCTGGCGGCTTTTCGGGGTTTCTCTTCTCTTATTTATACTCCTGATTACAGGGTAATGCTATCCCTTAGTGGGCGCTAAACCAGGCCATAGTGGTCTTCTACAAACCTGCATCGGTACAGCACGCTGTGAACCTTACTCCCTGTATGCTAGGAACAATAAAAGACTGAATCAAAGCTCTAACGACTGACTCTAACAGACTTGACTGAAACTAGACACTGACACTTAACTGAACTACTCGCACAAAGGCTTACAGGCAACAATCACCCCTTTATGATTCGTGCGCAACCTTGGATTTGATCTTGCCCATCCCAATCCTAGCACGTAGCTCCTGGAATCTTGCTCGCCCAAGTGCCTTTGTTCCAATGTCTGCGAGCTGGTCTTTTTGCCAATGTGACTTGCACTAACACTCCCTTCTTCCATGCATTGCCTGACGAAATGAAATCGCACACGGATATGCTTGTTGCGCTTGTGGAATACATTGTTCTTTGTCAGAGCCAAAGCGGATTTGTTGTCCACCTTCAGATCCACTGGTTGTGCCTCTTATCTTCGCAGATCAGAGAACAACCAAGCCAACCATACTCCCTGGGTCGCTGCAGAAGTAGCAGTAATTTAGTCTGCTTCACACGATGATAATGTCAAAAAGCTGCTTGAGCCAGTGCGAGGTTACCAGGCTTGACCCGTGGAAGAACAACACTCTAGACGTGTTGTGGCTGTTGTTGAAGTCACCGGCGTCGTCGTTGTCGTTGTACCCAACTAGCCGCATCGCTCCAAAGCCTCGGTGGTAGAAGCAGCCGTAGTCGGTCGCGCCGACGATGTAGCGGAGGATGTGCTTGATCGCCGTCATATGCTCTGCCGTTTGCCGCTCCATGAAGTGGCTGATGTATCCGATGGAGAAGATGATCTCCGGCCTGGTGTGTAGGGGTGGACAAAAAGACCGGGACCGAAAAGACCGGAATTCCGGGTTTTGGGTAGTAAATCGGGTGGCAGCGTTGGGTACCCGATATTTTTCAGTTTTTTTCGGGTGTCAGCCTCAGGTACCCGATAACCTGAAATTGTGATGGACCACAGTCCCATTTACAGCCCACAAACGCCCTCATCTTCAACTATGGCCCATCTAAAGCCCACATACGCCTTCCTCTTCAGTTCACGCACGTCTTCGCCTACGACTCCACGCGAGACGGTGTTGCCGCACCGCCGTCACCCATTGGAGTTGCCGCACCGCCTTCCAACAGTGTTGCAGCAGCACCGCGGCCCCGCCATAGTCGCCCACCGCTGCCGTGCCCTCACGAGGAGCCGCACCACCGCCGCCGGTGTTCGAACAGCCGAATCCCATCTTCAGTCACCACGGCATCAATCTTGATTTGTCCAAGCTTGGAATGTATGCCCTCGATCCCGTCAATCTCGCATTGTCTGCGTTCTGCAATTCGTGATCTGCTAGTCTTCTGTACACTGAATATTATTGCTTGGCTGTTTGGTAGTTCCTGTATAGGACTCCAATATACCTTTTCATTTGGTTGTTTACTCTCAAGATGTTCATCACCGATTGCTTGATTTTGTGATACTAAATTGATGCTGTTGTACACATGATCCTTGTTCTCAACTGAACTGTTGTATATATTTGGGTAGTTTGGGTATACCCAAAGACCGAACCGAATTTTGTGTACCCGAATTTGTCGGGTACCCAATATTTCTGCACCTCTTCGGGTATCAACTTTGAGAGACTGGAATTTTGAAAAACCGAAATGACGGAACCCAAATTCCGGTCATACCCGAATGCCCACCCCTACCGGTGTGCACTAAGTACCGGAGGCTGTCGACGAGCTTGCAGTACAACGTCGCGTTGACCTCCTTCGCCGTGCAATCACGACTCAATTTGAGCCTCTTCATGGGCGTGACTGCGGAATTGAAGTCGTGCATCTCCACCGCCGCTAGAATGCGCCGCGCATAATGCGGCTGCCGCAACGCAATTCCATCGGCGTTTTGCTGCACCTCTATGCTGAGGTAGAAGGTGAGCATGCCCAAGCCCGTCATCTTGAACAGGGATTTCATCTCTGCCTTGAACTTCTCAATCTCAGCCAGAATTGTATCCGTGATCACCAGGTCGTCGACGTACACGCCGGACAGCGCGACGTGGCCACCTCCCTTTTTTTTTACGCAAAACTGTGGGGGAGTTCCCTTGCCGGAGAACACCACCGTACCACGGCCTTGGATCTCCACCAGTGAGCCATCAGGCCCATCACCAAAGAAGATAGTGCCTTGGACCCCGCGATCAAGCTTGGCAAAGAAGTCCAGACGGCCAATCATGTGGCTAGTTGTGCCAATGTCGAGGTACCAGCCGTCGTATTGGTCGTTGTTGTCCGCAGCACCGAGGTACGCCTGAGCGCGAAATTCGTCGAGGTGCAGATCCCCTGGCAGCGTTGGCTGAGGCGCGTCGTTGAGCGCGCAAAGTGCGCCATCAGCAGCGCTCTTTCATCATCAATGCAGCGCTCTTTCATCGTCTAGTTGGGCTGCTCATGGCGCGGTAGTCCTTTGCCCAATGGGCTTGACGGTCGCAGCGCAGACAATTGTCGTGGTCGTCGGAGCGGGACTCGTTCCCGCCGCCGCCATGACTCT
Source organism: Eragrostis curvula (assembly GCA_007726485.1). Lineage (NCBI taxonomy): Eukaryota > Viridiplantae > Streptophyta > Magnoliopsida > Poales > Poaceae > Eragrostis > Eragrostis curvula. The sequence continues at coordinate 15,224,672 of RWGY01000031.1, forward strand.
TCTTCTTTCGAGGCCCGCGCAGATGGCGGCGTGTGCCGCCAATCTTGTTGTTGTCTGCTTGGAGTTGCTTTCTTTGTAAGTTGCTCCTTGAAAAGCGCCATCCACTGCTCCTCCGTGAGCAAAAGTTTGTTGCTCGTGGCTGGTGCAGGTGCATCGTCGCCGTCGTAGAGGTCCTTAGTTGCCTTGCGTCGCCCGATCACATCTTCTATGGACAATGCCGACATGTCTAGCAGAGTCTCAATTGAAATTGCAATCTGAGCAAAACTCTTGGGCACGTCGCGTGGGTACCTAGCGACCACCTTTGCCGAATCTTCTAGATCACGGAGGACCTCGAGCGGGTGCACGATGCCACCGAGCCATTGCCCAAAGTCGTCGATCGACTTATTATCGCTGAAGGAGATGTTCTCGAACTCCCGCCGAACACGTTGCGCCGATGCCTTCCGCACTTGATCGGAGCCGAGGCGGGACTCCTCCAGCGAATCCCACGCCAATGTGGCTGAATCCTTGGTGACGGGTCCTCCACCTCATCGACGGTGCCGCGCTCGATCGTAGCCTTGGGTCACGAGTGTGCAGCATCACCTTCATCATCAGACACCGGTCACCAGTCAGTGTAGTTGGTCTTCGTCAGTTGCGGGAACTGCCTGCTCACCCATCACGCGTTGCACGACGACGCTGTTGTCGTGGCCGCCGCGATGCCTGTGGCGACGGGGAGCAGGGGAGAGAGAAGGACACCGTCGATCAGGGGGGGGGGGGGGGGGCACATTGTGCTGGGACGCCCTTGACTCCTGTGAGCTACTGCACGATCCATCACCAACACTCGAGCCACTGCTCGACGAGTGGGAGGAGGCGTGCACGACTGGAGGAGGCGTCACCATGATTCCGGATCAGAACAGAGCTCTAAATACCAATTGTTGGAAATGCAGACAATTCACTCAACTCACATCTCACACGAAAACAAAAGAACACAAAGGATTTTGTGCTGCGATGAAGCTGCGGCTTTTTGGGGTTTCTGTTCTCTTATTTATACTCCTGATTAAAGTTAATGCTAGCCCTTAGTGGGTGCTAAACCAGACCATAGTGGCCTCCTACAAACCAGCACCCGTACAGCACACCGTGCACCTTACTCACTATATGCTAGTAACAAGAAAAGACTGAATCAAAGCTCCAACCGACTGACTCTAACAGACTTGACAAACTGAAACTAGACACTGACGCTTAACTGAACTACTCGCAAAGGCTTACAGGCAACAGTCTTTGTTGACAGACAGCACTTGCCACTGATCTTTACATTCCTATGTTACCAGATTCTTCACTGAAGGAAAAGATGGTTCATATTGATGCCTTCACTGCAATGAGTGGGGTTTCTCGTTTCTCTGAAAATGAATATCCTTGGAGGTACGATCCTACGATACAAAGTTCGTATGTATGTTCTGTTATGCTTCTGTTGGTTCTTATCAAGAAACAATTTTCCTTGTCTTATCAATTAGTTTCACCATTCCAATTTTTTTTTCTTTTTGGATGTTGAATCTGGAGCATCATGCCAAACTTAGTTATCTATCATTTTTAGAAGTATTCTCTCATATGTGGTCGTTTTAGGATGCAATTATTGGAATTCTGACTCATGCAATGCCTCTGCTACTTCCTGGCTAGAAAACTCTTTTGTCCATACCTTTCTATTGCCAACTGTGCTTTCACCATATTTGGCAAACTATACCTGTGAATCCAACTAGATATTCATACATGATACATTTGCCTTATATGCTGGAGCATAGATTTTTCACAACTTTCTGTTAACTGTAGACTTTTTTGCCAATAACCTTGTATGATTTGCGTTCTAGCATCTTGTTATGTTCTGAACTCGGATGCATAAAGATTATAGACAGACAATAGGTGTCAGTGGTTTTGCTCTAGCATAGGCCATAAAGTGACTATGAGCGGTGGGGAAAGATGTAGAAATCCATAATGATAAAGAAATCAAAGCTGACTGGTCCCACATTTAAGTTACACAACATTTTTTGTTATGCCAGATTATTTGGAAATTTTGTATACTATATCTTACATTTGGAAGTATTTGTACACTATATCTTATGTAGAAATATTTGTATGATATAGCTTGTATTCGGAAATACTCCTATACGGTAGTATATTATACCTAGAAATGTTTTTTTATACTTATATCTTATGGATTGATGCGTTGGAAGTCAGATCTGCTGCTTAATTTTGTATACCATATCTTATATTTGGAAGTATTTGTACACTATATCTTATGTAGAAGTATTTGTATGATATATCTTGTATTTCGGAAATACTCCTATACTATATATTATACCTGAAAATGTTTTTTATACTATATTTCTTATGGATGGATGCGTTGTAAGTCAGAACTGCTGCGTATGTTCAGATTGGTGGCCTTCTATTCTTTAATGTTGGATTGACGATGTTGTCATGTTTATTGATTGTTGTGCCTTTTTTGTGTTTCTTTATTTCGATAGCAACTTCCTAAGGTTTCATCACTTTATTCTTACTCTCTTTTTTTTAATCTTGCTTTTGTTTATTGGCAGATACTCTAAGGAAGAAGGAATATCCATTGAAGAGTTTCAGAAAAGAAACTTCACCTATCTACTGAAGTGAGTTATAATAATTCGTTATAATCGTTTCTATGATCATTTTGGACCTATCCACTAGAGTTATAAAAATTTCTTATAATCGTTTCTATGATCATATTGGACAAGTGACTAGTTTTCGAATGCTCGAGATTTTTCTGACATTTGTGTACATGTCATACGATTCACTTCGTGATGCTTTAATATCTTATGTTTGGACATATATGAATCAGTGAACACCGCTCCATCAGTGGCTACAAGTGCTTGTTTGCTGTGGATGGATTCTCCAGAGCAAAACTTCAACCCCGCCTGCCCCCACTCTCTCTGGTACGATAACTAGCTCATCATGATAAAGTAGCTATATCTGGGAACTTGCAATAACTACCGATTTACTCATATATCTTGTTCTGTCAAGAACTTACTATCTCTCTCTTTGCTTGCACATTTCCTACAGGTGAAAGAACCCATGGTGTTTGCACATGGGAATATGCGAGACCCAGACGTTCTTTCACTGAATTGGCCCGGTTGTCCTTGAAGACGCTCAGATTTCTGTCAACAGGACCACTAACTGCCAACAGTGAAGACGTGCAGTCAGTTTCTGAGGATATATGTGATATATCTGGGTCTTTGGCATCCAGTGCCACCTGTAAAATGTAGATGGAATCCTCCTCAGATCCGAACTTCTAAGCCACAGCTTTTTTGGGACTGCTATTTTAGGAACAAAAAAATGTAACGCTTTCGAGCAAGAAAAGTTCCACTTTTCCGCGAAAGAGTTCCAGCTGGTTTCCCTGACATTGTTGTTCATAGCTGATAGACCGAACTGAACTGGGGATACCATAACAACCTTATCCAACCATTTTCTGCATTTCATATACTTGTTTTGTACCCACTGCATCCTTTGCTTCGCGACGCACGCTCGGGTGGCAGGGCTGGCAGTATTCGTGATGTGTAGACATTTAGGCAAAAGAGGCGAGATGACGCCACCGATCCACAGTCAGCGGGACGCATTGTGAAGCCGGTGACCTCGTCACCACCGGACTCAGCGGCACACAGAGATCTGCTCTGCCTCGGGTGCGCGGAAAAACTGTGTTCGTGCTCCGCCGTGCCCTCCCTCGTCGCATCGGAGCTACCAGGAGACTAGGACAGGGAAAGACTATGGCCGGCTTCATGGGCCAGCCGAAAGCAAAGCATCATTAGCAGTGGTACTTGCCAGGGGTCAAGGAACGGGGGACTCGGCCGGCCCTACCTGCTAACCACTCCTCTACTACCAACAAATTTGCTCTATCACACACCTTCTTCAAGCCGTCGTGTCCGTCCACCATTATTCATTAGAATTTGGTCGGTGGCTACCGGCTAGGCAGGCGATCCGTTTGATGCCGCTTTGATTACTGCTTGTGGTAGCACTCGTTTGTTCTCCTTTTAATTCCGGTCTGCACAGTCCTGGGGGGCTGTCCAAGGGCTGCGCATGTAGCTATGGTGGTGCTTGACAAGTTGACATCATCCATCCTTTCATTGTACAAGTAGGACTAGGAGTATATGCCAGTAATAAGAATCGGTGCGTACATTAACAGCTTGATAGTTTGAGGATTGCTTGATTCTAGATGAAATGATTTATACTGAGATCATTGTATAAATTTTAAGTGGGATTGCTCCATTATTCCTTCTATTTATAGTAGGCATGTGCTTATGAGGCATAAGATATCGACAGATCAACTCATCCCATTCTCCACACTAAAAAAAACAGGGGGCAAAAAAGAATGAGGTTTATCCACCACCATCATGTTCTTTGTACCAAGCACACCCAAACCCATTCGCTGCTCAACAGTTTCTGCGTTACACGGCGATCTGCGTAGGATTTCTTGTTGGTTCTGGGTAGCCTGACAACACTAGTGCATGACGTGGAAGCAACGAACGACGTAATGCAACTATGCAATGCAACTGGACGCACACCATTAATGTGGTTCTGTTGCTCAGTTTCGCTGGCTGGATTGAGATTTGAATCATTTGAGAGTTCAGATCCAGTTCCAGGGAGCCGAGACGACAACACAAAAGGAGGGCGCGTCACATGGACGGACGCGAGGAGCACAGCGCACGGAACTCGGCTCGCTCTTGACTCCTCGTCGCAGAGAAGGGAAAGGAAAAAACGAGCCAACCCAACACAACCCATCCCCAGCAAATTGCGATGCCCCTAATCTAATACCCTCGCCTACATGCATGTGGGTAGACTGGATATCATATCTATCTATCTAATCAGCAGCATGTCACGGTGGACCCCACCGGCTTCCAGTGAGCGATGCTGTTCTCTTCACTTTTCTTTTCTTGTTTCTTCAGAAAAAAAAAATCTTTTTTGAGGTGTGTTTGCCATTGCTGAACATTCTGGGGCGTTTCAATTCTGGAACTTTCTGGCTGACAGGGGTTCAGTTAATTGTCTGCTAATTTGTCCGGGACAATGCGGCTGCAGGGTCGGCAAAGGTTGAACAGGTCGATGGCAACCGCCCGTTTGACCCGTGCGTGAACACTGCAACGAATGGCTGCCTCGGTGTCAAGCAAGTAGGATTTGACTATTGGCAACGTAATTGGGGGCTAAGCAATGATAGAGTAACAAGCATTCCTCACGGAGCACCTGACCTGATGAGCGCGCTCTCTGGGAGCACGGCAGATTGCGCGTCCAGATCCAGCTGAATTCTGAACTCCTGATCCGTGGCGAGCATTTCGCCTACCCACTTTGCCTTCCCTTTTTCTTTTGAGAAAATACAAGTGCCCGACTTGTTTTTTACGCCTACGCGGCGTCACAGTGTGGTCATCGTGTCAGCAGTGACTGCAAAGCCCCCAACCAAACTTGTACCAGTAAATCACTTTTGTACCAGTACAATTCCTTGTTTGTACTAGGGCGATTTCCTGACCCAACAGCAGGCAGCAGGTTTTGACCACATACTAGTACGTACCTCGCCGTTGTACAAGAAAAACAACACGGTACTGGAACAAAAGGGAATTGAAAAGTCGTTGGGCATTCTCACATCATCATCGCCTGATGGAGTATATATGCAGCTCCTACTACGGTTTATCTGATGAACGGGGAGAGCTGCTGCGATTTCCCTGTCAATGCAGACCAGGAGGTCCCGGCTTATACGCAAGGATATGTGAGAAACTGACCTGAAAGAACACATTAAAATAAAAAATGCAGTCCTGGGAAATGTTCGCACGACGAGTTTGCTTTGGAGATTTCTGAAATTTAGTTTAAGCATGGGGATTCAATCTTCCACCTCTCCAACCAAGCAGGCGCCAGATAAACAGAGATGTTGTACGCGTAATTTATTGGAATAACAACCACTCTGCCAATTCAATTCACACACATTTCAACATCACAATAATTAGTAAATACAAATTACATCAAATATACACACCCATGCAAATAACCACACAAAATTTGTTGTCCATGAATGTGATTCTTGAATCAACTGAGAGAGAAAGAGAGAGAGAGAGAGAGAGAGAGAGAGAGAGAGAGGATAATTTTGTGAAAGCTTAATTAAAAGGTCCTTAGGTCCTTGCAATATTAGCCAGCGCGAGGAAAGCAAAGTTAGAATTTGGTGGTATTTCTTTTCTAGCATTTCGCATACATTTGGATGGGGTGAAGGGGTGAGTTGGCAGCACTATCTCACCGGCTTCCTATTTGATGCCTCCGTTTCTTATCCCCTCCAAAAGAGAAAACAAATGAGCTAGCACATCGAAGAAGCCTATCTCCGGGGAAAAGGAAGGACGGCCTCGCTCCTCGATCCTTAGGTCAACACACGAATATGTACACCAAATATTCCCTCTCCGTCTCATTACCCCCCAGCCCCTTCCCCTGTCACCGTCCCCCTCTACCCTTAACCGAGCTAAACTCACACCTGGAAAATGGTCGCTGTTGCCGCTTGAAATGTGGGGTCGAATTTTGTGTTTTCGCTGAAATCCTAAATTACTATCATATTTGTAAAGTTGAAGATTTCACATTCATATTGAAGTTGTATTCCAGTGACAGTTCATGCTCATAGTTGAATAGTTCTACGCAATTTTGACGAAGGGAATTGAGTTCATGTAAAATTCGCGTCGGAGCTGAGCCGTTCCGTATGTTCTTACTGGATTCGTATCACTTTCAATTTTCATCTAAGGAACTTATTCCAAATATAATAGGATTTTAACATTGTAATCAGTCTAATGTTATTTTAACATAGTGTTGGGTGCATTATAATTGCCGATATCTTCCACATTAAAAAAATTGCCAATATCTTTGTTTGGTATACCTAGCATGGTTGAGCAGCCTATATGGCTTGTTCCAACTATTGTGGCCACCTTGTTAACAAAGCAGATCAAAGACCTTTTTGTGGGGTCAGAGTAAACTAAGGTTCACATGAGGTGACCGGGCTTGACAATGCCTCATTTTCTTTGGGATGTAAATCGACTAATTTCTGATGCAGCGTTTGTCTCGATTGTGTCATCGCTGATTTAAGTATGGGCTGTCTGTTTGGTGCAAAAATACGTCAGCTGATGGAGCTCACTAGTACTCTCAGAACCTTTTGTTAACGCCGTTCTTTTTAGTGGTGAGGATGTGGCCATCGTGGAATGGACGACACGATCTCGACTTTAATTTTTCTTTAAAAAGGAAATACATGTGGGAAAAAAAAGGAGAGCTCTAATTCGTTTTATGAACCAAACTCTGAATTTTGGGCATTAAAACCTTGATGAAATGGGCAGTAGCTGGCTTGAATGGAAGCAATGCATTTGGCCTGCTTTGGAAATTGCATTTGCACCTAATAAATTTGGGCAATCTAAACCTCGATGGAATGGTTAATAGCTGGATTGATCAGAGACTTTGGCCAGATTTGGAAATTTGATTTTTGATACAGCGCAGAGTAGCTTGTCTCCCCAACCCAACTGTAGAGCGGTTTTTCTTGGATGTAAAATGTTGGGCGACGCACCAGAATTTCAAACACACTAAAGAAAGAATCTCAAAAAAAAGAAAACACACACACTAAAGAAAGGAATGCTAAGGTTTTATTGCACCTCTTAAATACAAGAGTAAAGTGCACCAGCGGTCCTCAAACTTGTCACAATGTGTCATCTAGGTCCATGAACTCTCAAAATGCATATTCGAGTCACTAAACTTGCTAAATTCTGTTATCTAGGTCTAAAGTACCGAAAATACCCTTATAACTGTTGAGGGGCTACTAATTCAAAATGAATTTTCATGCTCTTTGTCTTCACAAATTATTATTGGCATTATAATTCATGCTAAAGGACATAATTGCCATTATGGCTGCTGATGGGCAACTATTTGAAAATGAATTTTCATATTTTTTTTCTTAAATTATTGTTTCCATTACGATTTATGCTAAAAGACAAATTTAGACTACATTATGCAATAATTATAGATAAACATATGACAAACTATAGTTATATGGAGCCACGTCAGCAAAAGAGGAGTAATTTCGAAATGTTGGATCCAGATGACACGCTTTCGCAAGTTTAGAGACCTGAATATACATTTCGAGAGTTCGGAGACCTATATGACACCACCTGAAAAGTATAAGGATTGCCTGCGTATTTTTGATAGACACGTTAAAATTGTTTTTGGAACTGGCATGAACATGACAGTACAGAAATTACCTAGTTATATTTTTGGTAAACACGTTAAAATTGTTTTTGGAACTGGCACGGACAAATTGAATTTGCAGCGCTTTCACACTATGTATCAAAAACGATATTTCCACCCAAACCTAAGTTTATAAGCTAATTTATTACAAAAATAACTTCTAATATATGCAAGGAAACTTCCTCATTCATGAAATGCAATATTCTATACCTTAGTAATTTCAATAAGAGGAATAACTAGAATACTCTCCGCAAGAAAAAAAAACTATAATACAAGAAGAAATCCTAAAATGGGATTTTTAGCATTTTTTTTAAAAAAAAAGAGAAAAGGCAACATATAGCATCTTCTCATTTCATAGAGTTCCCAAGTTTCGATTCTTCTGTTGATTGCTAAAACCAGTGTTCACTTAGGCATGGTTAAAACAAATACTTGTATAAAATACTAAAACAAACATGACATGGTTAAAGTATCTTGAATGTTAAAACAAATTATAAAAAATAAATAATATTTGTATAAATTTTTTGAATAAGACGAGCGGTCAAACGTGATGTCTAAAAGTCAAAAGCGACAACTATTTTGGGACAGAGGGAGTATATTTTTTTACCCTTAGTGAAGAACTAACTACCGAGACAAGTAATTTACATAGATTATAATAACTCTATACCATTTATTTAGGGCTCATTTTTTTTTCTTTGCAGCATTACATTTACTAAAATTGCTCTCAATGGTATAGTTGAACTACTTCGACGTAGGAATAAATTAATTACAAAGGTTATCCAGTTTTCAAAAAATGTCATGTTTCCCGTGCTTTTCTGTAAAATAGAGAGGCAACACTATGTACTGATGTTCGCCCTGTTCGGCAGGCTGAATCGCAGCTGTTATACTGTAGCGGCTGCTGAAGAAATAACTGCGAACAGTGTAGTGGATGCTGAAGAAATAACTGAAACACTGTAGCTGCTGAATCGCAGTTGTTGCAATGCAGCCAGCCGAATAAGCTGGTTATTGCAATATACCTGAAGGTGCACACACCAAGTTGCATTGTGCTTAAGAACTAAATTTTAACCTATCAGAATGGACTTTTCAATGTCAACTTCAGTATGCAATAATCCCTGGTTGAGCTTGTGTGGCGTATCCAGATGTTGTACCACGCTACATGACTTTCTTGGACTGAACATGTGCCGTTTCTTAAGGGGGTAAGGTGCAAATGGCCTAAGGAAAAAAGATTCTTTTAATGGCACCCAGAGTGGACGGCTTTAAAGGTAAGCAAATTGACCAAATTAGGTGCACGAAACATTTCTACTTAGTCACATCCAAATGCATAATTATAATGAAAAATCAATTAGTATGAAATCAAAATCAAAACCACCCCAAAGGCCGAAAGAAACGAGAGAGAAGCATTCCCCCCCCCCCCCCTCTCTCTCTACCTCCTCTCATTTTCCAACTTTGCCCAATTCTAATTGCTTCTCTCACTAGTTAATAAAAACATCCAACTTTTAAACTATATTTCTGTTGGATTCCTCCCGGAACGCCTTTCACCCGGCCTTTGTAAATCTCCCCTTCTCGTCTGCATTCCGTCCTCCATTATTTCTCCATCCCTTTCCCCTCTCTTTCTCTCTCCTCTACCCTCTCTCTAAAAGACTGGATACAGAACAAAGGGAAAACAGAATAGAAAGGAAGGAAGAAAGAAAGAAGAGCACCTACCAAGCAAGACTTGGTTTTTGGGTGCTTCATGGGCTGTGGAATTGTTCCCAGGAATCCCCTCTGGGTTTGACAAGATTCGTATACAGAAATAGCTCTTGAATTTCCCCCTTTCTTTTGCGCAAAATTACTTGTATTGGAGAGTTGTTTCTGCTTTGTTTTTCCGTGCTTGTTTGTTGGGATTTTTCTCTGTTCCGTTCTTCTTCACTTGTGGGGGTGAGGAGTAGAGAAAACCATGGGGAAGACAGGACCCTGCCGTCATTGCGGAGTCACAAGTGAGCTCTTGTTCTTGAATAAAGCTACAAAATTTCTTCTTGTTGTACTCCCTTTCCCCCCCTTTGTTCCTCAGCAAGTAGTAATTTAGGGTGGTGTTTCCCGAAATTATACATCTGAGAAGCGAGTCTTGTGAAATCTTTGGAGTCCGTCGGACTGGGATTCCTCACCCTCCGTGTTCTTTGTGCCTTCGCTGATGTTTATTACTCGGAATTCATTGAACTGCTTGAAGTGTTCAAGAGAAATCTGTGGATATGCTTAAGGCTTCAGAGGCCTCTGCCTGTAAAATTCTGAACATGAAGAACAGATTATAACATGCTCACAGAACACATTTAGACTTGTGTTTGACTAAGGCGTATGCTTCTTAGGTAACTTCTGCAGATAATGGGAGATTAGATGCAGCTCAGACTCCTATTCTACAAGAAGAAAATAATCATTTCTTCTTACCAATTAGATACTTGTTCAGTACTCGGTAGCTACTGCAACTACAGGAATGCTTAGTTGTAGATTGCCACAGAAGTGGAATCTTTGGTTTGCTGTGAAATTTGCGCAGGCTTATTGCATATTGTGCTTGAACTTAAGCAGCATCGTGTGGTCTGCAGTTATTTAGAACTGTGCTAATTTGAAGTGGCTAACTGCATTCAGCATGGCCATTTTGTAGAACTGCGGATTAAAAATTGCATTCTTGTAGAGTTGAACTAACCATCGAGGCATTGAAACAATATCTAAATGCATTTAGTTTCAAATGTATGTGATTAATTACATACCACACTGTGGATGCATTTTACAATGTTTAGTTTTTGTGCAATGTCTCCATGTTCCTTACCCTGGTGGTACCATCTATTGTAATTTTGAACACATGGTACTTGTGAATGTGATACTGATTCTTGTGGCCACACAATAATTGAACTCTGAACTTGTATTCCACATATTTTCTACATAATTTTTTTTCTTGGATTTCTCATGGGAAATGCTGAAACAGGTACCCCTCTCTGGCGAAATGGGCCACCAGAGAAGCCAGTGCTCTGTAATGCATGTGGCTCGAGATTTAGAACAAAGGGTTCATTGGCAAACTACACCCCGATGAATCGCCGGGATGATATTGATGATGAAGAACCTAGAGTTAGCAAGCTGAAGCCACCTACATCAAAGCCAAAGGCACAGAAGGCAAAGAAGAAGCCACCTACCATAGTGGAAAATGGGCCATTTTCTAGCCAAAATTTTCGTAGGATGGCGGATGCTGACCCAAGCAATCGGTCTAGTTCTGGCTCTGCAGTATCATACTCAGAGAGCTGTGCCCCGTATGGTTCTGCTGATGCTAGTGAAATGACTGGTCAGTGATTGCTACGCCTGCTTTGTTCTGTTTACTTATATAATATATATATATATATTGCTTCTATTTCCCTCAAAAATATATACGTTCATGGATGCTTCTTAAAAGTAACGCTTAATGCACTAAAACTTCTTTGGTAGATATACTTAGATTGTGTTTGCTACCCTTTTAGAGATAATGTGAGTAAGCATTTATAATTCAGGTCTTTTTCTCTTCTCAGTTGTCCCTGAACCTATTGATGCTAACGAATCATTTTCAGAACCTTCACTGATGTTCTTGGTTGTGACTTAATTACTCATTATCATGATGTAACCTTGAAGGCTTGCTGTCAACGTATCATGTTTAGAATGCAAGGAGCCTATAGTTGGAGCAAAATCATGTTTCACTAAATTTCGATATTTCAAAAATCATACGTGGTAGCAGTACCTTACCATGTTTCCTCGTTGAGATTTCATTGTGCTGGCCAGATGAGACAATAAAATCCTCAAGGATGCTACTTCTCTGCACCTAAATTATCAATATCCATACTCAAGATTTGCTTTGTTTAGCCTAGAAATTATATTATTTGTTATATATGTTACTGATGGCTTTCTGATATATTATCAATTCAGGTTCAGCTCAATCGCATGCTTGGGAGTCACTAGTGCCATCAAGAAAGAGGAGTTGTGTCAATCGTCCTAGGCCTTCACCCGTTGAAAAGCTTGCAAAGGATCTTCACTCCATCATGCATGAAGAGCAGCTATATTACCTTTCAGGATCCTCGGAGGAAGATCTACTGTACCATAGTGAAACTCCTGTGGGTTCCGTCGAGATGGGCTCTGGAAGCGTGCTTCTAAGACATCCAAACTCGAAGTCACTGGAGGAAGAATCAGAAGCAAGCTCCATTCCTGCAGAGAACAAGTCGTACATTACAAGTGAATCCTATTCAGGGTCTGGTTCATTTGTTGTACACAGTGGAAGCAAAGCAGCCAGCAACTTAAATGCTGCAACTGAGAGGCCAAAGAGGTCACCACTGCAGATTGAAGATAATGTTAGAAGGTATTCTACTTTATTATTAGCGTAGAAATGTGTATCATTGGTTTAATCCTCTATGCTCATTCAATGTTGTTAGAATCGATCTGATCTCTATTTTATTGGTACCTCTCTTTGGCAGGGATACACTTAACTATGAAAACCAGCACATCCTGGAGAGTGCTGATTCACCTTTAGTTTCAATAGATTTAGAGGTATCCATCCTAGTCATGCTTTTGTTGTTGAGACCAATGAATTCTAGAAGTTGTTTTGGCATAGCGCCTCTGGACATGTTTTACTAATTTTGACTAACCATTGATACTAAGACCATATATTGTCTCTCATTCATGACCAGGATGTTATCAACTACACTAATTTTGTGAAATATTTAACTAAAGAGGACCAACAACAGTTGCTCAAACTTCTTCCTCCTATAGACTCCTCGACGCCTCCTGAAAGGTTTACTTTATGCTTGCCTAGTGTTTTAATCATACAATTTGAGACCATTTTACGAAGTCCTCATCTGTATATTGTTCTTTCAGCAGCCTGCGGAGTATGTTCAGTTCTATCCAGTTTGCTGATGCTATACACAACTACCAAAGGCTGCTTGAAGAAGGAATTCTTGATCCATTTTTCTCTACTAATGAGGAATGGAATGTTGTGAAGAGACTTGCCTTAACTAATTTAACAAAGTGCAAATGGCTGGAGTGCTATAAACAACAAAAGGTATAACATGACTTTTTAATACATTTATTTTGAGTTCTCCATTTTCGCTTTCTTTTGAGTTAAAGCCTGTAACTACTTACATATTGGGACTTCATTGGTTGATTGTACACAACTTCAATAGTAGTTTCTTTATGTTTAGGCCAAAGAATTCAAGGAAACAGAAGAAGAGGAGAATATCAGTGGATTGAAAGGTGTTACCAAGCCTGCCATGAAACCGCTCAAAAGACCTCGTGACACCCACTTTCATACTTCTGCAGGTCAGCAATCTAAGTTCCTCTTATCGTGATTCACATGAGATTTTTAGATGTGACATCTGATAATATCTTACATAGTTACTTCCTATTTCACTATTTCCATATGTTAGTAACGTGAACACAATCTTCTGATTTGCTTGTGAACATGCAGAGCTGAGGGTAGCCATGAGGAGTCCTAAAAGAGTTCTAAAACCAGGGGATTTCGCGGCTCAGTCCAGAAGCTCATCTTTGCCAAAATCTGGTTATGCGGATTTAGCTTGCACAGGAAGAGCACTTAACTTATTCACGTTACCCCCTGAAAAATTATCATCATTGATCTCTCCGCAGTTCACTGACAACTACTCTGATCAAGACTTGCTGCTGGACATTCCTGTCAATGCACGGCACCCAGAGGCAGAACTTCTTTATCAACCATCTCAGCTGACCTCAGTAACCCGCAGCTCCAGCTGCGTGGCCGGGGTTGCTGAAGGCGAGGGGCGCCTCAAGCAACCATAGGCTGGGCTCCATCAACAAGCAACTTAGGAACAGGCAGTAGTGGTAGTTTATTTAGCTCATCATGGTGCTTTATTTACCGACCATCGACGGGGTGTTCTACAGCTTGTTCGTGAGTGAGCCACCCTGTTTTACATAACAATGTGCGTCGAATCGTCCGTTCTGCTAACATTTGTAGCTTGGTTTTAGGCCAGTTTTCCGCTGGTTTCTGTAGTATATGCCTTTTGGAGAAATTAGAGCTTATGCCTCTGTTAAGAAGGGGTAATCTCATGTGGCCAGGGAGGGAGGGAGGGAGGGGGGGGGGGGGGGGGGTGGAGGGGGGTCATATCAGGGAGTTATGTATGTAATATTAAAGTTGGCAATCACTGCTGAAGGGTTTCTTTGCTCATTTGTTGTGCCCTGTTGTGGATTGCGGTTTCTGCATTGCAGGACGTTTGACTCTTGAGCAAGACAATGTGGATAACGATGGCATACCAAACCGCTAGCGCTAGGGATCTCAATTTTATCATGACTTGGTTAGTTTCGATCAGAATTCGGTCATGTCTTAGAAATTCGGCAAGGCCTACTCGGCTCCTGGACAAACTGGACCAAATCCTTTGTGGCTTCGTATCTTTTTTCTATTAATTGTGTACCCTGAATCCCTGATCGCGCCATCTCCTGGTGACGGGGTCGATTACTAGATCTTGTAACAGCTTTTCAATGGAATTGTTTATATGGGCTTCTCTAAGTGTTGAAAAGACGGGAACTTGGCATTTATCAAGTTTTAGCATGGCTGGACAATTTGTTTGGCTACTTGAAAACACAACTAAACTATCGCCAAGTGATGTTGTCGCGCGCTACCATTCCAAATTCCCAATGCGATGCTACTTGTTGAATCTTCAGGGCAGGATATTGTTTTAGTTTTTAATTAGCCATTATGTTCTAATGATTTCTCTAATTCAGTCTTAGTCCCATTAATACATGGTTAGCGCCAGCATGCTCCACATTATCTTCTCTATTATATATGTACAAGGCAAATGAGCTAACTTATTTAGAATTTATTCACTCTTCTTTGATAAATAGTTGCTTGCATTTCCTTAAGATAGTTGGTTGTAATCGATATACAAGAAGGCTCTTGACGAGTTGAACTTGTTGAACTTGCTAGTAAGAAAACATACCTCCCCTACCCCCTGTGAGGGGCACCTGGTCACCTCCTTGTCTAACTCGTTCAGTCCTCCAGGATCACAACCTTTCAATTTGAGTGAAACAATTATTAGCAATTTTAAAACTTTAACTCAGTTTGTAAATTCACTTGAATCAAACACCTGCAACTCAAATCCAAAACATCTATCTATAAAATTGACTGGAATCCGGAACCTTTCTTACTTGAAATATTGCGCAATCGAATTCATCCCCAAACAGAGTTCCAAATCGGGATCTAGAACTTCTTACTTGAGGTATCAGAGGTATCATCCAACAATTAGGGTTTGTGAGATCTTGCGACGGCGGCCCAAGCAGGCAACATGCTCTTAGAACGCCGATTGTTTCATGAACTCCACCGCGACACATACGCCTATGCGCCACGAATCGGCCAACGACCTTCGGGTACGGATCCAAGAAGAGGTGGGAAAAAATGAGGTGCGGGAAGAAGTGAGGAACAGAGACGGGGAATAGAGAAGAGAAAGGAGAGACATCTCGAAAGAACAAACATAAAGTTGTGTGGCATCTGCCAACCATACCAAGTTAATGTGAACGTTTTGTAGTTTTTAAAGTAAAAAAATAAAATAGAAAATATTATGTTAACAAAATAAGTTTCCAAAATTTAGTAGCCTAACTATATACATGGACTTATCTCTTTTTCCCCTCTTTTTGGACCGAGACAGAAGAAGTTTTTTCAAGTGGAAAACGTACGGAGGCAGAGCGTCTTTCGACTTAATATATAATATAGGCCGAACCCCGGCCCATGTGGGAAACAGATCACGGCCCAGCAATACAAATCAGCGCGGGAAGACGCGAAGGCAGCGAGCGGTGGGCCCTGATAACGCGGATACCCTCGCACGAATCGCGACGCACCAGCCGATTCCCCGCTCCGCCTCCAGCTCGCCCGCCCCTCTCTTATCCCCTTGCCTTCATCCGCAACGGAAGCAGCCTCCCTCCGCGACGCGCCCCCACACCCGCACGCTCGGCCGCCATGCTGCTCCACCTCGTCACCTCCTCCTCCCCCCTCTCCCCGGCCCGCCCCTCGCCGCGGCGGCCATGCGGCGCGGCGACGGCCGTGAGGTGCGCGGCCTCCTCCTCTTCCACCCCGGCGGCGGCGGGGCAGCAGGTGGCGAAAGTGCACAGCTACGGTACGGTGGACTTTGAGCGGCGCTCGCCGCTGCGGTGGGGCACCCTGTACCGGCGCATCGCGGTGGGCCATGGAGGGCGGCCCGTGGGGCGCACGCTGGGGGCCTGGGACGAGAGCGAGCGCCGCCTCGACAAGTGGGAGCTCTGCCGCATCGCCAAGGAGCTCCGCAAGTTCCGGAGGTTCAACCTTGCGATCCAAGTATGCTCGCATTCTGTCTGATACGTGTACTCCCAAACCCCCAGGACCTATTTCCCTTTGATTTCAGCAAAGAACCTGTTCAAGTTGCGCAGAGCAATCACTAGAGTTGGGGAATTCTAGCTTTAGCCTCTTAACGATCTCTCTGACCTTTTAAGTGCTCACAATGTCACAGCTAAAGTTAATGAAAAATCATTAGAATTCACATTCTTCCTGTGCCTACTAGTAATTCCTGATATGGGTTCTCAACAAACATTTTCTGTGACTTGCACAGGTTTATGAATGGATGACAGAGCGCAGAGATAGATTTTCTCTCACGGCAAGTGATATGGCAATCCAATTGGACCTGATTGCTAAAGTACGCGGTGTGCCACAGGCTGAAAAATACTTCGAGGAGCTTCCTGATGCCATGAAGGACAAGCGAACATACGGTTCCCTTCTCAATGTTTATGCCCAAGCTATGTTGAAGGAGAAAACAGAAGAAACATTTGAACAGATGAGAAGAAAGGGATTTACATCTGACACGTTACCATGTAATGTGCTGATGAATTTTTATGTCGATGTAGGAGAGCCTGGTAAAGTGTCGGCAATTATCGATGAGATGAAGGAAAGAAATGTTGCCTTTGATGTCTGCACTTACAACATTTGGATAAAGAGTTGCGCAGCCAAGCAAGATACTGACGGAATGGAGCAAGTCTTTAACCAGATGCTTGCCGATGAGTCCGTTGTGGCAAATTGGACTACTTATACCACACTTGCTAGCATGTACATCAGGCTGGGAAACTCTGAGAAGGCAGAAGAATGCTTGAAAGAAGCTGAAAAGAGAACAACAGGTCGGGAGAAGAAGTGTTTTCACTATCTCATCACTCTCTATAGCCATCTTGGCAAGAAAGAAGAAGTTTACCGTATTTGGAACTGGTATAAGGCAACTTTCCCCACAATTCATAACCAGGGTTACCAGGAGGTGCTATCCGCCCTTGTAAGGATAGGGGATATTGAGGGGGCTGAAGTTCTATATGAAGAATGGGCATCCAAAAGCGCTAGTTTTGATCCAAAAACTATGAACATTTTATTAGCATGGTATGCTAAAGAAGGTTTAGCTGCCAAGGCTGAACAAACTCTGAATCAATTTGTTGAGAAAGGTGGAAATCCTAAACCAAACACCTGGGAAATTCTTGCCACAGCATACCTGAAGGATAACAAAATATCTGAAGCCCTATCAAGCATGGAGAAAGCTGCCGCAGTTAAAAGTGCAAGTAAATGGCGACCAAGACCAACCAATGTTGAGAGTCTCCTGGCAAATTTCAAGGAGCAGAATGACACAGAGAGTGCGGACAGGTTAATGAGTGTACTCACAAGTAGAGGATGTGCTGAGAACGAAGAGTACAAGTCGCTGATTAACACCTATGCTTTTGCGGGCACATAACTGATGGAGGGACTCAAAGGGAAAAGCGGCAGAGAGCAAGCATCATCATATGATGAATCTTGCACATTTAACAATTCCATTACTCGCTCGTAATGCTTTCTAAATATCACGAGGAGTCGAGGACCTATGCATCTAATATAACTGTCATTCAAAGAGATTAGATGCATTTCATGGGTTGTTTCCCTGGATGAAATGAGACAACGAGGTACATAGATTTTCTTTCTAGTCACTTGGCTTGGTTACAAATACAAAAATCACCCAGAATTGGCCAGATAGATTGCTTATTTTGTACTTTTTATATGTATATTTTACATTATTTTGAAGGGTTGGTCAAGCCTCCTCGGTGCAAGAATCGTTTTGCCATTTATTTGCTGTATTTATTCACTCTCAAATCTTTCGAGAACGTGAGTTCATTCTCAAATCAGTTCAGTTTCTTAATTAGCACATGAGATGTTGCTTTGCTTGATTACCGTCAAAGTCAATCAGAGGATGCATGACTAGAACCTTTTCCCTTGGTCACTTCTTGTTCTTGGGATCGAGGGGTACTTCAATGCTTGCACGTTGGCAGCCCTTGACAAGGGTTAATTTTACTGTGGACCTTTGCTTCACAATTACGTTCTTACCTATGTCTTGCAAACTTCATAGGACATAACTATGTATCACCTATGAACATCCAATATTTGTACATACATGTTCTGTGGATCTTGATATATCAGGATAATGTTGATTAACTGTCCGCAAAACTCAGGAGGACCACCCAGGATTGGCACTGGTAGGTGGTGCTACTTTGCTGAGCAATCTCTATCATTCAAAAAGGAATTTATTTGTTTGCTGATTGCTCATAGTAATAATGTGAAAAAAGAAATGGCCAAGGGACCACGTTATCCATAAATTTTCTTAATAAAATGTTCAGTTCTGGTTCTGGATGCAAATTACGGTTCATATACTGAACGTCTGTCTTCGAAATTTTAGAGGGGTCACATAAAAAACAATCTTGTTATTTAGAAGTATTAAATAAAGTTTAATTACAAAACTAACTGCAGAACCCCGGGTCTAATTCGCGAGACGAATCTAATGAGGGTAATTAAGCCGTGATTAGATGATAGTTACTATACCATTACTGTAACAAAACATAGATTAATTAGGCTCATTAGATTCGTCTCGAAATGAGCATTCATCTGTCAAAAAGGTTTTGTCTTTAAATTTTATTTAATGCTCCTAAATGATAAGATTCTCTTTCATTTTAGAGGTCTAAATTTAGGGGTGGAAACGAACACCCCGTAATACAGGCAAAGACATGATTTAGACCCTCGTTCTAATAAACTTGTGCAGTTAGCAAAAGTTAACGTTTAAAAGAATACAAGGTTGTTGCCTTGTTGGCTCCCTCCTAACCAAACATGTATGTGTAGTAATGTTTTATTTTGTTTTTCACGGATTAATTTGCTTCGTAGCAGCAGAAAACTCCTTATTCTGTATATACGGCAGACGCTAAAATGGAAACACATTTGTTGACTTGGGTTCAAATTTTAATATTGTCTCGTGAGAAAAAAAATACGGTCTCGTGCATATCTTTGATGTGATGCATGCTGTTGAAATACTCTTGGTTGCCTGACCTTGACCAGACGTGATCAGCATTTCCGTCTGTAGGATTTGTGGCAGAAATGGAGTGTGAATTCGTGATTGACACGTCCAGATGATTATCCTGTATACTAATCGATTTGCCAATAAGGATGCAGGACAAGTACTCCAGCTGCAAAAACACTGAATTTACACCTTCACCTCCACCAAGCTCGGAGCTGGAATTAGCAACACTTGTCAAATTCCGGTACAGTTCAAGTGTCACATCTGTACCATTTTGACACGCCTGTGACGCCTCTAATGAACCAATCTCAAGTAAGAACAACAGCGCGTGCAACTCTGACGGTAAAGAACTGATTCTGGTACCTAACTAATCAACAACCAGCCATATTTAGGCCCACCAATCACGCAAAACGTGCGGCGAATATTCCAATTAAAAAACAAAAGCAAAGGAAAACAAATGTTCCTATCCATTTGCCCCTTCCAGCAGTTCAAAAATTTTATGGTCCTGTTCAGACGAAAGTGCTATGATCCGACTGAATTTCGTATACCCTGAATTGACGCTCAGTTTTCAACCTGCTTCTGAGCTTCCCTCCATTTTATATAGCGACTTCTTCATCTCACACACCGAGTCACCCCTCTCTCCCGTCTCCGCCAGCTCAAGCCAAGCGCACAGCGTCCAGAAAGGCCACGACGGCAAGAAGAAGCCGTCATGGCCGAGGAGGAGGAGCTGGCGGACGCGCCGCGGGTGGTCGGCGTCCTCTCCGCGCTCCTGGAGCGCGTCGTGGAGCGCAACGACGCGGCGCCGGACGCCGTGTCCCCGGCGCCGGCGTCGTCGGCGTTCCGGGCGACGACGAGGCCCGACATCTCGGTGCGCGCGTACATGGCGCGCATCGCGCGGTTCGCGGGGTGCAGCCCCGCGTGCTATGTGGTGGCGTACGTCTACCTCGACCGCCTCCTGCGCCGCCGCCACCGCCACCGCGCGCTCGCCGTGGACTCGTACAGCGTGCACCGCCTCCTCATCACCGCCGTGCTCGCCGCCGTCAAGTTCATGGATGACGTGTGAGTGCGCCACAAACTAGTCACCAATAAGTTTATGCGCTCTTTACATCGCGCTTATGATCGCGTTCTTGAATTGTTGGTGGCATTGCTGCTCGGCTCTTGTGCCACTTGGCGATTGCGCTCCGAATTCTCACCTGTCAGTAACAATTGGAACAGGAGACGAGCAGACTTGACGGCCTTGAACTGTATGAAGTTCAGGAGTCAGGAGGCGGGGATCGTTTAGAATTCACATACAATTGTTCTGGAATATGTGAACCGTCTTAGAGAGATTGCTTGATTTTTCATTTGAGTCGTATTCTTTGTGCTAAACTTTGATCAATAGTTGCAGATTTAGAGGCGATTACTTTTGCAGTAATTGTATCTTGCTTCCGTTCTGTAAGATGGACAAGTGCTAATGTAGACAATAGCACCGATGTGATAATTAATATAGGCATCAAATTCTTAAATTCAGGATCATGTAGGATGCATTAGCAGGTCACATTTTTTTAGGAACAGAGCTCACCAGCATCCTGCCTAAATTATAACCGGTGCGTGTTGTACCTAAATTCTTTGTACAGGGCTTTTTAAACCGAAGCAACCATGACAAGACACCACATTACATTTGACTAACCTTACCCCTATATCTCAGGGTCCATGATGAGCAGTTGACATCAAGCATTATCTCATTATCTGCTCCTGAGATTCTGTGGACCATTTTCTGGGACTATATGGGCACAATTATGCTTACATATCCAAGTTTCAACAAAGAAAATACGGTCCTCCAGTCCAGTTTCTTCCATCCAACCACACATTCACTGGGGACCCAAAAACATCAAGATAAAGCTAGCTCCTCACCCTCTTTGTCCCTCTCACCACCTTTCCCGTTTGTAATTTATTCCTTTTCCAAGTCGTGATAGAGTGGGACAGTAACAGCAACTTGCCCTTTGCTGATGCCTGATGCTTACTAGCACAACTCTCTTCTGCCAGGAAGGATTATATATATCTGAAGTTCTAAACCTTAAGAGTCTTTTTCAGAAACAGTTACCAATTGTCAATTGGATGAGTATCCTCTCTCAAGCTACTTGCACTACTCAATTAGCATTAGACATCCTAAAAGAATTGATTTGGTGTGCATCTTTGTTAGCCCAATGCTACCGGCCTACCACTAGAATAGCCTTTCTGAATTCTGAAACAACTTGTAACCTGACGGCTACTACGCATTACCTTGCAGATGCTACAACAACGCCTACTTCGCCAGGGTCGGCGGCATCAGCCTGCCGGAGATGAACTACCTGGAGGTGGACTTCCTCTTCGCCGTCGGGTTCGATCTGAACGTGTCGCCAGAGACGTTCGGCCACTACTGCGCGGTCCTCCATTCCGAGATGCTGTGCCTGGAGCTGGAGACGACCACTCCTGCTGGCTCTGCTGGTGGCCCGAGGCTGCAGCACTGCTGCTGCTTGTCTGAAGATGACGACGCCGCCACCTCCATACCAATAGCTGCGTAGAGACAGGTACAGAGATCGCTTCCAAGCAAGCGGTGCAACCGTACAGGCATGCTTGCTTGGAAGCAAGAAGCAAGCGTGGAGTACGCGCGCTGAATAGGCGTGCGTCGTCGGTGTGATGTGACTGATTTTCTGTTTGGTGGCTAGCTTTAGCGTACTTTAGGTACGGTGGCCAGTAACAGTACAGACGTGCTTGCATTAAACTATGGCATATATCTCACTCTGTCATATAATGCCGTTTGATCATTTTAACTTTTGTTTCTGACTTTCTGCTGTAGTGATTAGTGAGGTACATTAGTAGGTTCGAGTTAACGGAGTTAGCCGATCAACAGTTTTCCAGATCTGTGTTCTCGATCTAACAAATGGAAATGTGTAATGTTTATCTCATTGTGACGGCCCGCCTTCTTTTTTTTTTTTTTTTTTTTTGAGTCGAAAGAAGAAATATATTAATATGTAGTTGAGTACATCATCAAGTTACAAGCACTCCGTAAGACAAAGAGATTACAACCAAGAGTACTCAACATGTAGCTCCAAAACTCAATTTCCAACCTGTGTGAAAGTTCATACGGAAGACTGCACAGGCAAGTGGCCTTCGTGCGCCATAGACGGCTCAACCAGAAGTAGTGCCACAAATGCCCAATGAATGGCAGGCAACATTCATGTAAGAGGAATTGAGCATTATCTTCTTTCTCATGTCTCTCTCCTCCTTGCTTCTGCCACCGAAGAAGAAGAGAAACTAGACCCAAAGTTCTCACTAGACCTTCATCGTGATTGGATCTAATCACGACAAAACGGGGAAGGGCCTGGAGAAATTTATTCCATGGCGGCGACATCATCCCCGCCTCCATGTCGCCGTTCGGAAACCTAATTCTCCATGTCGTCGTGAAGTTGTTGACGTTGCCGCCGCCGCCTTCATCGGAGCCGTCATGGAGAGACCAAATCCACCCTACCTCCTCGCCATCGCCGGATAGGAATAGGAGGAACCAAATCCCCAATATCAAATAACTCGACATGAGGAAGACTCACTATTAATCAAGGAATTGATCCCTTAAATTTATTGGAGAAACGGGTCCCCACTCCCTCCGGCCGCCGGCGGCGAGGAGGGAGGGGGGCCAGCAGTGGTGGAGAGGAATTCCGGAGGTCAACGGCGAAAATCGCCGCCCGAGTCGCCTGGACGCAGACGACGCGGGGGCTCCGTGATTTCCGGATCAGAAAACCGTCTCACGTTACGGCCCGCCTTCTTAAATTGTACTCCTATACTATATTTGTAGAAAATGAAAATAGTTTCCAAGTTCTGCATCCTCTCGCATCATTGTTCATCCGTAACTAGAAAAAAAATAAGCCCAAGGGTCCGACGTCTCCCTAAAGTTTCAATAAAAAGAAGAGGCCGATGAAGCCTACAGCCCATAGAGCAGGGAGGTGAGCCATAAATGGACTAGTCGTTCCTTGGTGAGTGTAGCAATGGTCGAACCCGGATCGGCTCTCCGAGATATCTCGCGGGCGACCAACCGACCTGACGATGCTTCCCTTACATCCATAACTAGCAAAGTTTTTTTTTTTTGCGACGGCATAACTAGCAAAGCTTCATAGCAATAGTTTCCATTCCAGGTTCACCGTTTGAATTTTGTCCTTTGGTTCCTCGTTTCATAGTAACAGGAAATAACCTGTGTAAAGCAAACGCATTTAACATTATAAAAATAAAACCAATTCATTTTGGCACCAACATTGTCGCCTCTACCATTATAATTTTCTTTTCTCTAATGTGTACCCCTGTAAGTCAAATCCTCAACATGTGAGAAGTTGATCTAGGTGTAAGTAGCCCGATAGCTATGTTAACTACTAATCTACAAATTGCCTTAGCATGATGGCAATAAAAAAAAAGTTGATTAATTGTCTCATTGCAGTTCCGAAAACAACATGTTTAGCTGTCTTTCCAATTACATTTCATCAAGTTATCCTTTGTTATAATTACTTGTCTATGAAGATACCAAAGTTTTAGTGGAATCTTCAGCTTCTAAATCAATTTTTAAGAGAACGGAACACTTTGATTTATCATGTATAGATACATTGAGAGATTTGACAAAGTGTCTCTCTGATTCACTAAATTTACGTGAGTGATTGTAGCTATCAAATTATGCAAATGTATGAGATGGTTCCTCACTAGCGCCCCTCGGAAAGATGTATGCGGAGGCATAGTTCTCATCATTGTTACAGGTGAGTAATAAGCAGTCTGATAAAGACTCGAATACAACACTTTGAGTGGTCGACCAACAACCCATGTATCCTCTCATGACCTTGTTTGTGATCCATCTTTGATATTAAAAGAACCACAATCAAATACTTGGTTTTAAACTTTTCCATGAGCCCTTCCATTGTATATGATGTGTAGTTGTTGCAAGCTTCTCTGATGTTCTTCCGCGGCCCAAGGTTCTCGTAATCTCAACAACATACAGAAACACCGACACGATCAAAGAAACATCAGCACCATTCAAGTGATACATGAGTAAATGTGTGGTACCTCACGTATCAGACATTCGTCTCAATCGTCTTAAGTTTCTATATTCTATTCATACAAATGCAAGTATAACATTTTTCTCGCAAAAAAAAGTATAACTTTGACTTTTCGACGATTCTACAAAGTCTGGTTCAAAACCGGCAATTATATTTTTGAGAGAATGCCAATTTTATTTCAAAATTCTGATTTTGGAGGAAATGCCATGTGAACAAAGAACTAAAAATGACACGATCCATATGCACGCGTGTTAATCGACGCTGTTTAATGATGCAGCTTACACGAGGCGGATTAACGGGAAGGGTGCGAAAGCCGTGTGAAGTCAGAGCCGAGTCGGATTTAATCATTAATGGAAACAGTGGCCATAAATTGAAATCGAGACGTACGGGGCGCGGGCGCGAACCGTACAAAGTGAATTGACGCGCCCGCGCCATACGAAAAGCACGCGCCCGGCGCGCCACTCGGTGAACCGCATCGCTGCCGCCCGACCCGGCCAGTCCGCCGCGCCGCGCCGCGCCGAGCCAGGAGCGGGGCCTCTCTGACCCTCGATCCAGTTCCAGTCCCGTTGCCCCAGCCCTCTTTCTGCTCCGCCATTACTGGAAAGCGCCGGACTTGCCGCCGCTCTCTCCTCCCCGGAACTCCGCCTCAAGCCGCCGCAGCTCTCTCTCCATCCCGGAATTCCCCATCCGCGCCGCAAGACGCCGCCAGGTGCGCATCGGGAACGACCTCCCTCCCGTCTCGCTTTGTTTGTCCCTTCCGTTCGATTCGTCCTGAGGCATCGTGTGTTTTGTTTTGTTTCCCCTTCTGCGTACAGGGGTCAGGAGGAGAGGATTTCGGAGGGGTCTGGTGCGGTCCGAGCAGAGGTGGGGCGGCGGTGGATGCAGATGGGCGAGGCGGTGATGCCACCGCGGGCGGCTGGGCCGCGGAAGTACAAGGCGGTGGTGACGTGGCGCTTCCGGCCCGGCCCCGTCAGGGAGCCTGTCAAGCACGCCGCCGCCACGGTGCCCATCGGCGGCGGAGGGCG
Organism: Eragrostis curvula; assembly: GCA_007726485.1. Taxonomy (NCBI): domain Eukaryota; kingdom Viridiplantae; phylum Streptophyta; class Magnoliopsida; order Poales; family Poaceae; genus Eragrostis; species Eragrostis curvula. The sequence goes on from RWGY01000031.1 coordinate 15,250,295, forward strand.
CGCGGGGGACGTCCCCGAGGCGAAAGTTTCCGGATTGGGGGCGACGCCGGCGCCTGGTGGAGGAGAGACGCCAACGAAGAGGCTCACACGCTCTGCGAGCAGGAAGAGCCTAGATGCGGAGGATGGCGGTGGGCCAAGATCCGGAAACGGTGGCGAGTCCGGGAGCCAGGGTGCTTCGGAGGCCTCCGGATTGAAAGGTTCCGGGAATAGCAGCGGTGCCGGTTTTGGCAGGGCAGTTGCGCAGGACTGCAATTCGTCAAGGCCCAATTCAAATGTCAGCTTGAGAGATAATGACAGGCAGGGCATTGAACTTGCCGGTGGCGGCAGCGCTGCTGGTGATGCGGCAGCTTGCAATCCTGAGGCGGTTGGGAGGAATGCAGGAGTGGAGGAATGCATCTCCGAGGCTTTGAAGAACTGTTGTGTGAACGGGTCTGGGCCAAAGAGCAATGGTGATCCTGCTCTGGATCGGAGGTCAGAGGACCAGATTGGAAATGAGGGTGGATTGGGGAATTCTGCTAATTACATGGCAAAAGAGAGTGAGGCAGCAGCCAAAGGTTGCAACTTGGCAGATCCTGACTGCAGTGGTAATGGAACATATTGTCGCAAGGGATGCAAGACAGTTGTACCATGGAGGTTCCAAGTCGGGCGCAAGCGATCATTCTCCAAAGCTTTTGACTTGGACTGTGGATCTCTTGAAGCTCAATCCTACGAGGTTGAGGACAGTTCAACACGGTGCACTCCAGCAACAAGAAGTACTGTGCGGTGTTATGCAAGCACTCATTCTGGTGTACGAGTTTCAGCTATCCGTGACTTCTCAGTGAGAGGTGAGGAGTCTGGGATTGGATTTGAGAACAGGAAAGCCAACAAAGGTGATCATAGAAGTTCCATTGCCAGAGAAAGCACCATGTGTTTGCTACAGGAATTCCGGTTAATTTACCGGGAGCTTTTGAGCAGAGATGACCACAAGTTGAGAGCAGCTGGGGTTACTAACCTGGCTTCAGATTTACAGGCTTACAGGATCTTCAAGGAACGGTTCTCCGTAGAGTGTGATGATAAGAAGTATGTTGGCGGTGTGCCTGGAATCCATGTTGGCGACATCTTTCATTTGAGAGTAGAGCTTTGTGTTGTTGGTCTTCATCGCCCTCACCGGCTAGGTGTTGATTATATCAAGGATGATGATGGAACTTGTGTAGCTGTCAGTGTTGTATCGTATGCACAGCCTTCGGATGCCAAGAATTTGGATGTCTTTGTGTATTCTGGATCAGTGGCAGTTACATGCAATCAAAAGATAGATGGTGCACCCAACCTGGCATTAAAGAAGAGTATGGAAACTAAAACACCAGTTCGTGTTATTCACGGTTTCATGACTCATCTTAAAGGAAACTTCCGACGGAAGAAATCATCTACTTATATATATGGGGGCTTATATCTGGTTGAGAAGTACTCGAGGCAGAAAGAGGGTGAAGACCGTTATGTATACATGTTTCGCTTGAGAAGAATGGACGGACAGAAGCACATTGACATTGAAGAAATTCTTAAAACTGGGAAGGCTGAATCTAATTATCGTATTATCATGAATGATTTATCCCATGGATTGGAAAGGATCCCTATATCTGTTGTTAACTCAATATCTGATGAGCACCTAATGCACTATCGCTACATGTCACGCCTTCGATATCCCCGGAACTATCAGCCTGCCGCTCCAGCAGGTTGTGGCTGTGTTGGAGGATGCTCAGACTCAAAAAAATGTGCGTGTGCAGTGAAAAATGGTGGGGAGATCCCTTTCAACGATAAAGGTTGCATTTTACAAGCAAAACCTCTTGTTTATGAATGCGGGCCTTCTTGCAAATGCCCTCCAACATGCCATAATAGAGTCGGCCAACATGGAATCAAGTTTCGATTGCAAGTCTTCAAAACAAAGTCAATGGGTTGGGGAGTGAGAACTCTTGACTATATACCATGTGGAAGCTTTGTATGTGAATATATTGGAGAAGTATTGGAGGATGAAGAGGCACAAAAAAGGACGAACGATGAGTACTTATTTGCTATTGGGCACAACTACTATGATGAAGTCCTATGGGAGGGCCTATCGAGATCAATACCTGCGCTCCAGAAGGGTCCGGGTAATGGTGATGAAGCTGGATTTGCTGTTGATGCTTCAGAAATGGGGAATTTTGCAAAATTCATCAATCATAGTTGCACTCCAAACCTTTATGCACAAAATGTCCTTTACGATCATGATGACATAACCATGCCTCATATCATGTTCTTTGCCTGTGAGGATATTCGACCTCATGAAGAACTAGCATACCACTATAACTATACAATAGATCAGGTTCATGATGCCAATGGTAACATCAAGAAATTAAAATGCCTTTGTGGCTCTATTGAGTGCGATGGCTGGTTGTATTAGGATTAGGATGTACACCTTCTTGAGGTGTAATAATTTTATTTCATTGAGTCTGTTTCTAGCTTACATTATGGCCAAAATGTAAAATGGGCATTCGTTTTGTTGTTTCTGATGAGAATGAGATCAAAGTTTTTCCTTCTTTGTTTACTGTGGCATGCAAGATAAAATGAAGTATTATATGTTTCATTATCTCCGTTTGACAGTTTCAACTATGTTGAATCATATTGCCGTGCTTTGACTGTCCACATCTTAAGAACATTTTATTTGGTTATAAAAAGTGGAATTCTCCACATCTTGAGAACATTTTATTTGGTTATTGCAATACACAGGAGAATTTGGCAACTTTAGTTACAGTTATCACTTACCAGCACCACCAAGGATTTATACTCTCTGAATTTGAATTGACCCAAAACTGCCCAGTTTTGGGCAGTTTATGGCTATAATGGTTTCCATTTTGAGTCCAGTCTGGAAATTGTGGTATTGATGATCCATTGAGTCGGTTGTGCATGCTTTATCAGTCATGGGAGCATGGTCATGGACATGTGGGTTATGATTGCGTAGAGGTGAGATGTTGTCATTAGTGAACATCAATGCAAAGAGTGAACATTTGCAGTTGAAAGATAGACTGTTTAGGGAAATTGAGGAGCTTAGGGAACAGCAATATACAGGTATGACCATTACTTTTTACCACTTGTGGCGCTTCATTGGCTGAACTGGCATGAATCTCAATTTCTGCTTCATTGGCTGAACTGGCACGGATCTCAATTTCCTTTACGGTTTTTGCTCCAGTTCCTCTAATTGTATCCGCATGAAGTGAGAAGTACTGGAGGGACAAAGAGATGGGGAACTATGGCTGTTGGCCACACGCACCATCCAAATTCGCTCAAAATTTGCCAAATGGATCAACTGTGTAGTTATTGTGCTTCTTACAACTATGACTGATGAGGCAGAGGATGTAGAACCGGGCAAAGGCTAATCTTGATGACCGGAGATTTTGTGAAGCAGTTAAACAAGTAGAATGCAACTCAAGAGGCTACTTAGCAGGATTATAGGTACTGCTTTTTGGGACGTTAGCAGTGGCAGATGTGTTTAGGATTTCTATGTTCCTGAGGCAAAAGCTTGGCTTTGATCAGGATTATAGCTTATGCTTGAGATAATTTTGCATTCCACTTCCAGCAAGGTCGTCAAAACTGTAGAGCTATATCTTGTCTTGTATACTGACCTAAATATGCCAAGTCATAGCTCCAGAAAATCCAAGCTATGATGAAAACACAATGCTGTTGGAGGGCAAAATTGCTGAGAGCCTCTCTTCATCTCCTTTGGCTCCACTATATGGTTTATTATGGTCCGAGTGGTCTCAATTCATCACTTCTTTCCGTTCAATCAGGAATTATACAGGATCAGGATGGATCAATTTGACTCCCTCTCGTGAATAAGAAAATTGGTCCAGATGGGCCTGAGGCACGGCATCAACTATCATCAACGCATGAACATCACAGAGGAGCAGAGTTCTGCCGAAGATGGTCATTCAGATAATTACTCGTACATCACCAGCAGAGTTGAACCAAAGATTGTCACTTTTGTTATACTATTGTTGTTTTGGCGAGGAAGATGATCACATTATTCATTCAAGATACACAAACACTAGTGAAGTACACTCAACTGACTACTAAGTGACCCTGTGTCTCGCACGCTGGGCGCGGATCCCCTGCCGTGCACGGCACACACCAGTTCAGTTGCCACCACCGCGGCCTCCGCGCTGCGGCCGTGGTCCGCCGCGCGCGCCCCAGCGGCCGTGGCCATGTCCACCTCCGAACGCCCTGCCACCGGCTCCCCATCCGAAGCCACCACCGCGCCCGCCCGCGCCGCTCCCACCGCCGCGGCCGCCGAACCCGAACCCAAAGCCACCGCGCCCGCCTCCTCCTCCACCGCCGCTGCCGCCGCCGCCGTAGCCGAACCCGTACGCCGATCCCTCAGCAGCGCCGCCGGGTCCTCCCGCGGCCGAGCCATGGCCGTATCCCCAGCCGCCACCGGGCCCCGATGCCCACCCCCAGCCGTACCTCCACGAACCGTCGGGGCCGGAGCCCTGCCCGGAACCGGAGTCGCCGGTCCACCGGGGCGCCTGCCCCCGCCCCGGCGCTGGGCCCCTCCATCCGTCCATGTCGTCGGGACTCGGGCGTCTCCCACGGGTTGCAGCAAGTGGAAGGGGAAAAACTTGTTGCAGAACGAGTCGGCGATGAACAAGTCTGTCTTTGGCTCTTTGCTGCCGCTGTTATATTTGCTCGCGCTGTTCGCTGCCTCCGCGGTCACGTCTTCACTACCTCCGCGGTCACGTCTTCACACTGCTGACTGCTCTTGTTTTTGGATGACCCCGGATTTACTGGTTGCTTTCTTTCTTGTTTCCCCACCAAGGCGACGACTTTCTCGTCTCTGCCGCGCGGTTGAGCTCGACACGTACAGCAGCGATACGGCGGGAGGTTAGCCGTTGGCCGTTGGCTTTGCTTCATTTGCCAGCACCAGTGGGCAGTGGAGATCAAAATTCAGTGGCATTTGTGATGGTGACAGGTTACGACGAGCCCGCCATCGGAGGATGCTGCTGCGGACGAGAATATGTGGCTACGGCCCACGAGTCACGGCAACGGCGGCGGGCTGACTCTTCAGCCACCTCGATTCCGAGGGCGTTTCTGGAGGGAGTGGATCAGTGGAAGCCCAGCACACCAGTTGGGCTAGTACAGGTCCTAGACTCGGCCAGCTCGCCCAGCCAGGCACGCATCGCAGCCCGACGCCAGCGTCAGGCAGTTTTGCCAGGGCGTCTCCCAGTGAACGACGGTTCAGTTTCATCTGCGACTGATTTTTAGGTTGGCGCGACCGGTCATGTACGGAAGCTTATCCTTTGCCTCTTGGCTCGTTGTGGTTAGTGTTTCTTCAACCAGAAGTAGGAACAAGTACCAATTTTAACCTCCAGTAGTCCAGGTGCAGGGCGAAGAGAAGCTCAGCGGCGCATTTTCTTTTTCTTGCGGTTACCTGCATTTCATTTATTTATTTACTTTTTTGGCTTTGGCGGGCCGGAGGAATGGGATGAACAGGGTAAAAGAAAAAAGAAAAAAAAAAAGGGGAAAACGAGGGAGAAAGTGCGAAACACGAAAGAGAGGTGGTCACGCCAAATGCAACCCAAGGGCAATATAGTCCAGACGAAAAGTTGGGTTTCCCAGGCCACAGCAGCGGCAGAGCCGCCAACGGAGCCGCACCGCACCAGCGCAGCCACCGGGCGCAGCCGTACTCTGCAATCTTTAAACCCCTCACCCTCTTCTTTCTGTCGCACCCCACCCAAAGAAGCGGAGGAACCCGGTCTTCCCCGGCAATGGTGGCCGCCGTTGCGGTGGAGACGCGGCAAAGGGCCAAGCGGAACAAGGCCACGACGGAGGAGGAGGGGGATGGGAAGACGCCGCCTTCGTCTCCGCCGCCGCCGCCTTTGCCGGCCGTGCGGAGGCATCTGCAACCCACGCCGGATCACCCGCCCTATTGCTGGGTACGACTCTACTCACCGCAAATTACTTCATCGGAATACTAATCGCAAATTAATCCCGCGTCCAATTTAGTACTATTTCGATCCTCTTTTGTTTCCCTCTTTGAAAAAGGAAATCTTTTTTGTATAGACAGAGCCTTAACTTTGCTTTAGATGTTTGGCATTGTACAAAGTAATTAGTTTAGTCCCGCGATTAATTTGTTGCGTTAATCTCGCTCTCTCGAAACAGCTGAGGTTACTATTAGCATCGCCATCGCCGCCCATTAGCGCCGCTTAACCCCCACTTAGCTAAGTTAGCTTGCGCTTATATCTTGATCGCCCAGCAATGTCGATTTTCTTTTATTTTCTCTCGGGGAAACGGGCGTCGCAAAGGCGTTCGCGTCGGCCATCGCAATGCTTGACATTGTGACCGCGTTTGTTGGCAGATGATTGGAGAGGCGATCGACGCGCTGGGCGAGGATGGCGGCTCGACGGAGGACTCCATCTCGAGCTTCATCCGCGCTAGGCACCCTGGCGTGCCCGCCGCGCACGACAGGTTCCTCCGGCACTACCTCACCAAGCACGTCGCCGAGGGCTTCTTCGTGTGCGCCACGCCGGGCCGGTACGCGCGCAGCTCCAACGACGAGGACGCTGCCGTGGAGGCTCCGGCGGGCGCGTCCGAGGCGACGCGCGTCGAGTCTCCGGTCGTGCAGCCCAAGCGTGGCCGCGGCCGGCCGCGGAAGGATGGCTCATCCTCGACGTCGCCTGCCGGCAAGAAGAGTGGCAGCGCGGGGTCCGCGACGCCCAAGCGCCGCGGACGGCCTCGCCGCGCGGCGTCGCTGGCAGCTAGCGACGGGTCTGTTCCAGCGTCATCGGTTGCCGCAGCTGACAAGGACGGGAGCCAGGCGACGGCCCCGGCGCCCAGGCGACGCCGCCGGCTGCGCAAGCTGGCCACGAGCAGCGACGTCTCTGGCGAAGCACTCTCCACAGACAATGAGGACGGCATCGACGCTCCATCCGCCACGGGCAAGGAGCGTGGGCGATCGCTCGAGCTGGCACTGGTGGTTGTCGGCGACGGCACCGTGGACGAGGTACGCGGCGAGGCCCCTCCAACCACGCCCGTGGACGGTGGTCAGCCTGGCGAGCTGGCGTTGGTGACCACCACCGACATGCCTGCTCCAATGCCTCCCGCGGACACGCAAGACGGCGTTGAAGATGCATCCTTCAACCTGGCCCTCGTGGTCAAGCAGGTCGGCATTTCCTCGACGGCCACTGCTCCGGAGCCCAGTAGCCAGGCTGGCGAGCTGGCGCTCATGGCTGCTGACGACGGCCCTGTTCCGGTGTTGGTTGCTGACAAGAAAGATATCGTTGAGGCTCCAGTTGCAAAGTGTGTTCGTCAGCTTCGCAAGGCGTTACCAATGGTGATTGCCGCCCAAGGCTCTTCCCCAACATCAACTTCAGGCAAAAAGAAGTCTCGCGGCAAGACTCTGTCAGCTACACCCAAGACTCGCCAGCAGTGCAAACTTGCCCTGGTGGCCACGGATGTGCAGTCTGACCCTGCACCAGTTGCTGGCAAGAAGGCAGGCAGTGGGGTCTCAGTTGCAACGCTCAAGCTGACACCTGCGACTGCCGGTGGTGGCAACGGGGCGCCGTCAGTTGCGCCGAAACCGCATGACCGGCCAAGCAGACTGTACCCAGTGACGGCTGACGAGCTACCAGATGATCCGTCGTGTTGTTTGCTTGCGCTGCCTGCGGCTGTGAACGCGTAGCTCCAAAACTTGGGCGGAAGCATGAACCGCTTACAAATACTAGTGAAGCATCTTTTGGTTTTCAAAGAACAGTTTCAAACTTGCTAACTGCAATCCACATGATAGTAGCTTTTAGTTGTGTTCTCCTTTTAGAAAATTGGCCTGCTTAGTGTTATGTGAAATTCACAGCAGCTGTATGCTTTGCGGTCTCTTGTAGTGCAGTGGCTTTCAAATGTGGGTTCTTGTAGATCTCTTATGTGAATGGATTGCTGGTTACTTAAATCTGTTCCACAATTTGTGCCTATCACTCACATTTGACAACTAAAGGCCAGGCAGGCCAAACGTTCAATAACAGTGACAAGACACAACAACCATGTTAGAATTTGGAACTAGTTGAGATTAACCAAGCTTTCTGAAATATCAAAATGCAATAACCTCTGTGAAGCATGGAGATTCCTCCGGTTTACACCATATAGTCAATAATCATCATCCAAAACTGGAACACCAGCATTGGCGAGTGTATTAACCAGAAAGGAAGAACAACCCAACACATTACTCATGTACCCAGCATATTATTTCAACTGGTATCATTCCATGCCAACCACTTCTAATAACTTTACCAGACCAAACATGGGCCATAAACAATGTAGAACACGAATTATTGAATTGCGAATGCGCAATGCAGTGACTGTCTCATGCCTCCCAGCCCCTCAACAAGGTGGCACGGGCGACCCGGTTAACTCCTAAGGTGAATGCCCCCATCCTAAGGTTGCAGTCTTGAGACTTGCACATGGCCTTGATGTGATGAAAAGCGCTGTTCATATACTTGTGGAGTTCCATGTTCACCTTCTCTTCATCCCACATGAAACCTTGAATATTCTGGACAATCAAAATAGCATAAGGCTGATGGATTGAAAAAGAGGCAAATGTGTAATGGAGTGTCAAAGGCCACCATAATACGGTCAGTTACCTGAACCCACTCAAAGTAGCTAACAATCACACCACCAGAATTGGCATAGATATCTGGCAAGACTGTAACTCCATTCTTGGCGAAAATCTGTTGCAAACACAAATCAGAAGCTCAGAAAACAGAGGTTGTGATATCGGCTATTTCTAGATGCAAAAATTGTAATTTGCTAATGCATGTACCTCATCTGCCTCAGGATCAGTTGGATGGTTAGCAGCTTCAACTACAAATTTGGCCTTCACATGTGGTGCATTATCCCTTCACAAAGTAATAAATGTGAACCAGCAATTCTTGAGTATATTACTAGCTAGGAAAGAATAAAAAAAGTAGGTACTTGATACAATAAAATTGAACAGATTCAAAGGTCGTGCAAAGGTTCTGAGACAGCCACAGAACAAATATAGGCGTTGACAAAGCTGTGAAGTAATACAAACAAGTATGCTTGCTGATACCTGTTAAGAACTCCACCTAAGGCGCACGGGATTAGAACATCACATTCATGCACTAGCAGCTCAGAAGAATCCATAACTTCTGCACCATGGAAATCTTTCCAAGCACCACCCTCAGTCCTGTGCTTCATCAGAGCAGGTATGTCTATGCCAGCCTTGTTTCTGATTGAGCCAGTCACGTCTCCAATTGCAATTATCTTACCACCTTTCTCATGGATAAGTTGTGCAGCCCATGAGCCAACATTACCAAAACCCTGCGAGATTAATAAATAATAAGGAAAGAAAATTACATATGATGTTGGCATACTGACAATAGCATATATCTGAACAGAAGCGTTTTGATGAGCGCTCTCTAAGGCAGACAGCAGGAATTTGTGCGCTTCTTTAGGGAATATGCTATCCTCCTTTTTTATATTGTGACAGTCAGTTATTTATTTATCTTTTGGGAATATCAGTTTTTTAATTATTATTATGACTCACCTGAATAACAAAAGTTGATCCAACAATGGACTTTCCATATTCAGCCAGGAGAGCCTCCGTAGCATACATCACACCTCGACCTGTAGCAGCATCCCTGCCTAATGATCCACCAAGATCCTATAAGAAAGAGATCTGAATAATTAGTATTTGATTTGTAAAGATTTACTTGAACGAATTCAATTGGTATTAATGTACTTACTATTGGCTTCCCTGTGACAACTGCTGGCGAATGCCCATGGAATTTTGAATATTCATCTAAAATCCACGCCATGGTCTGTGTCATAATTTTTTTCAAAAAGAGGTGTCAGGGATAAGGGACGTACTGTAGCCCTGTAGGCTGTAGGTGTGATAATAAAGAATGGAAGTGGATAACGAAACAATGACACACACGAAAAAAGAGAACTGCATACCTGTGCATTCGTCCCCATGTCTGGAGCTGGAACATCTGTATGAGTTCCAATAAGATCATGAATTTTCTGTGTAAAAACACGTGTCAACCGCTCCAGCTCACTTCTACTTAGTTCACCAGGGGAGCATCCAATCCCTCCCTTTGCTCCTCCATATGGTACTGCTGCAACTGCTGTCTTCCATGTCATCAGTTGTGCAAGTGCGTTTACTTCATCTGGATCAACCTGTCAAGCAGAACAATGAAAATCATTGTTTAATAATTATATTATATTTAAATGAGAAATAAAATACAAGAAAAAATGGTCAGGGGGCAATCCTGCAGTTTTTTGCCTACGATTAAGATTTTTCACCATTAACAAACAACGAGGAAAAGCATTTTTTCTGAGAAAAAAAGAAAGATCACTAGGATCTTTTTGTTGCAAAGTACACAGCTGATGACAGCAGTTGCTTGCTCGGACAGGTAACCCAATCAACAACTGATCATATATTAAACTACTGAAACCTCAGCACGAACTGAAATAGCAAAATCAGAAGTTCGGAACAAGCAACTCTCAGTACAAATTTTTAAATTAGTAACTATATTGAGTAAGATATTTGTAGAAGTAAGGAAAGTAAGAAATCACAAAATTGGTTATTTACAAATTAAATTAGACTTCACAGGTCAGGAAGTAAAATTGTCACTAGAACATTGACTCAGCAAATAAAGCAACATTAAATAAATTAAACCATTAATTTTCTTTAAACAAATCAACAGTAAAAAACCTGCAGTTGATTTTGTTTCCTAAAGGTGTCGTTTGGCAAACGGGAAATAAGGGGTGGGATTGGTAAATGATCCTTGAGGAAGTGAATGGCTGAGATTTAATATGATGGATAAATGAAGGGCATAGATTTTCTACTCCATTTCCCTATCCCTATCCCACTCTCCATTTCGCAATTGCCAAACGGCACCTAAGATTAAAATCTTCCACCATTAACAAAAACCGAGGAAAAATATTTTTAGCAAAAAAAAAGAGATAAGAAATAGGATATTTTTTGTTGCATGATGACAGCAGTAGCTTGCTCAGACAGGTAACCCAATCAACAACTGAATACATTAAAATACTAAAAGCTCAGTATGAATTGAAATAGCTAAACCATAAGTCCAGAACAAGCACCTCTCAGTTTATCTTTCAAATATATGATACAAACCATATCAATATTTGAAGAAAAGAACGTAAGAAACCAAAAAATTGGTCAACATATCGAGAAGTCAAATTTTCCGTCATTCACAAAATTTCACTAGAACATTGGTTCAGCATAGAAACAAAATAAATAAATAAAACCATTAATTTCTTTAACAACTCGATAGAAATAACTATCAACATACGCATACAGTGAACAAAAACAATACTACTTTCAGATTATCTGAGTGACAAATCAACACCAAGGAGGCTACAAAACACCCAATAAGCCTATACTAAAATTATAAACAAGTACTGCGGATCAACCACACCCAAAAGAAACATGAGCTCGTCGACAGGAGACTCAATCACTGCCAAAACATGCTGCGTTCACAGCCACTACGCTATTTCTTCTCAAAATTATCCTATTCGAAGAATCCAAAATCACCGGACAGAACTAACAACACAATCTGATCAGGAGAGACCCCTCACCTCAGGGTGGTAGCGGATACCGCCTTTCATCGGCCCGCGGGCATTGTCATGCTGCACGCGGAAGCCGATGAACGACGCCAAGGTGCCGTCGTCTTTGGGGATGGTGCATTCCACCTGGAACGAACAGCACGAAACCCATGAGCAAACAAGTCAGCGACATGAAACAGAACAAAGGCGTCAGGGGAGAAGACGACGGCACAAGCAACCGCACCTTGATCTCGCGGAACGGGATGAGGAGGCTCTTCTCGAGCTTGGAGTCGAGGCCGAGCAGCCTCGCGGCCTGCCGGAAGTTGCGGCTGGTGGCGGCGAGCGCGTTCATGGCCGCACGCGAGAAGGATCACGAGCAGGCGGCGGCGTAAAGGACCCGCCTTTCCAACAGCGCACGGGCAGGAACAAGCGCAGGCGACGCGAGCGGGATCCGGGACTGCCAAATACGGCAAGAGAAAAGGCGGCGGTTTGCGCTCCGTTAATCGAGGAGGCGAGCCACGGCGAGTGCGATGGATTGGGAGCAAGAAATCCGCGTGGTATTAATAGGCCAGCCGGGCGGGTGGTGCCGGAGCTGGCAGGAGGATAAGATCGCCGCGCTGGGCCGAACGGGGACTCGGAGTGGCTGGCTTCTCGATCTGGAAACTCTTTGCTTGGGGGCAGGAAGGAAGGCGGAGGAGTTGGGAAGTCAGACACAGCTGCTCGCTATAGGAAGGAGGAAATGTGTTGGAACAAACAGCACGTCTTCCAGGCGGGAGAAGATTGTATTAAAATGGAATTCACTAATGCGCACTAATTCCGGATGAGGAAGAGTAATCGAGCGCAAAGCCAAGTAGGATTAGGAAATTTCTGGGAGAGGCAAGCCGCGCGGATTCATCGTCTCTGCTTCCATCCATGGCTTCTCTCGCAGTCTCTGTTCTTCGTCCTCTTTTTCAATTTTCTCCACTAGCAGCGCCTTTCTCGGTGGGTCCCACTGCGCAGTGAAGATATTAGTTCCGGGCCCACACGAGTGACTGGCAGTGGCAAGTGCGTGCCGTGCCTGACCTTTTTGGTGTCCTTTTTGTTCTGCCTGAACTGAAAGGCTTTTGGCTTCTTTCTCGGAATCTTGCATGCGTCCTCAACCCAACCGGATTCTCTGCAGCCTTCGGTCACGGCATCACCCCGACATGGCAATGTCTCATCTTTGCAATGCTGTGGCATGTGATACTGTCATATCGTGTAGTACTGCAAATCATCAACAACAGTGCTACTCCTAGTAAGAGCAAGGCCTACAGTACTGGTATAGGTTCAAGTTTAGCGTGAAAGAGGTTGTATCCAACTTTTCTCCTCTCTCCTCTAAAGAACGGACGGACGGAGTGAAAGGGCAGCAGCATCTGAGGCAGGCTGCATCTTGTTCAAGGTGCCTCCCCAGGAAAGGAGCTGCTCAGAGGTGGCATGGCGCCAGTCACCCTTTTCCAGGAGGCAAGAGAAGACGCCGGTGGAGGCATTGTCTAGTCGTGGAGGTCCCGGTCGTATCTTCTGGCTTTTGACAGCGTCGGTGCCCCCACTTCGCCGTTGTTTGGTGGGACAAATCTCATGCCAAACCTCCTTTTCCGTTTGGTTATTTCGCGTGATCGTGGGTGCTTCGACTTTCGATCTCGCACGAAAACATGACCTCAGATAATGCGTACTACTACTAGTCGTTCCGTTGTTTGTAATCGTGGACTCTGATCAATACTACCCGTTTGGAAATAGCTACACAAACATGTGTTTCATTTTTTTTCTTCTTAAGTGATGGCCAATCGTAAACAGCTCGGCGACGCTGACGTGACATCGCTATCGTCGTCGTGCCGTACAGTGGGATTTGGTCGCATGGCTGGCTTAACGGTAGCGCTCGGCATGGGAGCCCACGCACGCAAGCGAGCACCGCGCGCACCGGCGCGTGGCGTCTCGATCAGGCCCTGGCGCGCGATAAAGAAACAGGGTCGAATAAACCCGTGGAGATTCGCAGCTAGTACTAGTTTGATGAGCAGGCCGGCGTCAGCCGGGGGAGGTGCGGCGCACCGGCCCGGCGCCGCGTCCGCGCTGAGGTGGAGGCGTGGAAACTGGGAGCCGGACCTGGATAAGCGCGGCCGCCCCGCCGCGTCGCGCCGACGACGCACGCACGCAGCGCCATCCGCTCGCATCCTCATCTCGACTCGATCGAATGTCAATGGATGGATGGATAATCGTATTCAATGTCATCGCCAGTTCATGGCCTCTGCACAAGCCTCAAACCAAGTCAAATCCAGCTCGCCGGAGAACACGTGGGATTTAAAAGCATTTTAGGGGAGTGGTTGCGCCTGCTCGTGATCTTCAAGAGACAGAGTCTTGTGTCATCATAGTAGTACAGTTTTCAGAACGGGTACGTGCCGTGTACGCGTATGAGCAATACGTGCTCCGCAGGTACACGTGGGTACATGTGTATTACGAGCTGCTATAGGTTTAGTAGTGGTAGTAGTATACTTGTGTGCTATGGTACTTTGAGTTCATTCCTTCACGGGTGCATTCTGGCGGCGGGGTAGACGGCGAGCGGGATCCGGACGGTGTGCTTCTTGTCGCCCTTGAGCACCACCTCGCCGAAGCTGAACGCGTTCCCGGGCGCCGTGGTTCTGAGCGAGATCTGGAGCGTCCTCTTCGCCCCCGGTGCGATGCCGAACTGGGTGGGCACCACGCGCACGGCCACGCCGTCGGGGGCGCGCACGTACGCCGTGTACGTCTCGTTCTTTGAGCCGACGCTGGTGACCCGGCGGTCCACCCGGCGCGACCCCACCAGGCTCGCCACCGTCACGCTCGGCGTGTTCAGGTCCGAGCACCACCGCGGCACCCCGCCCCGACCGTACGCCGGCTCGGGGCAACGCGAGCCCACGGACCGCAGCACGTCGGCCTCGCCCACGCCGGGCACCGTGCACAGGAACATGAGGTAGTCCCTGAAATTGGCGTCGAACACCAGGCCCGGGTCCAGGGCGCGCTCCGCGTTGATGGCGCCGGCGCCCATGTCGAACGGCGTGGCCGGGTATAGCTCGCCCGTGTCCCGCCGCGCCATCAGCGGCCGCCCCGAGCCGTCGGTCGCGTCGGCCGACGTCATGATCGCCGACATGATCATGGCGGGGCTCCACGCCGGCCGCCTCTGCTTGATCAGCGCCGCCACGCCGGACACGTGCGGGGTGGCCATGCTCGTGCCGGACAGCACCGCGAAGTTCTCGCCCTGGGACTCCGGCTCGGCGCGGCTCGTCGGGCTCCAGGCTCCCCATATGTTGTGCCCCGGCGCCATCACGTTTGGTTTCAGCGCGTCCGCAGGCTGCAGATCCTTGTTCTCCACGTCGGGTCCCCTGGACGAGTAGGTTGTTACAATGGGTGCTTCTCCCGAGTAAGTTGCGCGTCGTCCCTCCTGAATCCGGACGGTTGCCCCGAAGCTGTCGACCTTACCATCCTCGTCTCGTACAATGTTGCTGTTGTAGTACCTCATCAGAGACTGCAGCCAGTTGTAAAAGACAGTTCAGTCAGTCATACACTCCAGAACAAAAAATAGACAATTCAGTCAGTCAGAGCTGCCCAAACATATGCAGAACTACTGTGAAGGAGAACTTGGATACCGATCAAAACACGAACTAATTAGGGTACAAAAACATGAAGATATTTGAAACCCACCAGTGAATCGTCCTCGTCTACAAATATGGCTGAAGGAATTGCGGTGGGAACCGTAGGAGCAAAGTCAACGTCAATATTACTACCAGTGATGATGACTCCAGCAGCTCCAACCTTCTGGATTGTATTGATGATATCAATAAACTCGTAGTCTATGATGTATCCTGGCGCAAACTTGCAAATAATCACTTTTCCCTCGACTAGAGATTTGCTGAAGACACTTGAATCTAGGCAATTAGGAGGCTCGTCACTCGAATTATCAATGATCACATCATCAGCCAGTGCTAGTGGGTACATTGTTTTGCCTGGTGTTGGTGCTGCACAGAAATGGCCAAAGAGTTAAAACAAATCTGGCATCAGTGAGGAACACGTATTATTCGAAAGCGTGACATGTTCACCTGTTTAATCTAGTGTAATACGGCAATAATACGTTGTGAACTAGTAGGACACAATGCATATCCTATCTAGGATCAGTACAATCTAAAAATGAAGATGAAAGAAAAAACAAGTTGAAATGAGGTTACGGGAAACAATGCCGCAAGAGTAGGTTTTCCCATCTCCAGTTATGATTGATTTTCTGTACTTCCGGTCTGTTGTCGAAGCTGCGACAGTTAATATCCATGGGCTGAAAGAGACGACTGAATTGGCATCAGGACCTCCATTGCCAGCGGCTTGAACAACTATGACTCCAGCCTTGGTGGCAAGGAGCAGTTGTGTCTCGAGCAAATTGAGGAAAGTTGCTGGCCCAGTTGGAACTGAATCAGGAGCCATAGAAAGGCTTATAACATCGACACCATCCTCTACTGCCTACAGACAAGTAACAGACAGTTTAGCATATACCTTTGAACAGTTGTATAAAAAAAAAAAAAGGTTATGTAAGGACCTGGTCGACTGCAGCTATCACATCTGACATGTATCCACCAAAAGGATAAGCAGCTTTGTAGATTGCGAGACTGTAAAGAAATCACGAGAGACAGCATATTGTAAAATCATACACTACACAGTTGCCTTCTTTGGATTAGCATTCAATATATGAAATCTGGAAACACATTGTTCTTCCTCACCTAGCTCCTGGGGCCATGCCGCTCGCATACCCAAAGTTGTACCCTCTGGATATTACTGGTGTATTGAAATTCCCAGCTGCGGTCGAAGCAGTGTGGCTGTGAAGATATGACCATCAGCTGGTGAGTCGTTCAAGTCAAATATGCATTAACCAAGTGACCAACATAGTAATTAGTTGCACACACCTTCCATGGCCATCTGGATCATAAGGAGATGCATAGTGAATTGTAGCATTGAACTCCCCGGTTGCTTGAGCAGCACGCGCAAACCACATAGCTCCCACGACCTTACCACTGCAGGAACCTGCAGGGAATCTGTTCCCAGTACGACATATTCCTTTGAAACTAGCCGGTGCTGGCTTTGATTGGCTTGTAACAAAACTTGGGTTCTCGGGGTCAATGCCGGTATCAATCATGCCAATCACCACCCCATCGCCAGACTTCTCCGGACCACCCAGGCGTGGCCAGACCGTGCTAGCTCCAATAAAGTCTGGTGTGTGAGTCGTCGTCTTGGTCATTTTGACATCTTCTTGGATGAGTCTCACTCCTTTTGCACGTCGAAGAATTCTAATTGCCTATAGCAAATATAACAATAGAAGCGTTCAAAGTTTAATCTCGGCAGAAACAGATAACCCGCCAATAAGATCATAAAACTTCAAGTAAAATGCAAACAAATAGAATAATATTTTTCCAAAAAAAAATCAGAGGGGCGGGCACTTTATTTTGATAGTTTATATGAGTTTCACAATGCCGCATTGGTCATGTTGTCTTCAATGGATTTCATGTTTGTAATACATTGTAATATTGCGAAGTAGAGCAAGTTACAGACTACTTGCTCCAAAGTCAAATTGGATCGTATTTTTTTCACTAAATGGAAATAACAATGACCGTAATTACTTAGGTTTGCCTATTTTTCATATTATCTTTGTATGTTTTCTTATATATTTTACCTGCAGCTCCATTATTATTTATGCTTAATGTAGAGACGGACTATTATTGGTCCTGGAATGTAAGGCGGGAGAATAACAGCTTTGTAGAGTACGTCTCTAATGTCCCAGCCTAAACGGTTAAGTTACAGGTAAAAAATGAAAGTAATTAGTAATGTTATGTATTTTATGGGCTAGGAGGAAGAAATACCTCTTCGGATTCAGCGTGGATAGCAAAGCCGTTAAGCAGATGTGTGTAACTGTATAGTTTCTTGTAAGCTCCTGTTGGGAGAAATGAGTCCAGGAAGATGTCATGCTTCGTTGTGGCCGCTGCTTTGTACTTCTGAGCTTCCTCCCCTCTCCTGGATAAAAATAGAGAATCAAGTAAGTGATCTTTAACAGAGATGACATAAGCAACCATAATCCTATATCAAATCACGTACATTATATGCCTGCGGCTAGCTTTGTGAGAGATGACTGGATCATCCTCCATGACCACCATATACACCTTCGCAGATACATGAGACCGACCACAATTTAGGCTCAGAAAAGTAAGAATAGAACAGAACACTATAGATGGCCTGACAAAAGCCATTACAACGTGTCACTGAAGGATTGTATGAAGCCTTCCGAAACTAAAATGCTTGAACACATGTCCTTATATATGTGTGAGCGGTGTTATAAAAAAGAATGTTGTAAGTGTGAAAGTGGGTTTATCTGAAAAGAATGTTAGGTGAGGATTAAAGAAATTAAATTGAAGAATGCACCTGATGGATAAAAAATGTCTTGCTCAATGCTCATCTCTGAACCACCAGAAGCATGAGGTGAACACTCCCTGAATATCATCTGTTCTTTTCTGACTCAACTGCATAGCAGTTACCGGGATCTTACTTGTTGTGGGGAAATTCCAGTGCCATGGGGAAATTACGACTGAGCCTCTTACAAAAGACACTGGTGCAATCAAACATGTGACGTGTTAATTAAGGAGTACTGGACAAAAGCACTGCATTTTAGATTAGCTTTGCAAGTGACACACAAAGAACAATTCATAGGTTTTGAACCATGTATTTGGTCTGGCTACCAAGAACGCTCTGCAACAAGTGAAACTAATCCCTCCCTTTGCATGCTTTGCGTGGACGCAAGAACCTTCCTACTGCCTAGTTTTTGGGCAGGTCACCCTCTTTGTGTATGAACATTCACAAAGAAACCGTAGCAGGCACCACTAATTAGCACTCACAAATCACACAAATATTACTGTGACGTGGTTCTTTGCATCTCGCTAACATTAAGGCTTCCCAACCCACCTACTAAATTGCATAAAAACACCCTTTGCGCGGCGCAAAGTGAGGGAAAACATTAACAGCACCGAGACAGTACCGCCGCAAAATCTCCGGGCATTTCACGACAGGTATACAACAATTTTCACCAGGGACTGGAAAGTAGCGAATCATGGCAAGCAGCTGTACTGGAAAAGAAGCACAAACCGTGGCCCTCGCGCGCCCGTCGCAAGGCCTTCCGGCTTCCGCACTCCGCCTAGACCGGGGATGGAGGAACCACCCCGTGGCCTCGCGCCCGCCATTTTTTTTTTCTCGCGTCCTTTTTTCCTGCTCCCCTCTTCCTTCTTCCAGGGGCGACTGCTACGGAGCAAAACGGTGTGTCTTGCATGGGCTGAGGAAGATTTGGTGTGCCAATCTATGCAGAAATGTAGTGTGGGCTGGGCTGGATGGTTAAGAGGCTGGAGTGAGTGTTAGATAGGGCTAGAAATTTTGACAGCCCGAAATGTCACTGAAACAACTAGCCCAGCCCAATCCGGAATCTCACGGACTCCTAATCTAAGGGGGGCTTTTGGAACGCGGGATTTTTTTCTGTTACTGTGTTTTTCGTGTGAATAGTCAACTGATTCCTGTGAAATTCCTGTACAATTCTTGTGAAAATCCTGCGTTCCAAAGGGGGGCTAAAAGGGAGAAAAATACTTGGTCCGCATCATATAAAATGAGGGAAAATCCAAACAAAAATTTCCTTGGTCCTAGCACAATTCATCCCCCGTCCATTTTGTGGCTGCTAAGTTGACTATTCGTAACTACCATACAAATAAATATTCCTACAAGGAACGAGGAATAATTTTTCCAATCGATTGTTGAGGAAACACATTTGGAGGTTTCTCCCTGTGAGACGAGTGTTCTAAAGCCGGAAGGGACGGACATGATTCAACTAAACGCCTCATACCCATATCTCCCTCACATGTCTAGCTACTTTAGCTAGTGCAACATAACTAGGAGTATAACACTGCAACGCAATACAAAATCAAGGAGCTATCTGACTTCCTTTAAACAATTCTCAAATCTTTTTCAATATGCCCCTGCATCTTGATCTTATATCCAAACATGTTAGCAAAGTAGCACATCCACATGGAAAATCATGATACTTTTATGCGAACCAGAGTACAGAGACATGGGCAATTCTCCCGGGCGACTCGGGCGGCGCCCCCACGCCGCCGCCAGCGCGCCCCTCTCCTCTCCCTCTCCACCTTGCCGTCGCCGGAGCCGGCACCGGCACAACCCGCTCTACACGGCAGTGATGGCGGCGGCAGGGAGATCTAGTCGTGGAGGCCATATCACGCGGCCTTGAAGGGGACGGCGGAGGGTACTTCCATCCTTGGCGGCTACGCTCGCCGGTGAAGTGAGCAGATGGCGCACAACAGCTGGTACGTGGAGGTGGAGGCCGAACGGGCGAGGCTGGGTTGCCGTTCATGGAGGCGATGGCCCTTTTCCTCTCTCCTGGATGGCATGTTGTCCAGGATCTGAATGGAATTGCCATTAACGTGGAGGAAGTGGACAGATCAATTTTGGTCACAACGGCTCTAGCTCCCAAGATCCAGATGGTGCGTGGATGCATTCTTCAATGGATTGGATGCAACGAGGGTAGTTGTCTCAAGACTGAATTGATTCTGTGGTGGCCGGCGGCAGGTTGCATATGTGAAGAGATCAAGACAGGCATGTCCCCGTATGCGTCCATCTTGGTGGATCAATTTCGCCGGAGGTATTGCACTGTTTGTGGAGATGACGAATTCATCGTTTAATTTCTCTGGTCTCAAAATTTGTTGTTGATGCGTCATGTTGGTCTATCATCTGCTATTCTGAGTGCCTGAAAGCAATTTGGTGTCTGTGGAGATTGTGATGATGTGATGGTAGCAGTCCCAGTGGAGTTTGTGGCAGCAATGATCTATGGTGGCTAAATTTCGCTTGATCGGAAGAGGCCATTATAACCATGGGCATGGTTGTTCATCGACTTTGCTGATTTTCTATTATTTTCATATCAAGAATACCGGCTTTGGCGCCTTGGCCACAAGGAGAAGAGGCAAGGTTTTATCAGTTGATATGCAAGGATTGTTGGAAGATGGTGCAGCCAAAGCGTCGTGTGGAGCGTGGGGAGGTACTTCAACTCCGCACAATCGGACTTCTCTTGTGCATGACTTCAGTGCAGCGAAAGCATCGCGCGTGGATCGCGGGGAGGTGTAGAGCCTCCGCACAACCTTGCCACCAGAGTTCGGCTTTAAATGAGCAAGTGTTGTTTAAGCGGCAACAACAGTCTTCGAGAAGATATAGCTGCAACAACGAGTAATTGATACCATAGGGTTTGTTTTAGGTGATGTGCTAGATGATAGATGATTTCTTGTTTTTTAGGTGTTTTAAGGCCGATTTGTATCGGCTCACCTTGGTGTTTGATATATAAAAGCTAAATGTACCTTGGTTGTGCAGAGGTCAGAACATTATTTCATCTCGAAATAAAAAGCTTCTTTTATCTAAAAAAAGAGACATGGGCAATTCTGCTAGGATATATGCACCATATATCCCGTATTCCAAAGGGCAGGCTAGGCAGCATGCCTACACCTGTAGCATCTAACCAAAGCCTCCGCTTTCATGAACAAGATGATTCCAACTCCGTGCAGCCCTCTGCCATATCAACGGATTAACAATTGCAAAGCCGTCTTATCTTTCTTTCAAGGCCATCATTAGTGGCAGCCTATGCGTGTGTTCTTTCTTCGGGAACCCCCTATAGTGCCAGCTTCTCTGCTAGCTTCAGCCATTTAATTTACACAAGCATCCAAGGCGAATTGTTCCAGTGCCGGTTGCAGCTAGCAGATCGATCTCTTCTTGTTCATACAATCTCTTTTCGCCGTTGGTCTTGCTAGAGTATTATATACCGTACAAAGCTATTTTTGCAGCAGTATTGCTTTCATGCAGCAGTTCGTCTGTGTCTTTCAGAGTTCAGATTAATCATTTGATGCTCCCTGAATCTTTGACTATTCCCGACGTTGCCTGGCCTCTCTTTCAGGCCGTCAGATCATTGGTCCTATCCTCCTATGTTATCTTTCTACAGAGATCGCGTCCTTGGAAAAGTTCATCAAGGTTCCCTTCAAAAAAAGAAGCTGATCGATCAGGGTCTGATCTCAGAGCACACTTTCCAAACAGCTTATTTTTCCCACACTTACATATATCTCAATCGAACGCTTTCTTGTCAACGTACTTAACGCACCTAACAACTAGGTCCAAGATTTGGTTCTGCGTGCTGCAATATGTAGTATACTTTATGATTTGTTCAGAGATTATATTTGCCGACACTGCTATAGTTGGTTTCTGCATTTTCCTCATTGTTCAGTTGAGGTCTAACGTCGCCATAAGTGTAAATTGCCAACAACATTACGAAATGGTTACTTGCTATGACTGGATTTTGACTCAATTCAGCATGATAAAGCTACATCTTGGAGCAGCCTGACAGCGCCTTTTGTGCCTGTGTGCTGTCCCCCAAGAACCAATCGCCTGTCGACACGTCTCCATGCTCATGCATCTGCTGGTGCCTAATCATGATCATTAGTATATTGATGGTCTGATGGTCTCCTTATAGGGCTCATATGGATTTGACCTCCTTCCTTGATGGCAAGTACTATAAATCAACGTGCCAAACCAGGTGTCAACAGGAGAGGCAGAAGAATCTATGCTTTACTTCCTAGTACAGATTTGATCATCATTTACAGCTAACCACGAGATCCACCCACATTTACATGAAATCTTTCCCATGTGAGCTTCAGTTGTAGCAACATACTAGAAAATACAGGAGCCGTCAGAAATCAGAATAGCATATTTACATGTACCAGAAAACATATCTCCTGAATCTGAAAACATATGCTTGTTTTGATTTCTTCAGTCAAGACATACACTGAGATAATAACCAAATGAAATACAGTAAAATGCACGAGACTTGAGAACGTACCCTGAATCCGAAAACATATGCTTGGTACTTTTCTTCAGTCAAACAAGACATATGCATTCAGATCACCAGATGGCCTATGGAATCAATCAACCATTGCTCCTGGAGTTTCAGGGTTTTCAGGACAGGCACAGCACTTGACGCTGCGGCCTACTAGGCACTCCCACTGCGTTGGCACGTGAATCTGCTCCACATGTGTAGCGTCTTTCGAGGCGAACACATGGCTCACGCAGGGTCGTATGGTGTCCTCCTTGCGTCGGACAAAGCACGCATGCTGATGCGCGGTCGCTGCACAGCGAGCAGCAGCTAAAATACGAGCAAGGCCTTGATTTTGAAGCTGGTTCGTGCAAAGCTTTTCCCCCTTGTTACTGACGGACACGAGCATCCACCCCCACTCCACTAGCAGCTCGGTGCTCTGTATACGATCAAAAGCTGAGCAAGTTCAGCGACTTCATTGCCCACCGGCCGAGCGAACAAACACTTGAATGATCCATCTCTTCGTCTATAAATAGTTGCCGAGCTCGATTGTCCCGGCTACGTGCACCCAGCAAAAGCAAAGGGAGGGGAGGGAGAGAGAGAGCTTGAGTGAGAGGCCTCGGTAGAAGTGTTGTGTTGTGCCAATGGCGCTGCGCGACGTGCTGCTGTCGATAGCGCAGACGCCGCACCGGCTGCGGCGGAGGGCGCTGGTGACGTGGACGCCGGCGCAGGAGATGAACGAGGTGCGCGACCGGTCGGGCGCGAGCATGCGGCGGCGGCTCGAGTGGTACGACCTCGTCGGGCTCGGTGTCGGCGGGATGCTGGGCGCCGGCGTCTTCGTCACCACGGGGAGGGTGGCGCGCGACACCGCCGGGCCCGCCGTCTTCGTCTCCTACGTCATCGCCGGCGTCTCCGCGCTGCTGTCCTCCTTCTGCTACGCCGAGTTCGCGGTGCGCGTGCCTGTCGCCGGCGGCGCCTTCAGCTACCTCAGAGTGACGTTCGGTACGTATACTCTAGTTGGTTGAGAAGAACATTTAAATCTTCTGTTGATGACTGCACGAAACTGAGAAGAACATTAATTCAACACCCCATCGTTCCAGTGAAATCGAGTACGACCATAAGAAAAAATTCGTGCAAATATATTCGGTCCTAACAAAGTGAAATCTTGATTAGAAATTAAACCATCACGTCACACAGAAATGTTTTGCAACAGAAGTTATCATCAAAACATGCAACAAAACGATAATCGGTCGTGAAAGAGTACAGAGTGAGTAAACACCACCGCTCGTGTTGTTGTTGCAGGTGAGTTCGTGGGGTTCTTCGGCGGAGCCAACATTCTGATGGAGTACGTGCTGTCGAACGCGGCGGTGGCCAGGAGCTTCACGGACTACCTGGCCTCGACGTTCGGAGTCACGGAGCCCAACGCGTGGAGGATCGTCGTCAACGGCGTCGCCGAGGGGTACAATGCGCTTGACGTGCCGGCCGTCGCGCTCATCTTCCTCCTCACTCTCTGCCTCTGCTATAGGTAAACGTAGGCACACTGACGCGCCATTTCTAGCCCCACGTTAACTTATGCCTTTACATTTGAGATTCTGTCATTAATTTGCTCTTAATTGGCATGTGAATCGGTGTTCTTAGAGCATCTCCAGCAATGGACATAAAAAAAAACCTCTACTTTTGTTTTCCAAGCCAGCATATAAAAATGAGGGCTCAAAATTTAGTTTAAACTTCAGCAATAAAGTAACCCAAGACGCTATTTTGTGAAAAAAAATGGTGAGATTCACAAATGAGAGGGAGGATTGAAGGACCCTACGAATGAGAGTTTGGAGGTGGAATTTGAGGGGGCATGCAAAATGAGAGCCCGAGTAGGGTCCCTGCTGGAGTTTATTTTTTGACTCAAGACCCTAAAAAATAGAGTAGGTTCCCAAGTATTTTGTGCCTTTGCTATGAACTTAACTGTGACATATGCTTTTTGAAAATGTAATAAGTGAATATTCATACGAATTATGTTGAAATCACTAAGATTTGCAATTGGTTGAGAGGCAAAACAGCTTGCAAATATAATGATTGCACTGACCGCATCAGGCTGACATAACTGATTCGATTTTATTACTTGCAACTGCCGCAGCACCAAGGAGAGCTCGATGCTGAACATGGTGATCACGGTGTTCCACCTGCTCTTCTTCGTGCTCATCATCGTGGCCGGCATGTGGAATGGCAGCGCGAGGAACCTGGTGCGGCCGAACGGGCTGGCCCCCTACGGCGTCCGCGGCGTCCTGGACGGCGCGGCCGTCGTCTACTTCAGCTACATCGGCTACGACTCCGCGTCGACCATGGCCGAGGAGATCCGCGACCCCGCCCGGGCGCTCCCCGTCGGCATCGCCGGCTCCGTGCTCGTCGTGTCCGCGCTCTACTGCCTCATGTCCGTCGCCCTCTGCGTCATGCTGCCGTACACCGAGGTGAGACCATGTCCTCACGTCGGCATTGCAGTTGCACTCGCGCATCACCATCAGTGTTCTCGGCTCATTCATTACCATGCCGCCGATCGACGCTTGCGCAGATATCGGAGACCGCGCCGTTCTCGTCGGCGTTCAGGGCGAAGGTGGGATGGAGGTGGGCGAGCAGCGTGGTCGGCGCCGGCGCGTGCCTCGGCATCGTGGCGTCGCTGCTGGTGGCGATGCTGGGGCAGGCAAGGTACCTGTGCGTCATCGCCAGAGCGCGCCTCGTGCCGTCGTGGCTGGCCAAGGTCCACTCTTCCACCGGCACTCCTTTGAACGCGACCGTCTTTCTAGGTAGCCAATCTTTCATCCTCAAGACCCAACTAGTGGTCACACAAGAACATACCCAACATCTCTTGCCAGATGCATGATACTCCCTCCATTCTCAAAATGATGGCATTAGGACAAGTGATTTAGTTCAAAATTGCACTAGATTACTTTTCCTAACGTCATCAATTTGAGAATGGAGGGAGTACCAATCAGCGCTAAATTGCAGTCAAGATGATTTTAGATAACGACAGTGGCGTATAAATGCTTTCACTCCCTCAGTTGTCAGTATAGTTCAATGTTCAGTGTTTAAGAGGCTCAATACATTAGCTTGAAGTTAACACCTAGCAAGTATGTTGAGGTCAAATGCTTATGAACCATAGGCCCCATAAGTTAAAATAAGCCTAGTCTAGATAAGTGGTCTGTACAATAAGATGCCCTATAGCTTAGACTCACCTCTGTTTGGATGCTCTGTAATGGACTTCCAACATTGCTGGGTCAAAGTATGTAGTGTTTCTCATGATTGAGGTAAATAATGCAGTAAGTTTAAGGATTGAAGGTCCTAATGAATTTAAGATTCTGGCAAGGATGTAGCTATGCTCATAGACGTATCATAGCATGACAAGCGATAATACAGATTACTTGTCGTGGATACATGAGCATGCTTGCCGGCTTTTTTCCTGCAGTACTTTCTTACCGCCAGCACTAACCTTTGCCCCAGGATTCTGTACTGCATCAATCGCACTCTTCACAGAGCTGCAGATAGTGTTTGAGATGATATCGATCGGAACACTGCTGGTCTTCTACCTGGTGGCCAACGCGCTCATCTACCACCGGTACGTGAAGCTCGGCACAAACAGGCCGCTCCATGTGATCCTCTTCCTGCTCCTCCTCACGCTGAGTTCTCTCGGCTTCTCCCTCTCAAGGAAGATTGACGGGTGGTGCCGATGGGGGATGCCGTTGTTCGGGGCCATCTCCCTGGCAATCACCACAGTTTTCCACTGCACAGTGCGGCAGGAAATTGCCGCACCACCGTCGGAGTGGTCAGTCCCTGTGATGCCGTGGCCTGCTGCTGCGTCTGTCTTCCTGAATGTGTTCATGATAACCACTCTCAAGGTGAGATCCTACCAGAGGTTCGGCATCTGGAGCCTTGTGATCACAGTATTCTACGTCTGCTATGGGGTGCACTCCACATACACTGCAGAAGAAAATGAGATCGTCAATGCAATGATCCATCATGCAAATATGGACATTTCTTAGCATAATAATGTGAGCCAAAAGTTACATTGGAGATCATTACATCAGTAACCATCTTGGAGATGGTCCCAAGCCTATGTAGGATGGTGCAAAAGAAAGGATCCTTTTGATTTAGGTTAAGCCCTTCTATTCCTGCTTTTGTGCTTGTTGATTGGCCAAAATTATTAGCTTGTACTCACTTTTCTCAAGGTGCATGTGCAGGTTTGATCAAGGAATGTGTTTGTTTGTTCAAAAATCTAAAATGTCTACAAATAACAGTGTCAAATAAAACAGCGGGATGACAATTTGTCAAGCCCATAGTCGCTTTCAGATGCAACAGGCCATGCTTGAAGATGGAACAGGAGATGAGGATACAAAACAAGACAAATCCAAGTTTACAGGCCAGAATATCCTAGAAAACGTAGAAGAGATCATTTGGCCACTTAAAATAAATAAATGGTAATGAAACACGGACAGCTAAAATTAAAGATTTTGTATTTACTGGGAAACAGAGGTCATTGGAATACATACAGCATGGAATCATTCAGATGCATCAAGACATGGATACCATTCTCAAGCAGATTTTCATGTCATACTCCAGTCTAGGAACAGTTGGATGCCCAAAAGTTAATTCCTTCCCCTACACAAACATATCATACGAGCACATACTCTAATGGTTCAAGAAAATATGTTGACCAGACAAGAATTCTGACAAACAAACATACCATACATATTCAGTTAAAAAAGAACCAAATAACTCATACTCACATTACTAATAAAAGACACCCCATTAAATTTAAAGGATGCATCTAGTTATTGCAAACGAAAGAACATATTCGTGGGATACTCAATAAAGCAGGACTCATATGATGCAAATAGAGAGTAGGCTAGCTTTTAAAAAATGGTATTCATAATCCTAAACAAACACTTGTTCTAAAGAATCGTATCAACATTTCACGGACCACACACGATGAAATGCGGAAGCAAAGCCGAACATCATGGAGTGATTCCTGCTTTTGAATCAGCATGCTTCATCGAGTCAATGTACATACCTCAGCTTTCATTTCCTGATGCTTATCTCAAGTGGTAGCCCAATTGTTGAACAGCACAGATAGCTAAAAGAACGGATGCCTGCATACAAAGGACTATATTTTGATGGTGGTCCTAGACCATACTTAAGTGATGCCTTCATCTGCAGCAAATCCACTCACACCAGATGGAAGCATTAGATGGCAATAATGACCTTTCCTGTATAATATTTAGGCACCATGTAAAGTTCTTGTTGGACATCAAGATTCTAAATAGTAACAAGATAACTGCAGCAGATCACAAGAATATCCAAACTTTCATTCAAATCAATTAAACTGTCAGCTCAGCAGGAAGCCTGAGACTAATAGATAACTGAAAATATCATACAAGTTAAAATGCGAGGTAGTAATCATGGAAACAGCTTAATAGCGAGGGATGGTGGGCACATTTAAGCAACATAAGTCTGACTATATCAGGCATCTATTATTTTGACCATTAAGACGCTTGAAGCAGGTGCTATTATCATTGCATTGTTAAGATCAATGATATCATGCTGTGCAATTTCCTGTGAGGCTGTGACCAATCAAACATGCAATGGGGGAATACTAAAGTAGCATTATAAACTGTGACAGTCACCAAAAACGACAGCTAGTCTTATAGACAACATCTAATGATGAATGGTCATATTTACAGTTAATCCCAGCATATTTTCAAACAGCAGTTTGGGACAAAATTGGAAGACTAAATAAGGTATGGAATTCCCAAGAACAACATATATGCAATCCATGCATGCTATGTGACAGACTGACAGGGATAGAAATAAACAGCTTAAAAGCCACTCCCTAGCACTGACCTCCTGTGTCTCTGTGTCACTCAAAATTTTTTGGGTAGAGGAGAAACTTCCATTGAAGTACAGTCTTCTTTGGGTTAGGCGCCCACTTGCTTCTAGCAAGAAAGAAAGAAAGTGTTTCGACAAATCAGCAAGTGTTCTTAGTTTTTTAAAACGGAACATAGTGTGTTTGTCTTTAGCAAGTGCCAATATAGATCATGTGGTCTTTGGCCTTCTCCACATGAAAGTCATATACCAAATGTGAGAAGTACATGGAAACATTATTAAGATAATAGCTTCTCTCTTGTTGGAGCGAAATTGGGACCACAATGTGCAATTATCCTGCAACCAACAGAAGTATAATGCCGTTGTAGAGTAGAACCAAGAATATTAAAAACTGTTGTCCCAACTACGACAACTTTACAGTAATAACTAATCAAGTGGTAGACAAAAAGGATAGGATCCACTAAAACATTAAATCCCCTGGAAAATGGGGAGGAAAAGATTTCCCACTAATCAGTAAACAGAATTCATGGCACAGTATGTGCACATAGATATTCAGATTCCAAAATAAAAAAAAGGTCTGAAAGGAGAAATGCAACAGAAGAATCGTTAATTGCATGCTAGTTGTGTAAAAAAGTACAATAAAATCATAGTTAGACCGTATACATCTTCCAAAGATTTTCTCAATAAAAGAAACAAGCGGTGGTCGACATAGGATGAAACAAAGGTTGTGATAACAGCCCATAAGCACCATTGCGAATCTCGATGAAGCATCTTAGCAAACATAAATAATTTGAAGGGTGCAACAGAATGTATTCACTTTTGATGCCATGCGGTAAGGTACTCGTCAATTTTAGAGTAGAACATGTTTGAAGAAGGTGTCATTGTGTAAAGTCTATCTTCTTTTGGTGGTCAACAAAGCATGTGTAGTCTATCTTCTTTATTTTTTTAATAGTTAGTTCTACATACAGGAGGAAAACACATAGTATTGCCTCAGATCACGTTCAATTGGAACAGAAATCTGCATAGCCCACCCAAGGAATGTTAATGCACTGATTTCAATTTTCAATACCGATATTGTGTTTTTTTTTCATCAGTAACCTCTTAACAGGATTACGGAACCAAGGTAGGGCTTTCTGCATAGCCCTACAATGCAGTGAACCCTGAGTTCCTTCTATAGTCCAACTACGCAGCATCTATAGTCCAACTACAGGAAAAAAAAACAAAGCAGAATTAAGAAGATGGTATTCTGCTGGACCTACCTAAAAATGAAACTGTGCCATGACAGTCTCAAAATCGATAGGTTGGTCCAACAAGCGAAGTAAAACCCAGCAGTGAATTTGTTCAATACGTCGATTGGTGAAAAAGGAGGAAGATACTACGAGCCTCAATTAAAGAAGTGTTGAGGCACTAGAAATAGCAAAGACTAGAGTTACAAGCATAAACACATCTCCATCTCATTCTGATGATTGCTGTAACACACAATTAGCATCATAATTCAATGTTCTGGAGCTCCGATCTTATCATGGCTATATATGTTACTTTCATCAGAACATATAAAAGCAAACAAATTTAAGGCAGAAAGGAAAACACAAAGGTAAGCAGGCAAGATAACTCGTTCTGCCACAAAGGAGGGTTCTTTTTCAGCAATACAAGACTGCAAAAGCACTACAATTTCTCCAATTGAACTACATCACAGATCCATCACAGCTACTACGACATATGAACAGCGCTGCGAAACTCCTAAAATCGCAAAACCAGCATGCAACGACGACAAGCAAGAAACATTGGAAGGACACCTCAACTTCAGTCCAAGGCGTCGACGATGCGTCCGACGAAGGCCTCCATGAGGCGCCGCTGCGCGTCGAGGTGCCTCAGCGCCATCTCCATCCGCATCCTCTGCGTCTCCCTGGCGGCCTCCATCCTCCTCTCCTCCGCCCGCAGGAACCCCTCCCCGATGGCCCGCAGCGCGCCCACGACGTCGTTGACTCCGCCGTCCTCGTCGTCCCGCCTCCTCTTCCTGGGCGGGGAGGCGGAAGTGGGAGACGGGGCGTACGGCGGAGAGACCGCCGGCGGCGGGGACGGGGAGAGGGACGGGGACGGGGAGTGGGCCCGGGACGCGAACGGCGGCGGGGACGGGCCGTCGAGGAGGTCGATGGCGTCGAGGAGCGGGCAGGGGCGGCGGCGGCTGGAGCGGAGGCGGCGGCGGAGCTTCTCGACCTTGTGGCGGCACTGCCTGGCGGTCTTGGACGGGGCGGCCGCGGCGACGGCGGCCCAGTCGGCGGAGGTCAGGTGCTCGCGGCCGACGGCGAGGCGGCGGGCCGTGTAGGCGCGCGCGAGGGCGAGGGTCTCGTCCGTCGTCCAGCACGGCGGCGGCACGCGCCGGCCGGGGGCGGCGTTGTTGTTGGCGGCGGGGGGCGATGGGGAAGGGGAGGCCATTGTTGTTGTGGTGGGGGTGGTCGCGAGGCGGTGGCGGAGGGCGGCATGGTACGGGGGGTTATAACGGAGGCGGGCGTTCCCTTTGGGCTAGCGGCGACAGGTGGCGGTGGGCGCACGCGGGCGGCGGTGGGCGGCAGCGCCAGCGGCGGCGGCGCCAACCGCGCGCTGGGCGTTGTGGTGTGGGGCACCCCTCTCTCCCTTGACCGACACCCGCGCGGCGCAGCCGTGGAACTCGTAAAACGCTTTTGCGGTGGTTCTCTCTCGTCGTCCTTTCCGGCTTTTGGGTGGCTGCGATGCGCCGCTACAGCGGGCCCGTGGCCGTCGGATGGCTGGCGAGCAGCCGTAGATAGCTGACGGACTCCATGGCCGCAACCTTCTGCGTTATGAAAAAATAAATTTTCTTTCTTTGCCGTAGCTGTCTTGGTTCGGGGGGTGGTGACGCGGTGGTCACGTCGTGTGAATTGCGACCGGCCGCGATCGGCGGCACACGCGACCAGGCACGGGAGGTAGCGTGCGGCCACGGCACGGCGGCTCGCGGCGCGGGGTCAGCGACGGGGGCGCCGACGCCGACGCGGCGTGGTCACACGCGCCGAGCGGGGGTCGTCCGCGCGTTGCGCGGGCGAAGCTGCCGGGTGGTGCGCGCTAGCGAGATCGGGACGTCCGCGCTTGGCGGTTGGTTTGGTTGGTTGACGTGCCCGAGCGGAGGCCCGGTCGCCGACGCGGGTCTGGCGGCGGCGTTGCACGGCGCGCCGAGCGGTCGCGTGCCGCTGCCGGAACGCGCCAGCGCGAAATCGCTGGTGCATCATGCATGGCCGCGTGTGTCCGGGCGGCAACCGCCGCGACGCCAGCTCCTCTTGCACTTGGCGATGCGGTGACTGCTGCGGGAACGGGTAGCACTTGGCGATGCGGTGACTGCTGCGGGAACAGGTAGCGACGGTGGTCCGGTACCAGGAGGTGACACACTGAGGATCCAAGCGAGTCAGCTCGTGCCTCAAAAGCTTCCAAATTCGCAAGATATCCAGAAAATTCAGGCAAAATATCGTTGCTACAAATTGAGCACATCATTTACAATGAGAACTCGCGCCCTTAGTTTTTATTACGAACCTGCTAAGTACAAATAATTGAGGAATGCTGGTTGCTGGGGGCCGAGGGCCTGAATACCAGTCTAACACAACATTGCAGCCCAGTTAGCAATATGAAGTTTCAAACACTCACCAGGACAGATAGATACACAGCAAGGCAACAGAACTTCGTACCGACAGACATTGTGAAGCTCAAGCATCGTGGACAGAGACACTCTCACAGAACAATTCACATGCGCATGATAGCATCAGTACATCCACGACAGAAGCATACTTTGTACATTTTGTTCCATGTTTACAATATTCTTTTTACAAACACCAAGCTGCGATACACAAAAGAAATCCAGATTGACATTACCCAGTGGCAGCAGCTACTCAGTGATTCAGCAAGAAAAATGGCACGAGATAGCCATCACATACACAAATTGCATTACCTGTTTGATGCTCAAGGTACATCTTTGGAGAACCATGCTGGCTGCAATGCTCAAGACGCTCAAAAAAACACGATAATATTTAAGCTGGGTTAGAAAGTGTCAACCAAGAAACAAAATCAAGAACTGCAGTACATACTACATAGCTTAACATTAGAATGACAACACTCTATAGAAGATAATATAGAGCAAGAGGCATCAATAACTAATCGAATAACTGAATAAATGCAATGAGATTGTACTTCAGGTAGTCAAACTGACTATCCATATTTAGCTGCTTTTTGAGCTTCAAGCGCTCTTTATTTTTAGTTAACTAAAAGTTTGGACTAAACTATGGTTTGCTGTTAGCTCAACAATTGAGCGGGCATAACTTAAAACGCTCAGTTAAAACTTAAATGGAGTATCTCATGGTTGCTATTTTCAAAGAAAAAACTGCTTTCATGCCATGCTGTTTCCAGAACTATCTTCCCTTTCCCCTAAGGAACACAACAATCTCCTTGTTTTTCAAATAAGCACCAAACCAGGCAGCCACGAGGCGGTCATCCCCACGCCTGATTCCACGCATCTGAACTTGCCAGTGCATAGCATGTTGCTGGATCCAGCATTCCTTCCACACACGCAGATAGCAATCAAGACCAGGTTTGCTAGATCTCTGATCTCCCTAAGGACTACTATTCCAACTATACACAGGCAAAAAATGATGGCCAACAAATACATTGACCAGTAAACAATATGATCTGCTAAAGCCATCTCAGAGGAGCCTCTTCCAAGACGCTACATACTGAACTCTCTTCCTAATTTACTGCACCTCTCGAAAATTTCTCTCTCCAAAAGGAAATTTCCAAAACCATGAATATCTTAGACCTCAGGATCCAATACTGGCCAGTCCGTAGATCAGGAGATGAATTCAAAAGTTAGTGCAGGTGATTTACATCTCAGAGAACATGTCACTAATAAGAAATTTACGTTAGGCTTCTTAAAGCTCTCTGCCTATCAAATACAGCCCCATCTAAATTTCCTGAAACCTAAACAAGCCTAACCTAAATTATATCCTAATAAAAATTAATGATGTCAGAGATAAATGAATCTCTTTTATGTAACTTGATCAGTTAGTGTTCATGCCTTCAGCAAGATTCTTGAAAGCTTGCAATCATCCGATGTCATTTATCTCACAAAAGGTTATTTTAATCCATTCTCCAAATAGCAGTTCAAAGAAATTTCATAAATGGTGGATGGTTAAACCATGGTGGTATGCTGCCACTGCTTGTTTAATTACCTTGTACCTTGTATCCTATACACAAGTATTTCAAAAGCTCGAATGTCCTTTTGTTTTAAGGTCTGTTACCTTAACTTTGGGGTCATAGCAATTGCTTGGTGAAAGGAACATCCAGGCAAATGGTTTCTCTCAAATTTTGGCAACTGACAAAACCGTTGGTACCAGGAGATAATTTAAGTCTGACCAATCAACAGTCTGTCTTGGCAAATATTGATCCTCTAGAGGACAGATGAGGCATCCTATACGACGTGAAGGTTTTCAGAAGGTATATCAGCCTTACATAAAGCACTGCTTGCAAAGCTTCATTTTATATCAGATCTTTGACCACCACATCACAAGATGGAGTATCCAAAAAACCTTGAGTTTCAGAAACAAGCTCAAAGAACTTAAACTTATTGAAACACTCCATCTAGCTCTCAATAAGGTTATAGAAACACTGGAAGTTAACATGTCGAAACACTTATAGGGCACCATAGCTGGCCATTATGTTTATTACTCTTGACCAAATAAAGCAAATCCTTACATTACATAAACAAGCCAGAACATCCGGAGGAATACTGTTTCAGCCAACTCAATGTCTCTAGCTTCTTCGGACATGTCTGATTAGAAAGCATTGCCAACACTTCATATCTTTTCCACATCTGTAGGCCTTAAACTAAGGAGCTCCATACAATGCAGGGCCTACACCAGCGTCATATGATGCCAAACCTTTCCACAAAGGCGATATGATGCCAAATCTGTATCATTAAAGTAATTCATGGTTGATCACGGAGGACTTCCCAATCTTTGGTACAAGGGGAAACATTTGCCATACCCAAAATGTGCAATTAGCAACATTGTATGGGGGAGGGTAGGGAAGGGTTGGTGAAAAAAATTATGCGCGATGAAACAAATGTGAGGGAAGGGGAACAGTTTGATTTGGCACCTTAATAATATGAACCAGAACCGCTGCCTCCATAGTAGCTACCACTGCTGCTACCCAAATTGCGGCCTGAGTAAAGTGATGAATACGAACTTCCACCGACCTGACCAAGTAGAATTCAAATAAATTGAAGGAACTTAAGGTAAACAACTAAGGGAAGCTAAAAAAAGGTCACAAAATGCAGGTGACATTTAACTGTACTCACATCAGATCCACGAGACAAGTAACTACCACTGTAGTTTGATGAGTACATTCCACCAGCATCACCACTGCTAGCAGAACCTGCAAGAGTAAAATGCAAGTTGACATGAAAATTAAATTACGTGTATGGCTAAATGTGTCATGACAAAAACAGTCTTCAAGACTATACCTCCATAACTCATGCCATGACGGCTACTGCCATATGCTGAATCATGACCGGAGATAGATCGGCTGTCACTATATCCAGCATGAGATCGCCCAGGCCTGCAACAATGAGCATAAGCAAAAACATGATTTAGAACAAAAGAGGAGGCAAACAAAGTGCAGTTTCAAAATGTCCACCAACCTCTCACTATACCCATCTCCATAGCGAGCACTGCTTCCACCAACATCATAGTCTAAGCGTGCCTTGGATTGACGAACACTAATGTCTTGGTACCGAGGCGCATCATCCTTAACAGAACATTAACATGATTAGATTGATTCAGTACCCCCAATGCCTGGCCATATAATAAATATAATCAGCAGTAGCACTCACCATATCAGCGTATGAACGCTTTGATCCAGAAATGGTATCATAATCACGTCCACGACCCT
The DNA here is from genome assembly GCA_007726485.1 of Eragrostis curvula. Classification (NCBI taxonomy): domain Eukaryota; kingdom Viridiplantae; phylum Streptophyta; class Magnoliopsida; order Poales; family Poaceae; genus Eragrostis; species Eragrostis curvula. The sequence continues at coordinate 15,285,606 of RWGY01000031.1, forward strand.
CCCTATAGGCCGGTAAAGGTCGGTCAAACTTTCCTCCATAACTATCTTCAGCATATGCTCGCCTATCAGAAATACGGGGAGCACTACGAGGACCTAGGTCCGAATAGCCTGATCCCCGAGGCGAGTAATCATCCCTGAAAGTGGGACGTCTATCAACTGGAGCTCTAGAACCGTAGTCAACTGCGGCTCTGCTCCTTGGAGGAGGAAGCTCATCACGCCTTCCATATTCTCTCCTTGGGCTTCTCTTTGGGTAAACAGGAGCTGCAAGCAAATAAAGGAGAAGGATAAGATGGCTATGATGCATTGCAATGCAACAGAAATGAACAGATTTCACATAACATCTGCCAACCTGGAGGCCTCCTATCATAAGCTCTGTCTGGAGGAGGCAAACGCCTAGCTCTATCTGGTATCGACATTACAGGACGCCTGTCTCTAATATCTACAGGCCTCTTCAATGGATGGCTCCTGACAGGTGGTAAGCGACTAACAGCAGGCCGAACAAGACGTGGAGGCGGCCGGCGAGGTGGAGGGCGAGCATAAGGTAAACGGCCACCCCGGGGAGCACCATGTCCAACTCTAAAATTTCCTCTCAAACCATGCTTTGGTCTAGGAGGTCTCTGCATTGGTCGCGATAATCTAGCTCTCACTTTTGCCTGAACCACAGAGTTATGATCATTAGAACTTGCTAATTGATTCACTGTACAAAAAGCTGAAAAATAATTAAGCACAGCAAAACATAGTTGCAAAAACAAACCTTGTGATCACCTTCACCAATATCAGAGTTATTTATCCCTTCAGCACATGCAACAGCATTGTCATGTGTATCAAAAGTAACAAACCCAAAATCCTTTCTCTTGGCAGCTGGCATGTTTCGAGCAAGCTCAACTTTCTCGATAGCCCCATATTTTTTGAGATACTTCTTAACACGGTCTTCATCCCATGAGGGAGAAAGGCCATCAATAAACACAGTTCTGACCTGAATCATCAACACCAATTAGGATGCATTAAAGATTTGCGGTGCATATAGAAACAAGAGGGCACAAGTTAATGGACAAACAATGTTTAGTTATTCTCTTCGGCTAAGCTATTCAGAAGTTCAAACTGGTGCTCACCTGTGCCATTATTTCATCATCAATTTGAGGGTAGGAATCAGCAAAGGAAACCTTTGCACTACGATCAACTCCAAATACTACATCCCTCTTCTGCAATCGCCTAAAAGCATCCATTGCTTCAGGACGAGTAGAGAACTCAAGTAAGGCATATCCACGATTCATTCCTGGATTATTGCTATCCTCAACGAGTAGTAAATCGTCAAAATTCTCAACTCCATAAGTCTTCAATTTTTCCTTCAACTGCAAATGCCAAAACAAGTTATTCCTGCAACAACAAAGCTAAAAAATTCAAGAAAACACCATTCAAGCATCTTACATGTTCTTTTGTCCATGTCTTGCATATATTACCGACAAAAAGGGTATCATTGTCGTGACTTGGAGCAACACCACATTGTTTACCCCGCACCTACATCATTCAATGAATCATGAAGTCACTTGTAAAAAGGAAAAATGATATACATAGAATACCAGATCTTAAAACTAACCGAAGGATTCTTTAGCTCTGAGACAGCACGCCTCGCTTGCTCAACCGTTGCATATCTCAGGAAAGCAAAGCCTTTATTTTTCTTAGTGACTGGATTCATCATCAGACGGACCTCCGTGATCTCACCTACTTCACCAAAAACCTTCCTAAGGTCACTTTCAGTTGCATCTTTATCTAGCCCACCAACAAAAACTTCAAACTCCTTTCGCTTGCGGTGCTCTTTAACCATTTCATGATGCTCTTCATCATCCACGTCCACATGATGTTCTTCGTCAGCATTTTCATATCCCTGACCCTCCCCTTCGCCATCATCTCCCCCTTCATCAAGTTCCTCATCCACTTCAACCACGTCTTCAGTATACTCCACCTCTTCATCACCATCCTCATACTGTTCTTCATATTGCTCCGAATATTTCTCATCGTAGTCTACAGCAGCCTCCTCTTCATATTCTGGTTCATCCTCGAACTCCAGCCGTTCACCTTTGTCCTCTTCTTCGTATGTTTCTTTCACAGCTCTCTCTTCTACAATAATGAACAAAGCATAAGATACATAGGCCTCAAACCTTGTCAAGATAAAACACTACGAAATTTCTAACGCATATAGAGCATTAACCTGCAGACATGACCAAGACAAACATAGTAACAAGCTTTCTTTCTTGCTTCTTTGAGACAGCGGTTCATATCCTATTACATGAAACTAGGCAAAATTTACTACAGTCATTGTCAGGGCATAATGCCAAATAACCATAGCTGTCCAAATACCATCCGACTCATTTAAATTGCAAATATTAGCAGATATCATAAGGTCTAACAAATGCAACATGTCAATGGCAAGCATGCGACTCTTGAACCCACCAGAATTACCATCACTAGAACTGACAAAATCTACATGGCGTTCATGCTGTGAGAAGTATAATTATGAATTATTGCACTAAAATAAAATCACAGCAGCACAATCAAGAATCTAAATCTCACAGGTACCGGACAGATCCCAGCAGAAGTACACACGTCATGTATACATGAAACAGGTCAAGCACACAATACCTTCGCCGTGGTTGATGCCGTTAGCTGCAACATCTGAGAGGTCCTTCTCCATCGCCGGTGGAGGCGAGGGCTGCCGCTTGGGCTCCTCCACCTTGGGGACCTCCTCGGCGACCTTCACCTCCTCGGAGGGCGCCTCCTTCACCTCCTCTGCGGCCGGTGCCTCCTCCGCCGAAGACTGCGCCTTAGCCAACCGCCCTCTCGTCGCTGGCGCCTTCCTCGCCGCGGCTCCGCCCCTCCGAGACTTCGGCGGCATCTCCCAGGTCACAGAAAACCAAAGAAAAACGCCTGGAAATCGCCAAAAAGGGAATGGATTTAGCTGAAACAGATCACGAATTAGGGATGCCGAGAGAGAATTCTTCTAGCGTACCTCGTGTGCTCGCGGATCAAATTGGGGGGGAAGCGAAACCCTAACGCCGGAGGCGAAAGGTGCGGCCTTTGGATTGCGGTGACCCAGCACGAAGACCTGCGTGGCCTAGTACTGTTTTGCCCGCTAATATCAGCCCGGACGCTGGAATTGGAGTTAATTACGGATTTGCCAGCGGGATTTGGAGCCCTTGCGTTGACCGCTTCGTGCGCTGTAGAGGGCGTCCTGGTCTTTTAGGTATGCATGAAGTCGTGCAAGTAAGTCATTCTTTATAAAAACGGAAATGCAATTCTCTTATAAAAACAAATGAATTTTTTTGCGATTGAATTGCTAGTGAAGATGCCATAACCCACATCCTATTTTAGTGAATTACTATATTTTTTCCGTGATTCTTCTGTAACGGCGAAAATAAAACAAACGATTTAAGCTTTCAAGCTCAAGGCAGTAGAGGTTTTCCCTTTTTTTTTTAAGCCTCAGGCAAAGGTTTGAATTGGAGCTCAACAGAGTGTTCCTAGGCTTGGGACTTCGGTTAATTCGGTTTGATTGGTTCAGTTAAATCGATTGAAATTTAGTTTGGTTGTAGAATTGCTGGCCGAATTGTACCCAAGAAAAATAATAAGCAACCATTTTGGTTGAGGTTAATTTGCTCGGTTATCGGTTAATCCCAAACAAACCAAAGTTATCAAATCCACAAAAAAAATCAATTGGAAGCGGCGACACGCGAGGGGAGCAAGAAGCGACAGTGCATTGTGGACGCTTGAGGGGAGGAGGGACAGGCGGCGCCATGGAGGAGGAGGAGGAGATGGTGTGGGTTAGTGGATTAGGGTTCGGTTAGATTAGTTGCTTCTATGGGCCGGTGGAGATAGGATTTGGACTGTCGGGCTTTGCTTTACAAGGCTGCATGAGTTAAATCATACCCAAACTTCAGTTTATTCGGTGTTTTGGTTAATATGGGTGAAAATCAGATTTTATACGGTTAACCGTATTAACAAAAACAAAATTATTTTTTTACAATTAACTAAAATTGTCTAAAAATATAGGTTTTGGGGTTCGGTTAATTTTGATAACGGGTCCCCACTTAAGTGCTCCTTTGACTCATGGTGTGTCTCACAGTGCTCTCAGCAACCGATTTGAACAACATATCTAGTTAATCGCTACTAAACAAATATTTTTGAATCGATTCGCAATTTAGTGGAAGCAATTTGCTAGAAGGATGGGCAGATCGATAAAACAGAAGTTCGTAGGCGAATCCAACTAAAACATATAAAAAATCCATTAAAAAACTAATCGTTTTTGTACCTAGCCATTTAGTTCAATACGATTGACCTTCAAATGCCACGAAGCAAAACCAACTCGCACCAGGCACTCTCCCACCCTGACAACCCCCCCCCCCCCCCCCCAACATCCTTGTCCTCTCGTCTCCTCCCAAAACATGGCGATCCAGGGGTTTGTTAGAGCCTTTTACTAGCACTCCCCCCCCCCCCCCCCCCCCCCCGCCCCCAACCCACCCCCATACACATCCTTGTCCTCTCACTCCTCCCGAAACATGGCGATCGAGGGTTTTGTTAGAGGTTTTTACTCGTCGGTTGTTGCCAAGTGCCGTTTCAAACCATCACGCTCTGATCTCAAACCCACATGTCTAGATGTCGCTCTCCATCTTTAGCACCTCCCCCTTAACTCTATAGACCTGCACTTTCCCATTGATATAATAAATCTGAATGACATTGCAGTCCTCACTTCAGATTCTGAAGCTAGATAGTCTCCTTCGATTTTCAATTGTATGGACCTGGAAAGGCCACTTTTCATTGTGGTGTCGTTGTTCGAGAGATTTTATCAACCATGTGCAGTCTACTCTACTTTTATTATACTTTTGTCTTGACATTTAGAGTGGATGCTCTGCAACTTTTGATTTATGTTTTTTGGATCTACTATTGATACATATAACTCTTCTTAACTGCGAGGTAGCCAATTGTATGGCTTGTAAAGTGACATATTATTGATTTGTACTAATTATAGTACATATATGTGTCATATACTATTTGGCATTTATTGCTATATTATTTGTTTTATTGTGTAAAATGTATTTGAATAAATAAATAGGTAGAGAGATGCATGTCTCATATACAAGTCAACACATACAAACAAAAGGTAGAATGGTTATTGCTGGAATCATAATTAGAATCAAACCAGATAGCCAAACTATTTTCACAGGTGAACCTGATTCATAGAGAAGTGATTGTAGAGTGAATAAATCCAAGGCAGGATGGACTTGAATAAGTTGTACAAAACAAGACCTTGTCAATGTCAAGGGCAATAGTTCGATCCAATAAAGTCATGGGCGGATGTAGCGGAGCGGTGAGGGTGACCCAACATCGTTGTTTGCATAAGGTGAAGAGTGCCTAGTTAGATGGTATAGAGTGTATGGCTACGACGGCATGTTCGAATGAGATGTGATGAAAACAGTGACAATGAATGACAACTAAGTTTATAAGACGAGAACGTGCATTGTTGACCACACCTAAAAAATTAAGTATTTGCCCAAAACACCTAAATAAGGACAATACTTTAGGCATGCTCTGCTAGACATTAGTAACTAACTTTTAGATTTATTGTTCATTTTTGTGATTTTTGTCTAACATATAACTCTATAGAACCAATAATGAAATAAAGGGCAAAAGCATGAAAACCATATTTTTTTCCTACCAAAAAAATGAGCTCATACGTGATTACGAAAGTGCATTTAGTCTCCTAATTATTGATTTGGTTGATTGATGTCAAAATGACCAAAAGAGCTAATGGTTTCATTGAAAATGTATTCCTAGGCCCTTTGCTTAGCTATGCATGTGCCACACAGATAAAGGCTTACAATGCCACAATTCATCGATTTTTTTTTCTGCTTTTACTCACCGAACTTGTGGTGTCAATTTTTTATGCCGCGTGTTGTGAACGGCAACCAAGCGCGTCCTAAATTTAATCTAACCGATGTCAAATATAAAAGAATGAAGAGGTATAAATTTACACTATTATGCTGTCTTAACGTTTATACAAAAGTACAGAGGAAGTATATAGTTAATCCAAAATCCTTTTAGTGACACAAGGTTTTTGGCACCAATTAACAGAATTAACAATCAACTTTTTCAGGTTATAGTCGTGCCACTGCAGCAATGCAAACGGCCAACGGTTGAGAGGACCAAGCGATCAGCCGCCCCAAGAGCCCAAGGGCCGAGGCAGCCCGAAATTACGTCAGCGCCCGCCCCCGGTACTCTCCCTCGCTCGTTCCTCGCCTCGCCGCCCACTCTCGTCGCGTCATCCCGAGGCCCCGACCCGAGCGCAGGCGATCCTCTCGATCCTCTGCCTCCGCCTCCCACGCTAGCCCCACCCCCTCTTCCCATCCCGCGTCCCTCCGCAGGATCGGGGGACGAGGAGGGGTCGAGCGGGAGGAGATGCACCGAGACCGAGGCGTCTCGGCGGCGGCCGGGGGCGCCGGCGATAGGAAGCGGATCAGTGAGCCGATGGACAGGTCTTCGCCTTCGACGTCGTGGGGTCTCTCCGGAGGCCGCGAGAAGGACCGGATCGCCGCGGGGAAGCAGCCGGAGGTGCCCCGCTACAGCGGCGGATCCACCGCCATGTCCAAGAGCAAGCTCTCCGACGGTTAGCCCTTTCTAGCAGCATGTTGTTTTTCTTATTCTGCAGTTCACTTGTATTTGCTCTTTTGTTTTTTTTTTCTTCCCCATTTGAACGGGGATTTGTGCGTGCTGAGCTAATTTGAGTGGAAACACGAACAATTGCATGAACGACCGTTAGATCACTCGTACATCTCGTACCAATTTAGGAGTGCTTCTCTTTTTCAGGATATCTATGTAGTGCAATTGTACAGCTTTACATGCTTAATTGGTTTCGTCTGTTTGATTGAACTGCCCTGTGCGATTTGTGTATGTGTGCGAGGAAGTTCAAAATGCAAAATTTATATGTTGGTTTCTAGCTTATGGTCTCTCCACCACAGATGGTCCATGGTGTCATCAGGAAGACTTGCAACTCATTGTGGTTATAGCACGAGACTAGGCACAAAAACATCTTAATTCCTAACATTGAGATTGTTAGCATAACACAACTTGCATAACACGTGGTGGATCCGTGGATGTAAAAATCTAAATAACCTAGCGGCATGTAAGGATATTTGGTGCTCGTTTGGTGTGACATGCTGTCATAGCTTTTCTTTGCTTGTTAGGTCAACTTAATTTTTCACATCTCAGGTTACCTAAAAAAAAAAGTTTTCACATCTCAGGTAGTTTCTTTTGTTGGGCGCATCTATGCTTGTGGCTGCTTGTAGTTTTTGGTAAAACCTAGAGTAGCAAAATGGTAAGTGTACTATCGAACTTTGAACCCAAAGCATTGCAGAATCAATATAAGGCTTTTTTCCTGGCAAGCTATTCTGTTGACACAAATTGGATTTTAGCCTCTGACTCAATTCATTTAAGGTGGTGTTTGGTTGGAGAGTTGTAGCGCAAACGCAATGGGTAACGAATCACACTGTAATCGCAATCAATGTAAGAGAACACCGACTTTGTTTGGTTCTCGCCGGTAACGGAATCAGATGAACTGAGAAGACGCTTCTAGAAGAGAAGAGCTCGTCATGGCGCCGAGTGTTTGGAGATTAGCGGCTTATCTACCGCATCATCTCGCGCCAACGGCCAATCGATGAAACCCCGAGGCAACTACGGCGGCGCTCGTCCTCCGCGGCGGCGGCGGCATCGGAGCCCAAACCGATCACGGCGACGCTCGACCTCCATGCCGGCGGCGGCGGCGGAGCGCCAAGGGACTGCAGCGGCGCTGGTCCTCCCCGTCGGCGTCGGAGCCCCAAGCTGGCAGGTCGGCGCGGTGCTTGCGATCGAGTTGCGACAGGAGATACGGCGCAGGCGGAAGGAATAAAACAGAGAACAGATAGACCGGTACCAAATTTGATACACCTCGATCTACTGCCGTATCGATTTTGCACTAGACCGTCTTCCGATTCCGCGGTATCCGATTACAGAGGTTCCTCACCAAACGCTAACTAACGGTTTCCGATAGCGCTGCAATCGGAATACGTTACAATCTACCGAACCAAACGGCTCCTTAGTGCTAGACAAGTTGAATACGAGAATTTCCAGAACTCAAGCTATGTCTGCACGAACTGCGAAATTTAGTACCTATTATTCCGTGAAGACAACAGTTCTAGTTACCCTGTTTATAGTTGAAATCTATTGTTAGGAGCATTAACTTATCAGAATAGTTCAGTTATGTAAGCTTTTGTTAGTTGAATTAAACAAAACTGTTTCTATAACTTGTCTTTGTGTAGTGCCTTATAGATGCACATGGTCGGCTACAGGTTATTCGTTCACCTGCACATTCCACGTGTCTGGTTATAGCAATGTGTGTTGCTTATGCTAATGTGACAATGCTTTTGTATCCGTTTTTGGTTAGTTTGCTATAATTCATGTTCTAGAAGTTGTTCTTGGTATTTCTTTGTTGATGGTAATTTTGTGCTGATTGATTTATAGGAGAATCAGAAACTGACAGTGAAGAATCAGATGTGAGTGGTTCTGAGGGGGAAGATACGTCATGGATTTCATGGTTCTGTAGCCTAAGGGGCAATGAATTTTTCTGTGAAGTTGACGAGGAGTACATACAAGATGATTTTAACCTCTGTGGGCTAAGCAACCAAGTACCATACTACGACTATGCTCTTGATCTGATATTGGATGTTGAATCTTCCCACGGTACGGCACCTTCGTCACTATTTAATGATTTAGTTTATTGAAAGCATGCTAGGGAACTTGGCCTGCATTTATCACCGGCTGTTATTAGTGCGAGATGGGCCAGATTTAGATTCCAAATGATGTACGATGGTGGAAAGGGTCTTAGCAACTGCCTAATTGGACACCGTATATATATATATATATTTTAAAAAAAATCCTTCCAAGTGTATATTCATAGGAATTAATGTAATTTAAGTTAGGGCGTGTTCGTTTTGTTTAGGACTAAAGTTTAGTCCAAAGTTCTTGCTATTTAAAGGTATTAAATAAAGTGTAATTACAAAACTTTTTGCAGAAACATGGGCTACTTTGCGAGACGAATCTAATGAGGGTAATTAAGCTGTGATTAGACTATGGTTACTGTAGCATCACTGTAGCAAAACATAGCTTAATTAGGCTCGTTAGATTTGTCTCGTAAATTAGCACCCATCTGTAAAAAAGTTTTGTAATTAGACTTTATTTAATACCCTTAAATAGCAAGATTTTCTGGACTAAACTTTAGGACTAAAGGAAACGAACAGGCTCTTAGTTTAGCCGCAATCAACCCACAGAAATGGTATTTTTTGCCGATCCAGTACAATGAAATAAAGAAGAGTACAGCAATATAAATGACTTTAACTGACCTAGATTCCTTGCTTTGGTCCTGTTGTAGCTGGCCAGTTAGGTTGTATTCACTTGCACGTATGAATCTGGTCACCTGCCAGGCTGAGTAACCACAATGGGAATTAAAAACTTGATTGTTTGCCTGCTTTGAATGATTCCTGGAATTTAGTGTCATGCAGGTCAGTAGGTCTTAGACATTATGGGGCTGTTTGGTTGGTGGCTAAGGGACTAGACAGGCTAGAGTTATGCAGAATCTTTGCTTTTTGAATTGTTTGGTTGCCTGCATATAAACTTAACCTGGCCCAACTAATGCAAAAAGAGGCTCTCAGCCTGGCCTGCTGGAAACGCCAATGAAACTCGTTTCCAGCAAGCCTGGCTTGCACAAGCATCCGTGGTCCAACAAAAACAAGTCGCTTCACCATTTACCTCTCCTCCTCGCCGCCTCCCACGCGCCGACTCGCGTCAGCCCACCCCTGCTCCTCTGCACAGATGACGCCGACGCCGACATCCCCTCCCCCGTGAGCAGCCTCGCCGGTGCCGTCCCTGAAGCTCCGTACAGGCTACCAAGCCGCCGCTGCCCCCAAGCTCCGAAATCCAGCCTGGAGCAAACTGAATCGAGCTTGTGCTACCTGCAATCAAGCTTGCCCACCAAAAGATGCGAACTCAAGCTCCACGGTCTTCAATGGAGGGGTGCAGGCCTAGTACGCCTGTGCCACGGCGGCGGCCGTCTCGGAGGGCGCCTTCGCGGCGTGCCCGCGCGACCCCCTCGGGCACGCATGGGACGCTTGGGCGGAGCTGCGGCTGGAGTGCCCCGGGTGCACACTTGCCATGCTCGAGCATCGACACTTCGCCGCGGCGCGTGGATGCCCGTGGAGCTGCCGCATGCGAGCTGCTTTCGCCTTCTATCCACAGTTGGATTGGGAGCTCGCCGAGTGCCGCCGTGAGCTGGAGCAGGGGACACCGCGCCGGCCTGGGTGGGTGGCTGAAGCGCGTGGAGCAGCAGCTGGAGGCTGAGCGGAGATGCGGTGGCATGAGGTGTTGAATCGAAAATTGGAGTCTGAAATCGAGCATCACGGCAAAAATTGACTCTTCGGTGAGCTATGTAATGGTGACTGGTGTGTGCCAGCAGAGGCATAGGGCATGCGCCACCTGCTAACAACTAAATGGGGGAAGAAATTGCAAGCTCAGCAGCGGCGAGAGGCACCGGCGAGCATGAGGGACTTCCGTCCAGATGGCGTCGGCAAGAAGCCTCAATCGAGCTTGCCACACAAATCTAGCATCGCTGGTGTCTCAATCAAACTAGTGCAGTCGTCGTGGTGCTGGCCGAGCCAAGCGTGTCGCTGGCGGTTCTTGTGTTGGCGGTGGCTGCGGCCGGAAGCGTCGCTGCCGCGTGAGCGGTGCTGCACGCGAGCTGCTTTCGTCTCCTCTCCCCAGTTGAACTTGCGTCCTCCATTGCTATGTTCATACTAGCTCGGCGCCCAGCTCCAAAGTGCGTCCGCATAAGGCTGAAGCTTGACACATGCACCATTGAATTGCCTACAGCTGAGAATGGGAGAGAAGCCGTAAATTGTTTTTGAGAATGAGAGGAGCAGCCGTAGATTGTTTTTCCTTTTCTTTTATCGTGACTTTGATACTTCCTTCATTGGATACGCGTATGAGGTGATCGCTGCTAATTTTTGACAAGCAACCGCAGAATAAAGTGAGTTTTGGTGTAGCGTTCAGAAAAATCAGTTATGAATCCTAATCAGTCAATGGTTGTTGTGCTATTTTGATTTATTGATGATGTATTCATTTTCATCTTGACATTTTTTTTCTTGGATGTAACTGCATTAGATGAGTATTTTCTAAAATTTGGTAAGGACCAAAAGGGGGGTGATAGAGCTAAAACTCACCACATCAATTGCAGGGTGACCTTACTCAGCCAAGTCAGGCAACCAAACACAAGCTTGCACTAGCCAAAAATTACCTATACACCCAACCAAACATGTGCTCTTTTCTGTTTCTTGTATTTGACTAGACTGGCTTGGGCTGGCCTGGATGAGATCCTATGCAGGGCTTAGCTAGGCCACCTAACCAATGGCGGAGCTTGGGGGGGGGGGGGGGGGGGGGGGCGGCAGGGGCCATGGCCCCCCCTAACTTCGATGCAGCCCTTCTACCCTGCAGTCGTTGGCCCCCCCAATTTTTCCTCAAAGCGGCAGTTCAGTTGCGCTCGTGCCACCATTGACGGCCAACAGGAGCCTCGATACGAAGGAAAAAGAAAACGAAGGAAGAGGAGGCCTGCCTGACTAGCAACCTTTATGGGCTGTGGACTGGATTTTCTGGGCTCTCACCTTAGCCCATAGTTGGATAGCAGTCTGTAGAAGAGAAGGCCTGCCTGACCAAACGTCGTATGCCTCGCACGTTCGACCTGCCACCGCGCCTCACCTCGCCTCCATAACTAGAGCCAGATTGTAGCCTCAGGGAATCGGAACTTGGTTGAGTGCCGCTTTTGAGGAGCATGGACGAACCAGCTGGTCCCTTCTTCCTCTTCCTACATCTGATTTGTGCAAACTCCAGTGCTCCAATTGCCGGCGACAAATTCCTGTGTAGGTCATGTAGTCTACGACTGCAGGAGCTAGTGAATTTGAGCGCAGATGAGTGCAAGCATCCACGCAATCCCCATCACAAAAGGGTCTGAAATCATCCCATTATTAGGGCTTGTTTGGTAGGGATTCTAAAAGTGCTTCTGCTCTAGATTCTTAGAGAAGCTTGTCAAAGGGTTTAAACCAAAACAGATTCTGCTTCTCTCATCAAGCACTTCTCAATTTTGTACTAGAATCCAGAATCCACAAAAACATTGCTTCTCATGACTTTTCTACTGATCATTGTATTAGAATCCATAAGAGAAGCTATTTTGCCAAACAATTTGAAAAGTGCTTCTTGCATATAAACTGCTTTTTTAGAGAAGCTATTTTCTAAAGAAGCTGTTTTTGTAGAGAATCTATTTTCTTGAGAATCCATGCCAAACAAGCCCTTAATCAGTATGTGGTGTTCACGGTAGGCTGAACAGGCAAGCTCAGCAAAACTGGCAAGCTGAGCTACCAAACTCAGTCGTACTCTCAGGCACAGCAGCCAAGACATGTAAGCAAGCCATAATTTCTTCTTCCCCCAGTTGTATATGTACTAGTTGTCATAACTAGTACAAACAATATGATATATGATTGAAACTTGTAGGATAATTAAATCTTTGCGCAATCTATGTCCATATTTTTTAAGAAAATCAAGGAACCAAAAGATGGTGTATGTGAACTTAAATTTTTGATGGAGTTTGTCCGCCCCCCCCTTAATTTCGTGTCCAGCTCCGCCACTGCACCTAACCAAACACACCCTATAATCCCTCCAGCCACATTGCTTGACATAATGCACGGTCTTCAAAGCTTATCACATATATGCCCAAGTCATCTAGAGAAACTGTATAATGAATTGTAGGCTGCGATATGTGACAACACATCTAGAGAAGGAACTGACAGAAGTAATAAAACACGCATGCCACTAAGGCACGCAGAAAACATCACATATATGCCCATTAGTTAATACGCTTAATAAGTGGCTACCAATCAAAAGGGGCATCCATCAAAATTTTCACTTCATATTTTCTGCGATTTATAAATGTCAAATCAATAAGGAAATCTCTCCAAATGTATTCCTGAATTGAAAAATATTGATCTATCAAGTCAGAAAAAATGGATGACCCATGGATCCAACGTTATTGCTGCACATAGAGATCTGAAGAGGACATGAAGGTGGACAAGGAGAAATTTTAAACATTTACTGCTGATTTATGTTTTGGTTGCGGAGGCGGGTTTAGCGTTTTATTGCCAGCGGTGTAGCACCTAAAGCATCCTGCATGTCTGCATGATAGAAGGAATGTTACAATTGAGCTACCATATATTGAAAATATTTCTCAGTAATATTTGTAATAGATATTGTTTCTTCTTTTACACCAATCCTGCAATAGCATGTGATTGAATACTTTTTAATAAAACTTGTGTAAACACACAGGTGATATGTTGACAGAAGAGCAAAATGAACTTATTGAATCAGCTGCCGAGATGCTTTATGGATTGATTCATGTTCGGTATATTCTTACAAGCAAAGGATTGGCTGCCATGGTGACTCCCGCCCTCCCTCTGAATGTGCGCGCGTGCGCAGTTCTTGTTATTTTTCATTTTGGAATAATGAATTACTAGTTAAGATATCATCACATATGCTTGTGCAGTTGGATAAGTACAAGAGCTATGACTTTGGCAGATGCCCTCGAGTGTATTGCAGTGCTCAACCATGTCTTCCAGTTGGGCTATCGGATGTTCCTCGTTCTAGTACTGTTAAGATTTACTGCCCTAGATGTGAGGATATCTACCATCCAAGATCCAAATATCAAGACAGTATCCTTTCGTTTGCTGTGATCTCTTAAATTGTTTTGTGAAAAGTGTTTATTGCTAATATATTGACTTGGGAATCTGCTGACATGTTCCTAGACATTAGAGCTGTAGAATTGCACCTTATTTATTCTGATTCTGTGTTTTTTTTTTTTACCTTGCAGTACTTTGCTTAGCTAGAATGATGCACTCACTAGTACCACACAAAGCTATACATTTCATGGAAGTAAATCTGGCATGGAACAGTAGCTGGGCAAATTCTTAGGAAAATAATATAAAAGTTCCACATTGCTTGGCATTCTAAAGTTACTTCTGGTATGCTTCGCCATGTTTACTTTTATTTCATCATATACATCTAGTTCATCTTAAAGTTGTCAAAGTAATCCAGAGCAGCTACAAAAAATGTGAATAAAAAAAGAAAAACAGAATATGTTACACATGTTAAAAATGAATTTGAACTGTCAGAAAAGAAGGCTTAGTTTATTTCTGCACTTTGTTTCAAGACACATGTTAGGTTTGCATACACTTTTCTTGACCTGTGATCTAGACATAGATGGAACTTACTTTGGGACAACATTTCCTCACTTGTTCCTGATGACGCACCCGCACTTAAAGCCTCAGAAGCCTTCGCAGCAATACGTCCCCAGGGTATTCGGGTTCAAAATTCATAAGCCGTGACAAATTTGAAAGATGAAGGTGTAAAGATTCATCTACAATGCATATCACTGGGAGCTGCTGATCCGCTTCGTTCAAATGGTGTACCGTGGCTCCTGAATGTCTACATACCTCTGGATCGCACCTGACCATAGCTGACCTACCTTGTATCGAAGATCTTCTTCAGATGATCTGGTTTGATGCTTGTATTTTGTTTAGCTAGACCATCATCCATTCTTTAAAAAAGAAAAAAAAGGTCTTGTATTTGAATTTCACATTTACTGAAGAGAAGGACGTGTAACTGTGTGATGCTCTTGTTGCTTTTTTTTTTCACTTCGCAGGAACATTGACAATCAAAGATATACACGCAATATTGTTGTTGTATTCCCATTTTTTATATTGATTTTTATTGTATCGGATGGCTATATTGGTTGCATTTCTCAGATTTTTTGCGACTAAACCGTGCAAAAAAGTTAACTACGACACATCATCAGCGAGGCTTTAACTGGAAAACCAAATACTCGGAAGAAAGCAATCTCTTCCAGCCATTGGAGGCACGGCAGAAATCAATGGATCACGACAACTAAATAGGCTGTCTAGTTCAGAAACTTCGACAAGTTCTTATGTAGTAATAATTCAAATAAATAGCAGCAAAAACCCTGCACCTGCTCCCTGACCTGATCAGAAGCACACTCCCGGGCATCTGAAATACTGCATGCTGTTTTTTTCGCGGATTTCATCCACTGCGGAGTCACCCCTCTCCACTCTAATCGACTCTAGCATGCTCCTCAGAACCTCAGACGCAAGGCTGTCGTCCAGGGGATGGTGTCCGGTCAGTTCTGCCTTGCCATTGCGGTCCTGCAGTAACTCTCCTATCTCTGTCAGCGAGATCACGTCTTCTAGTATGAACTTGGCAAATATTCGTCCCAGGAACTCAGTCGCCTTTGGAGCATCGGTCACAGCATCTTCCAAGGTGGATAGAACATGTTGGAACCTGGCAAAAGAGGCAGGCGAGTTATTAGTGCCTTTTGACACCAAGACACCAGAATTATAAAGAACCTTGATTATATGGAAATGCGCCATACCCCTGGAGTAGCTGCTTCTGGTTCAGCAATTTCTCTTCAGATTTACACAAGTGCACCAAAAGTTTGGCCAAGAGTTCTCTTTCCAGGTCTTTTCTTTCAAACGAGTCATTAATCCAGAGTGACACCAGTGAAGGGTAGAAGCTGGGAGCATTCAGTTCTTTCATGCATAGAGCTACCTCCTCCTCATCTTTAGCACTGGGCACACCAAATATTATGTTAGTGTAAAGCTAATAAATTGTTACATGCGACTACATATCCTTCATTTGGCCAATCGGTTTCCCAGAAGCAGAAAGTATGTTATTAATAGGCAGTCCCATGCACATTGCTTTATTTGTTGGCATTTTGTGTCATGGCATATAAAAATTTATTCTGAGAATTTAAACTAATGCATATACAAACACATGATATAAAAGATGACGAACCATGGCTGAAAAATACCGTCACCCGATGGAATAAATATAAGAGTAAATCTTTTGTGTGGTGGAATACCATCATCAAAGGGCTTAGTAATAAAAGATGACGAACCATGGCTGAAAAATACCATCACCCGATGGAATAAATATAAGAGTAAACCTTTTGTGTGGTGGAACACCATCACCAAAGGGCTTAGTAATAAGTTCAAATACGGCAAAAAGAAAATCTTCACTTCAAATATATAAACTAACATTGTTGAATGCCATGTAATTGGAGTTCAGCCTTTTTCCTTCAAAACGTAAAGGTCAATAGCTATACTTTATTCTTATGTACTATCATATTCCCAGGAAAATTAACAAAAAATTCTAAAACTTCCAGTGAAAAAAACTGAACTGAAGTGCTAAGGTGGTAAGAATAGATGGGGAATTACTTTTCAGCACATATTTCATAATAAATGGTCAAGTAGTTAAGAATATAGCATCTAGCAACATATAAAAAAAGCATGACACATGAAAGCTTGCCTGTAAAATTCTTTGATAGTTAATATTGATTTTTCTTGAAGAACATCATCAGGGAATGTTTGTGCTTCAGCACACACACCCTTGCTGATCATGGAAGATGTATGCGCTTGGCTGGCAGTCGACAGTGCAGGCGATCCTTGATCTGTTGCTCCCCAGGATTGATTTATAGGAGTATCAGCACCGGCTTTGAAGTTTGTTCTGTTTCTAGCTGCTCTGGTAACTGAACCTTCTGTCGAGTTTAGTGATGTTTGACCATGATGAACGTTCAAAGGAACTTCTGGCAAAATGTCATTAGAAACAGGTGGCTTCCCACAAAGCGACATCTCTCTTCCCAAGTGACCCTGAGGACCAAGGCGAATGGATTTATCAGCACGCCTTTGATGGAGTGGAACTGGCAAGGCTTTATTTGAACGCTGACATCTAGCATCCAGATTAACATTCTGGGATCCATATGTACGAACTTGAGAAGATCCACGAGGAGCCAATGCGGAAGATTCAGACATGTTATTATCTGATGGAGGTCCTGCTCTTGTCCCAGAGCTAATTCTGGTAACAGATGAGTTATAGCTAGGAGAACCAAACCTAGTTGACTGGCCCAACTTCTGTTTTACTGCATCCCTGCGGACCTCCTCGATCTTTTTTGGCCCTTCCACTTTCCTTCTGTGCCTCCACTTGTTTCTTCTAAGGTCAATCACATCTACCAGCATAAATCTCATACGGGATGATAACTTACAATTTTGTGACAGCTTCTGCATAATGTCAAAATAAAAATCCATATGCACCTTTGCCCTGGGATGATCTATCATTTCCCCTATTGTGCTCATCAGTTTGCACAGAGCCTCTAGGTCTTCTTCGTCTGGGTTTTGATACTCGCCTAGCAGTTTATTTATGCATTCATGCATTATTCTCTCAGTCAGCATTTTCTTTTTATACAATTCACCAATTAATCGAATATTTCCTAGCATGCGTCTCCGTGCTCGAATCCGTTTCTCCTCTCTCTCCCCTTCGGATTGTTTAGTTGCTCCTTCTTCTTCAGATTTGTCTGCTTCAGCTTGCTCTCTCTCCCCTCTTTCAAATTCTTCTTGGCATTTATTTAAAAGCAGTCGTTTGAAAGTGATTTTCTCATCATCCTTGACAAAATTTGGTAGGTCACCAGCCAATCGGAAACAGAAACTGGCATACATCTCACAAAAGGTGGGTTCCATCAAAGCTTTGTCAAATATCTGAGAAATGACACCAGTAAGAGTGACTACATTATCGATATTCAACCCCTTAACCTGCGCAAAAAGTTTTTCAAAATTTTGGGGGGTCAACTTATTCAGAATAGCTTTCAGCTGCCTTTGTTTTGACTCCTCCTCATCAGATACCTTACCAATTTCATATTTTTTCTCAGCTTTGTGCATAAGTGGCGTAGACGGTGATGAAATACCGTGCACATTAGTTCTATGCTGCCACCTCTCATCAACAGTACCATGTAACATGCTGCGTTGAGAAACTACTTCTTTCATAGCTCTGGAGAGCATTTCACCACTATACTGGTTAAATGGATGGTTTTGCTTAGGACTTCTAGTAACTCCGTGCCCAAAACGCTGTATGGCATCCCAACTAGACAAGGCAGGTTGATTGACTGAATCACATCCAGAAGCAGAAATAAACTTCCCAGCCATATGACGATAACCTCGAGAACCTTGATCTCTTATCCTTCCATGTATTGGATTAAGTTCACTATTGGCAATGAATGGAGTCCCGGCATGTACATTCAATACTGTTTGAGAAATATCGGATCCTATCTTGAAACCTGCAGGAAGATGGATGCAGCTCTGTGCAAATGTTAAGAGAAAATCCCGTGAATACTTCTTGTGATCCAAGTCATCTTTATCTTTGTTTACCTCCGGTACGCTGTTAGAATATATACACCCGAATATTTCCAAATTTTCAGTAGAGTTTTCAGTCGCATCTTCCCAGTCGATCAAGTCAGTTCTGTTTGGGCTATCATCCCCACCAGTTGAAATCTCCGTTTGAGCATCTAATGTACAGCTCTTTACGTTAGTTTGATAGGAGCTATGGACTTCATTTGATGTATTAAATATCTCTGTCTCATTCAGGGAACTGAATGCATAATCAAGATCAGAATACCTTTGTCCACTGGCCTTAGGAAGCGTCTCCTTTTGCCTTTTTCTTCGTCCACAAGTACTTTTGGCCTTGGTTGATTCCAAAGCGGAGCTTTTTGTTTCAACTACTGAAGCAGACGCAGTGGATGAAGAATTTGATATATCTGAATCAATACTTTCCTGTTCAATTTTCTTCCCAGAGATCATTGAATGAGAAACAATGGCTTCATTCTTGACATGCCTTGCAGAGTCTACCGCACAGTCTGTATTTTGTGCATCTGATGGAGGACGCTTATTTTCACTTGATGTTTCGAGATCGTCAATGGATATGGTGGGGTGCGGACCATCTGATTCATGGCGTGCTTGGATTCTTACCGATTCAGAAACATCAGTGTCATCCTCCAATCCACAGGCAGCGCTCACGTCAGCCTTTGACTTGGAGCGGCACATCACTTTATCATTTACAACATGTCCTTCTATCATAAAATCCTGGTTTTCTAGTGAAACTGAACCACTAACTTCAGAGTTTTTCTCAAGACAGGGAAAGGTATTAACTCTTTCCGTCTTAAGACATTCTGTGAATGTACTACTTCCTGCAGATTTTGGTGACAGCATTTCTTGTGTATATATAAGTGGAGGCTTCCCCAAAATGCTACTACTATCATGTTTAGAATTCCTGTCAGGCGGTGATGCCCCATCAGTAGTAGAAACAAATGACGTTGCGGTCAAAATGGAACTATCTGTTCTGTTAGAAGCCTTAGTATGAGATGAATCGCATTTTGCATGGGATGATGAGGTTGTTGGAACCACTGGTGATTCTTCCATCTCAGTACATCTTGAAGTAGATGCCAAAGGCAAGTTACTGGTTGAGATATTTTGAGGGCCTGCATTTCTTGTTATATGATCTGCTGAAGCTTCTACACCCCGTGCCTGCTGGGTTGGAACTGTCTGATATATCGAATTATAACCGGCATCAGAACTTGCAGCCGGAACTTTGGGATTGCCTTCAGAATCTAATTTGCATGTGTAAGAGAAGTTTCAAGACAAATCTTCCATTCATTTTGCTGACTGGACATGTAAGATTCACTAGAGTACCTTGATGTGTGAGTTTCTGCCCCACAAATCCTTATGCTTGTTTCAGACGAGACCTCATTCTTTTCAGTAGGTAAAGCAATAGGCGACTTTGGTTCGATTTGAACTGGAGCAGATAAGCTTGATGGAAGTGAGCCTTTGAAACTGGATACTTCTGAAGCCAGATGCAAATTGGACAGTGGCGTGGAACTAGCATCAAGCCAAGGGTTCGGCATCGGAGGTTTAATGGAAGTAATTGGCAGGTTGCTATTAGTGGAACCAAAACTATGCATTGGGGGCTGCATTTTGGACGAAAGTTGCTTTGCTGCAAGAGGGGCACTATTGGTGTTGGGAAGATAGAGTGGTGCTGAATTGTATGTGCCTGGTCTAGGATAATACATCTTCTGAAGTGGAGGATATGTTTGGACAGGCTGATGGAGCTGGTTTGTACTATGCAATGGCATCTGCCCAGAAGCAGGAACACCAATAAAGGAGTGACCACGTCTATCCAGCATCAGCTCTTCGTGTGTTTCTGGATGTGTTATTTTTATAGTTCTTTTATTTTCATCAGCACTTCTAGGCTGCTGCTGAGATAACTCTTGTGCAATCCTCATGTTGCCAAATTGAGGAAGGTGACAATTTACTGGAGGGGCACATCCAAAGCCTTGTCCTTGTTGAATGAATGTTTGCTGATGCAATGCACGAGGCTGAGCACCATGAGCAAACAAAGGTTGCATGTGAGGTGCATTACTCAAAGGGAGAGCCATTTTCATGGGCAAGGAGCTGGCTACAGAACCAATAGACTGCATTTGCAAACCTGGGCCCCTAAATTCAACAGGTACCTGAGTCTGTTTCTGCTGGAAAGCCATAGGCAGTGGTCTCCCATGTATTGGATGCATAAATGGAGGTGGTGCCATGTTGGGAGTATTTGAAGCTGGAATCTGCACACTTATCTTGGGCTTGGTGGCAGGATATTTGTATACAGTGTCCAATCGGCTAGCACTGACCATATCTTTTCTTTCTTCTTGATTTTGGGACTGCTGGTGGGTTCGAGAAGATAGAGTTCTGGCCAACACCTTGCATGAATCCATACCCACCTGTAAGCATCCAAATTATAATTAAGTTATATAAAAGGTAGCAATCCACTAAAAGCGAGTAAGATAAGATACTAACTTTGCTAGGTGGAGCTAGCGAATTCAGCACTCGTGTTTCATGCAATTCAGAAACAGGCACATTCTCGTATTTGTCAGTCAAATCAGTTCGTCCACCAATAACCATGCCATCTGTTGCTTCATGCTTTCGCTGCTCTTGGTCAGGAGACGAGGAAACAATATTAGTCTTGTCAGATAATCCATGATGGTCCTGAAATAGTTAAATATACAGGTAAGTGTAATATAGAAGTACAAAGGATGTACAGAAATATATACTCCCTCCGTTTTTAATTATGTGACACCGTTGACTTTTTTGTTACTTTGACCATTCGTCTTATTCATAAATATTTACGCAAATAGCTAAATGTTTAAGTTAATCTTAAAGTGCTTTTGATGATAGATTCAACAATATACATTTTACGTTAAGCAACTAATTATTTTCACATATATTGTTGGTCAAAATTCAATAAAAAAATCAACGGCGCCATATAATTAAAAACGGAGGGAGTAGGATACTTGTAACAACTCACTTACAAAACGATAAGCATGATGGCCCAAAGATACAAGCATCTACATGGATACACAAAAGAACGATAATTTACATCAATGTGGTATTACAGTATGTGTACAGATTACAGAAGTATGCAATTTTCATATTTTAGTTCATGGAACAATTCTATTTCCAGTTTTTGACATCCAAGCACCCTGGTTTTCCCAATTAGAAAGTTCAAATATTAAAAGCATTGAAAGATATACACTATCCAAAGGACGATCAAATAGTATACTCAAAGATGATGTCTCAATATTGTAACAAAAAGAGTCCTAAATAAACTCATTCAGAGAAGTAAAACCATGAAAAATCAGCAGACCTTTTCATGTTGCTTCGGATTCAGATCTGAAGGGGCTGAGGATGTGCAGGCAGTACACTGCAAGATGATTGCCATGAAGTGTTAGCCAATGCAATTCTTCAGGGAGAAAATTATAAAGCAGTCGTGATTGAATGCGGATGGCATACTTGTTTGTCGATAGTCCCTGGGCTAAAAGTTCCAAACTGAAGAGTGAATGCAGTGGATGAATATCCTGGGGCAAGCATGCATCATCAGAATTCAGAAGAGACATTTTCTTATTCAACATTGCAATGATCTGAAATGGAACTAGAGAGCATGCTATTACAATCATGTTATGCCCAAAAGTTTTGAGCAAGGGAATAACCTTTTGAGGAATTTGCTGCCCAGGTTCCTTCTGCAGAGGCTGAGCTTAGGACATCACTCTGAGCAGGCACATTGGAAGGTTTCACATTATCCAGTGACCCGAAAGACACTAGAAAAAGAGACCATCAGACAGTTTCGCGCGCTAAGATAAGAAAGGAAGCTAGAAAAAAGAGTTAACACTCGTGATTCGCTACAAGTAAGATCTATTTTTTTTTAAAGAACAAATGTGAGATCAAGATCTTATCAATACAGCTAAACGTACCACCGAATAAAAGGTCCATAGTCCATACTCAGGGTTTAGATAGGAAACATCATAGGTAATAAAGCAATAAAGATCTCATGTGGCAACACGACATAATGGCATGACGGGGACTCTTCTGTGCATGTGTCCATACATCCAGGCTAAGGAACGGCACAATCACAATAAAACAATTTTGAAGGGAAGGTACAATCACAAAATTGCATTTAGCACAAGAGGTCAAACCTTTGCTCACTGGCTCTGTGTGACCACCACCACCAGCAGCACTCGCGGCAGGAGTGTGGCTAATGGCATTACCCTGAGTCAGCGCACCGGCCGGCGACCTCGGCCTGTACTGCTGCTGCACACTCCCGGGCCTCCCACTGCAAATGCAGTTGGCAAACCAAAGTCATACATAAACACCCTAATTAACACGGTAAATCTTGTAAATTATAGAGCCTGCACATAAATGACGAGTCTCACCTCCGGTAGGGAGGTGACCGCGGCCGCGCAGCAGGAGCCGCGCTCCCGCGGGCACCGGAGACGACCCAATGGTGCGTGCTGCTGCCACTTCCGCGGCCAGGCCTTCGGGCGGCGTTGGTGTTATCGTTGAAGCGATCCGACCTAAACTGGTTCCTGTACATATATCTCAGCTCCAATTCGACGCTGCGCCCAAACGAAATTTTGAAGCTTTCGTCACAATGGATCACCGGCTAGGGTTGAGTTACAACCAATTAGGAGATGGTAAAATTCAGGAATAATTTTCTTAAACCAAACAATTCAAAGACTAATCGCCATAACTGGACCACATTAGCGCGAAATCGCCTCAGAAAAAATGAGGAAAAACACAATTTGTGGAGATGATCGCGCAGCAACACCATGATTATGCATGATCAAATAGAATTTTCGAAAATGCAGCAAAAATCAGCCAACAATGCAGAAAACTTGCAAGTTTAGTGATAGATTAGGCTGCTAAAACCGCCCCAAAATAAATGAAAAAGACGAAGAGGACCCAAAGGGGAAATATCGTGGGAAATGTAAAAAATTGAAACAAACCCAATCCGGTGGTCGGGGTTTAGAGTTAGTACCGGAGCCCGGTGCTGAGACTGAACGGAATCGGATGCTGGAGTCTGGAGCGAGGAAGCCGAGGAGGCCGGGCAAATTTGGAGGGAAGGAAGGGTGGGAGGAGACGACAAGTGGGAGGTGGTGACGCGTGTTAAGGGCGGCGCTTAACAACCTGCGCCAGGATTAGCAGCGGGAGATTAGTGGATGGGGTTTAAGCGTTAACCGCTCTGGCTGAGAGTATCTGCAGCTACTGATAAAGTGCCACCCCCTATATCGGATCCAAACTTTTTATCTTCTTTTGTGCACAACCAATCGTGAGAAAACACGCATATGACAAGATTAACAACATAATCCCCGGAGGAAAATACAGCATCTATGAAATGATAGCTTGAAGCAAGCCTGAAGCTCAAACTCTCCAGCTATTGTTTCTTTTTTTCTTTGTAAAAGAGAATTTCATCGGTCTTATGCGAAAGGGAACTATACAACTTCAACTCCATTATGAAAGACAAGAAATATTGAAAGTGCCACAAATTTTACCATTTAGTATTACCATTTCAGCCTGGCGACGAACGAGAACTCTGATCTAAATGAACACGACCATCTCACAATCACCATCATCATTCTCATCTTCGACGAAAAAAAAATAAAATACATCCGTTTTACAAAAGAAGGGTAGTCTCCTAACCTTTCACATGCAAATACAATTAACTTACCGAGCCCATCACGGAACTCACAACCACCTCCTTCATCAGATTTATCGTGGGAAAACACAAACCCGATAAACATCCAAATAGATGTCACCAGTAACCAAACTATCAGTGGCCCCACAACCATGGTCAAAAAACCACAACTAGATAAAGAAGAGGATAGAATACTTTGTTCATGGTCGGCTATGAAGCTTTCGCCTCACCATCTCCACTTGAACACCAAGCCCTCTAATTTTGTGCTAGGGAAGTTGACACTGGCACCGTCATTGCCGCCGACGCCGCCTCCTTCTCTAAACCCATCAGGGTGGCATCTAAACCTAACCCTAACTATAAAGCTAGTCCTCCTCACCAGATATAGAAACAAAGATATACTCCCTCCGTCCTAATACATTTTACACTTTTTCTCTAATCATGAGAATTAAAGATATGTAAAAAAAAAGTGGGTGCGCTTAAAACAAGGAAGAGACAGATAGAGATATATATGTATTGAAAAGAGCAAAATGTGCATTATGAAGTGAAAATGTCAATATTAGTTGGGAAAACACAAAAATGCTAGGATGCCAAATATTCTGAGACAGGGAAGTACCGACACCGTGCTTCTTTTCCTTTGGAGTTGTGATGTCAACATCTATTGGACTAATTATTATTTTGTAGTCCACACATGCCATATGAAAGTTTTATCATTGATGTCTTTGTTGGTTTGGCTGATGGCAACTATTTTGGATTTTACTACTAATTTGTTAGTAACACGTTTAGCCCGCAAAAATACACAACACATTAATATCGAGTGAAATAAGAAGTGGATACTAAATTTCGAGCCAACCTAGTACTTGACATACAGGCCCATATGGAATGATGGCAATCTTGATCTTGTTAATTAGTAATATGATTCACCCCTTGTAATATGATGCATGTAAACCTCTTTTTTTGGCATCAGGGTTTTGTAGCAAGGTATATCAACTTGAAAATTGTGTATCTTGCGCCTCTAATTAAAATATATAATGGGATATCTTTCTCTCAAAAAGTTTGCTTCTCTGGGTGGATGTAAACCAACAAGGCGAAACCATAATCAAAGCCATTATTGAATTTTTTTCTAAGTCTTATTGTTGGCTATACAGAACTGATTTAAAAAGTAGAGAACCTTAAAAAAAAATTAGAGCAACTTAAAAAAAACTTATCCAAATCTCGGTGCCTTCGGCCCATTATCAAACGAGGCGGAAATTGGCATCCTATGTCCGGAAGTCGATGGTTTTTCCTAGAGTCTTACAAACTCTAAATATTTTAAGTGCAAGATCAGTCGTAAGAAAAACATAGATTGTAATTTACATATAATGCTAAGCAAAACTTGAGGCGGGTTTTTGAAGTGATAAAATATTTTTGAGGAGAACAAGTGATAAAATATGAATTAACAGAGAACGACAGTACAATCTGCTTCTTGGATTATATGGCCCCATTATTGACATCTACATGCATCAAATTTTGAGCGATCTAACTAGCTTTATTCACTAATGATGTATAATAAGTGCAACTCCCCTTGAGAATTAGATGCATATATTCAATGGCGGCTCATTGGTGCGATATAGTGGATCTCAACACCTCATTTCTTTTAAGAGATGTTCAGTAGGTAAACTCATTACACATACAATGCTTTACAAGTTGCGAGCCAGTCAACATTAAATATAATTTAAGAAGAAAGATTGTTGCAGTATCATGGTATCTTTCTCTTTAAGACACTGCCATTACATTTACTTCAATTTGTAGCATCTTTGTACATTATGTGATTAACTTGAAGACGATGTTACAATTTTTTCCCCTGAAAGATCGAGATGTTACAAATTGGAGGCTCTCACGTCCACATCTTTTCTTATGCTGTTTCCTTTTGGTTCAACCTTGGAGCTGAAATTGATTTCTATTTTCATGTACTGCTATGAAAATGATTCATAAGAACAACATTTAACTCACTTGCAATCTTATTATGCAATGTAATATCTTCATCGAAACCTTATATTGAATGTGATAGATATATTATTTGCTGCTACTGTTACAAAAGCGCTGCTACTGCTATACTGGGTCTGACTCTAAACTTGCCATAAGAATTTTTAAGCGCATGGCTACCTGTGGGATACACATCCACACAAGATCAACATAATCTTGTGTGAAGGATGAGGGGAACATTGAATTTCAAGAGCAACTTATAGGTATATGAAAACAAATAATGCGTAAAGAAGTTCTCAATAGTGAGAGTATTTCTTTTTCCACAGCTTCCAGTGATCTTAATATGGTGATAATGTTTTCTATCCCTAGCTTCCAGTGATCTTATAAGAGAAGAGAGATATATAACCATTTAAAGGTTGGCAAAATTGTCTGAGACACACTAAGAAATGGTGGCTTCGTCCGCAACACACCAACAAAGTCAAAATTGTCTGCAACACACTACAATTTTGAAAACCCTTGTCTCTGACACACTATTACAATTTTGTAATTGTTTTCAATTTTGTTATCTCAATTCATAAGATACATTAGAATTTGAAACTTGGTACCAATGTACATTGTTGCATTATCTATCATTAGAAAATGGAGACATATTTTTTTTCATTGTTTGCATCGCTTGCTCATTGTTTTAATATTTAATTTGTCGATCAAATCATGCAAACAATCGAAAAAAATCAGGCTTCATTTTTTAATGATAGACAATGCAACAATGTACATTGGTGTAAAGTTTCAAATTCTAATGTATCTTATGAATCGAGATAAAAAAGTTGAAAACAATTGTAAAATAGTAATAGTGTGTCACAGACAAGAGTTTTCAAAATCGTAGTGTGTTGCAGACAATTTCGACTTTGTTGGTGTGCTGCAGACGAAGCCACCATTTCTTAGTGTGTCTCAGGCAATTTTGCCTTAAAGGTTTGCTCTCCATGCATCTAATAAAGATATGGCGATGTATCTTTATATTTTAATGTAGGGAAAATCCATTCTACTACATATTTTTGTTAACTTTATGTATTTACAATACGAGTGTTTGGTGGGTGTACATTTACAACATGGTGAAACCTGAACCTAAATCACTTTGGCATTTGCTACAAGTTAAATTGTTGGATATATTATATAAGCTAGCACCAAGAAAAAATAGGACGGTTCAGAAAGAGCTACACAACGACAATTAGCTGGATTAGAGGTCTGAGATTCATCTCTACTACTGCTGAAATACACGAATACGTCCGAGAACCTTATGACAAGTCCAACTATGGCAAGACCAAAGAGACACAATATCCTGGAGGGGGACTCCACTTGGAGTCTATACCTCTGCCTCGGCCTACGACATGCAATTCATAGTTACCCATTCTCCTATGCCAATAAGTGGTGTATGGAAAGCTAAGTGACCCTCTTTGCTTGGACCGTGATGCATGAAAAAATCCAAACCGCCAATAATCTGGAGAGAAAAGGATGGAGCCAAAGTGCCTTATGTAGCCTATGCAGTGCTCAGCAAAAAGGCCCCAATCACCAACTAATACACTGCAATTTTGCACAACAAGTCATGCAACTTGTCTGTAGTTGGACGCATTTTGCAGGTTATCATACACCAAGCAATGCAGACAGCCAGTGTGTAGCCTCCTTGTTCCTTTGTTCTTCTCCACCATCTCTTGTAGCCATTGATATTTTTCTACCAGTCGCGGGCTTGCTTACGTCAGCGACACTGAAGTGTCATCTGAGCCCATTGTAGCCCGTTTCCAGCCCAAACATGTCCAGAGTATAAAAGCAGCACAAGCCACCTGCACCTTATCCCTTCACCGCACAACCCTCTCCTCTCCTTTTCCTTTGGCTGCGCCGTGCTCTCCTCTTCCTCTCCCTCCCTCTCCGCCGCAACGGAGTCGCTCTCCTCTCCTCCGCCCCGGCCGGCCCCCCTCCTCAACCCCGGCCAGCGCGCCTCCTCCTCCTCAACCCTGGCCGGCGCGCCTCCTCCTCCTCAACCCCGGCTCGCTGCCTCTCCTCCCCCACGCCCCCACCTCTCCCTCCAGCGGATCTGGAGGAGGCTCCGCTCGCGTCGGCGGCTCCGAGGCGCGGGGACGGCGGCTCCGGGGCGCAGCGGCGTCGGATTCGACGCGGGGACGGCGGCTCCGGGGCGCGGCGGCGGCGCGGCCCCCCTCCCTCGGTGCCGGCACGGCGGCGACAAGTCCGCGCAGATCTCGGGGCGCTGCTCGGCTCCTGTTCTGGACGCGACTGGATCTGCTGCGGCGAGGCGCGGTGGTCGGTGGCTGGCAACCGACGTCGGGGTTCTGGTGGCGCGGCGGCGGCCGACGTCGGCTAGGGTTCCGCCAGCGCGATGCCGGGGCGGCGCGATGCTAGGGCGGGTTGGGCTTGGCCCAGCCCGTCTTCCTTTTTTTTATTTCCTGTGATGGCTAGCAGTGGCGGACGGACCCGTCTGCCATTGCTGTTTTCTTTTTAGCAGTGGCGCAAACGCACTCGCGGGCGCTTTGGCCGCCACCGCAGGCCAAAAACGACCGCCACCGAAGGCCTTCATTGTACTAGTGGTCGCGTTACTAGCCAAGGAAGAAAATGACATGTACCTCAAAGCTCATGGAATATCTGTTGGGAGGGAGCAGAGTCAGGGCACATATGAAGTGACCTGAATGTTGCATCCAGTTTCTATAGCTTCAGTCAACTTCTAGCTTGCCCATCCTTCCCTTTTTTTTTCATATAAAATACAAACCAAAACGGAAAAAATGCAGAGAAGAAATGACACTTTGATGTGGCACCCCTCAAACTTTCTTAACTTTGAAAAAAAAAATAGATCACTTGCTCCAAATATAATGTGCTTGCAGGAGGTTAAAGATGATGTGCCACATCGCAGTTCCATATAAAATACAAACCAGCATGCGGCACCCCTCAAACTTTCTTAACTTTGAAACTGAATGCTCGTTGTTGTTTTCACCGTATGCCTCCTCGGCAACCACCGGCACATCTTCCACTTGCTGCTGCATGTCAGCCTCCTCCATGACCATTGGTGGCTCCTCCACCTCTTGATGCTCCACAACATTCTCCTCCACAACCACCAGCACCTCCCCCACCTGCTGCTCCACGATGTCGACCTCCTCCTTCACCCCAACAGCAGCCATCGGTAGGGGCAATTGCCGCGGCACAATGATAAGTGGCCCCTCCTCCTCATAACCCGAGTCATCAGTAATGTCATCCTCTACAACCTCATCTTCTCCTGGGGAGTAGTCTTCATCGTTCTTGTCAAAGATGTCCACTTCCTCCTCCGAGTCACCCTCCTCCTCTCCCTCATCCTCTGAGGCACCTTCGTCCTCCGTTTCTTCTTCCTCACTCTGCCCTTGCACTGTTATCTCCGGTGGTGGCTGCTGCTCTCCAATCTCTTCATTCACTCCACTTTCACCTCCATACGCCTCTTGTTATGTGCAACATCTGCAGCTAGCTTCTTTGGTTGTGGTATAGCCACAAACTCCTTTGTCTTGTGTGTGATCTTGACTGCCGTTGTCTCCTGCGTAGCCTCGATGCACCTCTTTGCCTTCACTGTGGATTGGACGACTACTTTTGCATTGCGCACGGTCTCCAGAGATGACTTTCTCTTCTGCGGGCATAAAATCGAGGCCATCTTCTTCTTCTCCAAAGCCTCTGTCTTATGGTGAGCGGCCTTCTTCTTCTCTTGCACGCCCGAGACCATCTGCGCTGCTTTCTTCTCCTTCAATACCGAATGCTTCTTCTCCGCAGCCTTCGTCCTCTAGGCGCTTGACAAGTCCATATTCTCTTGCACGGCCTGCACCGTCGTCTTCTCTTTCAGGGTCTGCTTCTTGTTCCGTAGATCCCCCGTGTCACCTAAAAGAGAACCATGAAAGTGATTGAGATGCATGTGCAATCAAATAACATACATTGCACTGAGTCATAAGAATAGACTAATAGAAACCTTAACTTTAAGATAGACCTCTCCAACCATGCTAAGACCTACATACGTCCTCCAACACCTCTGCTACTGCTGGCGCAGCCCCAAAACCTCCTCATCCAATACCACCAGGTCTCTCACTCATCCCTCTTCTAGCTGCCCTCCCCACTCCTCCTAGCTAGCGCCATGCTTGCTCGATGTTGCAGTATCGCTTGATGAACGACAAGCGATGCAAGCAACAGGTGCACCAAAACCTCTGACTTGAACAATCACGGAAGGTGTGAAACGTGTCACCATATACGAAACAAGAAAAATGAACAAAACATTTCATCAATTCCCATCTCAATCTCCCCAGTCTTAACAAAACAAACTAAAGCCATATATGTTCAGATCAGATCAAGAAAAGTGTCGACACCACTAAGCACACAAAACAAACAAGAGCGTCCTACTGTTGAGCTGGGCAGAATGTGATGAAGTACTGCGAGCAGGTGAAGGCCTGCTGGGTCGTCGTACACGTGGCTGTATGCCACCTTGAACAACCAATCGAGTACTAGTACTCTGACGTTCCGATCGAGTGCCTCACACGCGCTTCGGCAGCTCGGGCGGGCACAACACGTTAACGTCCACGACACACATGGGGTACCCACACATCGCCAAGTTCACCCATTCGCCCGTCGCCTCTCGTTCATCATCACATCACCTACAGCTACGGGTTAATTTTTCGTCACCAGCTAGCGCCCCCATTCCCCACCACCACGACCAACACTCAATCCCTTTCACCATGGCTTGGGGAATTAATGAGAGCCTTCAATGCATCAAGGAGAGGTCCAAGAGATTATTGATCTCTTACCAGTGATCAAGAAGACTCTGCGCCACGGGGCCATAGTTGTGGGCAGTCGCTCGAAGACGGCTAGATCGGCGGCACGCTATGGAAATTGGATCAGAGGCGGCGATGACGATGGGGTTAGATGGGGATAGGTTTGGCGATGCGAAGGCTGGAGCTAAGGTTTATTCTGCCTGCCTAGGACGCCAGCGACGACCAGACATATGGAAAGCGTGAAGAGAGTGAGGGTCTTGCAGCCTTGTGAGACACGCGAGCCACGCCCTATTTCTTGCTGACATGTGGGGTTGGGCTGCTCGAGATATATCACGTCGTGAGTGACTAAGCGGCCGTGTTGGGGTTTGGCTGGGGTTGGAGAGCAGCGAGTTTCATCAGGGCAATGGACACTGGCCGCTCGTTTCTGTCGCCGTTTGTAATGGTGATGTCGTAGGTAGCGTGCAGACTACATGCATACAATCATGCTTGAACCCCCCCCCCCCCCCCCCCCCCACACACACACACAGAGTTTCGATCGGCCGTCACCACTCGTTATCATTCACATCTCACCTATGGCTACGGGTTCGTCGTTGCAGCGCACCTGTTCCCCACTACAATCTTATGGCGACTCGTCGTCACAGCTCCCGTTCCCCACCATTACGACTAACACCCGAATCCCTTTCAAGAGAAGATCTCTTACCGGTGGATCAAGAAGACTCTACAGCATGGGGCCGTAGTCGATGGCTGTGGCGCGAGGCTCGCTCTCAAGGGCTAGATCTGCGACGCGCGATGGCAGCTGTGGAGAGGCCGCACGAGTTAGTTAGACGGGGATCGGGTTGGCAACGAGCTCAAGGATTTTAATTCTGCCTGCCTGGCCATGATGCCAGCGAACGAGCAGAGGGCATGAAGGGGTCTCGGCAGCGAGTGAGACACGTGGGCCACGGCCTGTTTCTCACTGACATGTGGGGGTTGGGCTTCACGAGATGTACACTCCATTGGGTTTACCCAAGACATGAATTTTCAAGCGCAAGTGTGACACACACACACACACACACACACACATACACACACGCACGCATGCATGCATGAATTCATGTGTGCAAGTATAATTGTTGAGCACATCACACACATATGGATTGTCAAGAATAAAAGATGTACAGCTCACGGGTGACGGCATGATGGAGATGGGGAGGCGGCGGCGAGGGGGTTAGACTGGGATAGGGATGGTGACGAGCTCAAGAGTGACAGGGCAAGACGCCAGCGAACGAGCGGAAATGAAAAGCGTGAAGAGTGAAGGGATCTCGCAGCTCGTGAGACACGCGGGCCATGCCCTGTTTCTCACTGAAATGTGTGGGGTTAAACTGCACAAGATATAGACGGGACCGTCAGTCATTGACTGAGTTTACCCAATGTATCGTGAGCGGCCGTGTTGGTGTTTGGCCGGGGTTGCAGAGCGTCGAGTTTCACTAGGGCAGCGGACGTGAGATCACTCAACGCCACTGGCCACTGGGTTTTGTCGCCATTTGTAATGGTGATGTAACTTGCAGACTACACGCATACAATTACTATTTTGACAACTAATTATCCTTCTTTGAGGCCCCATATATATTTGATAAGTACTCTATCTGGCAAGCTATCTGATTTTCTCTTTAGTTGACGAAATTTTGGACTCTGGTATTTGATTAGGATTACTCAAATGAAATTCATGTACTAGTTCTTGAGCCATTCCTATTAATACGAGACTCCGCACAGCATGACTGACAAGCTAGCTGCCGTACGTCCTCTCATGCATTCTGAACATTTCAATATATAAAATTAGGGAAAATATTTTGTATGCCATTGGATTAAACTAAAATTGCTTTTATGCCATCTTGTTTGTTCTGTGTAAAACAAGAAACTCGACACATATGCAGACATATGTGCAAACAAAAGATAGATTACTCCAGTTCGCAATGCACGACTTGGCAAATAACAAGGAGAGAATCACTTAGATTTTATTCGATTACATTTCAGTCTATGCCAAACATATCAAAGCCTTCAATTTACTGAGATTCCCATTGAAGTTGAAGAATATAGTTTTACATCAAGTCAAAAAGAGAGAAGCAATTGCAAAACGTACACTCCTTTTCCGTGAGCGTAGGGTCCAGTCCTTAAAGTGGATTTTCTGAGCACATCTGAGCCATATGTTCCTCACATGTGTGGCTGAGATAGCATCCTCAGCTAGGATGTGCTCAGAATTTATTTATGCGTGCAGTCAATGTGACCGAACTTGACACATGAGCATCCATTCACTGCAGCATCAGTCCCTGCTTTCAAACCCCCGCCTGGTTTCCCCGCATCACCCGTGCGCCATGCCGGGGTCAAACATAAAGCCGCAAGCGGCCAACGCCTTCAGTTGGCTCGGCGGTGGCTCCTCCCTTCCGTTGATTAGTTGAACACATATGCATGAATCTCAATAAGGAAGAGAGAGAGAGAGAGAGAGAGAGAGAGAGAGAGCATGACATTGTGGATGAAGTGTCTAGCACATCAGACACACAAATGAATTTTCAGACACAACTGCCCCCCCCCCCCTCCCCCCCCCACACACACCCTCATACATCTGTGGCGCATGTCGTTTTTGGGCCCATATGAACTCGCTGAGCTGGACGCCAGTGCCCACCATGATTCTGGTGGCATTTGTGTCGTACCCCATTTCTGGAGCACTAGTGCTTACCGTATCAGTCCCTAGATCAGACGCTGATACAGACACTTACACAGAATATGATCACAGAGTCATCACTTACATAAATATTACCAAGTTTCATACAAGCCTTCATACATAAAAGGTCTTACAACAATGGCCAGAGGCCTCATTATTACAACAGACATCAAGCTAACAAGCTGCTACAGCCGAACCACTTAAACACTACTACAGCGGAAGACGGAAGCGAAGCCACTACTACAGGCATCTTGAGTGCGGACGGAGCCCTACTCTTCATCTCCATCATCTTGATACTCGTACTCAGGCTCTTCATCTGGATGATTTAAGCAAGAGTGAGTACATAAGGTACTCAACAAGTCCTAACACAAGGGGTATTTATATGCAAGGATATGACCAAGGTATAGGCTAAAGGTTTATCATATTGGCGGAAAGCCAGTTTTATGCAGGGGTTGTTTGGGAAACAAAAGCAGTTCGCAAACTAAAGTCAATATTATCATTGGTTTAGTGGGGTTTTTGGCCCTGGGGGAGATGTGTCCATCCCGCCAGTTCCCAAGTTTTAATGCTGGCAGAAAACCAGCGCACGGTTCCACACCGGAGTATTCCAAAAACACACCAAGGGGGTAACCCACACCGTTATACTAATCATTGTGTGGCACAAGCCTTCGCTTTGTCCAATACCGTGGAACACGGCTATCCGGATAGATTATACACTCTGCAGAGGTTGTACGCTTTACCCGCACGATGTGCTACGCCCGACCATAGCTAGTGGTGGGCTAACATAACAAGGCGACGTACCTACCAGTATCTCCACGATATCCACCCACGGGAATCCCACCAAGGTACCAGGGGCACACTCAGAGGCATCAATCACTTTGTGTCGTGTATAGCTGGCCAGGTGGGCCGGGCTAAAAGGGCCATATCCAGGCCCGGTCCTTTTAGCCCGGTCCGAGCACGGCCCGGGCCCGTTGGTCAACGGGCCGTGCCGGCCCGCAGCCCGTTACGGGCCGTTCTTGGGCCTGGGCGTAGGCCCGTCGGGCTGGTCCGAGCATGGCCCGTTTAACGGTGGCCCGTCAGCCCGTTATTCGGGCCGTGCTAAATGGGCCGGCCCGTTTATATTTTAAAAAAATAAAAAACAGTGTAAAAATATCTTTTTTATCTAGAGGGCCGGCCCGGCACGGCCCGGTCCGTTTAGCCCGTGGCCCGTTTAGCCCGTTTAAAACATACCGTGCCGTGCTTGGGCCTAGATGCAGGCTCGTCGTGCCGGCCCGGCCCGGTCCGTTTACCAAAAGGGCCGTGCCGGCCCGTTAAGAAAACGGCCCGGTCCGTGACGGACTCGGGCCGTGCCGGCCCGGCCCGGTCCGTTGGCCAGCTATAGTGTCGTGTCTGCCCGTCTTCTTCGCCGGATCGAGGAACTCCCACCAAGGCTGTCCAAGTCTTCTCCTGGCTCCCGTTGCAACTCCTGCCTCCTGGGTGGGTATCGGGTATCAACTAGTAGGGTGTGAGGCCCTGCCTTCCCATTCAGGCATGCGGTCGCACGAAGGTTGCTTGGCATGGCGGCACATGAACCGGTCCTTATGTGACCGAAGCAGGCATCTTTACTAGCTATCCTCATGATGAGGAGTCGCATACCTAGAGATAGCCCTCCCACTAGGACTACCTCGCCTGCTCCCGTCAAAAGTATCCCCACTAAGGGTTGCACATTTATCACTAGTATATATATACCATCCCACATTTCATGTTCACACGCACTCCACCAATCACACACACCATTTTACACAAAAAGCATGTATAGCAAGATTAATTAAGTACACAATATGATAAGTCCTAAGCAACATATCATTCCAATATATCATTAAAGATTTAATGATAGTGGAGCCTAGGTTTAGCAATGGAATTAGGATAAGCAATATCAAGGAATGGCAATCAACAAGTACTTAGGATCATACTAAGCATTTAAATCACATTTAAATATCATGCACATTTATTTATAAACTGGGCTCTAGATTGGATCATTTGCAAACATAGGATCAATATGATCAAAGGGAGTTAGGACTTGCCTTCACCAAAGTCTTCGTCTTCTATGTCCTCGTATTCCAAGTCTTCAAATCCTTCCTCGAAAGCTTGATCGTCTATCGATTAAAAGCAAACAACGACAACATAAATCTACCGCACATGCAATTAACTAAACAAGCAATAAATCACATAAGAGCAAAATGAAGATCAACAACAGAGGGCTATGGTAGTACTGGATAGAGGATGATTTTAGGAGAATTTTGGCGAAAGGATCGCCAAAATTGGAGCTAAGATGAAAAAGATATGGATTTTACAAGTTTGCAAGAAGGAATTAATTAGGATTAAGCTAAGTAATTAGTTATAGACATAATCCTAATTAATATGGGGGTAAACAAGGGTTGCACACTGATAAGAAGATAATCTAGTATTTACTGGATTATATGGAATTTTGCTGCTAAAGGAAATTGCTCGGAATAATAAGATCTTGTATGCACCGGTCATGTGGACTTAGCAATTCAAATCTGAATAAATTCGGACGAAAATCTAGATGAAATCAAAATATGAATAAGCTGGTGTGGATGTATAGATCTAGAGTTTATATGAATTTAGGTGAAATAAAGGGGATCAAACGGAGCTTTGATGTATGAGATATTTGCTTTGGAAATCTGATTGTGGTTAAATCCGAAAATAGGAAATGGAAAATAATTCATAGGCTTTGGTCGTGCCTGGAATCTGAGCATGGGCCAGGAGCTCGTTGGTGCTTCAGCAGTGTATATGGGCTACAGGTTTTTCAGAGGCTGCAGCTTGGATGGGCCAGCAGCAGGAGATGGGCCCGAGTATCTCACGTGAACGAAAAGGAAATAAACAGAGAGCAACGGAGACAGGCAGACAGCGGCAGACAGGCACGGTGGTCGTGTTCGCCACACCGCCGTCCGCCTTGGATGGATAATGGAGCTCTTGCTGCTAGCTCGTGGTGTGTCAAGAAGGATCGGGAGGAATGAAAATCGGTTCAGCAAACAACAGGGACCTCACTAGGGGCGGCAGCTTGGGTCAACGCGGCCGGGGAAAAAGGGGTGCGCCGTGCGCGGCGGCAGCCTGCCGGAGTCCTTGCCGGCGGCGTCTACGGCGGGTAAGGCTCGACGTGGTGTGGCCGTGGGGGCTCTTCACGCGACGGCGGAGAGGGTGCCGCTACGCGTCGACGTCGGGGCTCACCGGAGCGGGGCGCTTGCTTGCCGGAGTTGAGCGGCGCGGCGGCTGGCGAGGGAGAAACGCATTGCGTTCGCGTTTGAGCATGCGCGAGATGCCGTGCGGTGCGGGGGACCTCGGAGGTGAGTTTGGCGGGCACGGCTTGGCCGTGGAATGCCCACGGTGGCCGGCGCAAGCCGTGCGAGCTCGCCGGAGACGGACGGCGCGGTGGCATGCGACGGAAAGGCATGTGCGTGTGCGCAAGTGCGTGTTTGTTCTGCTGTGCGCGTGCGCGTGAGTGCACCGGAAAGGTCGCCGGCGACGAGGTCGTGCGGCGGCGGTCATCTGTGCTCGGTGTGGTGTGAGTGCGAGTGCGGGTGGAGAGAAAAGA
The DNA here is from genome assembly GCA_007726485.1 of Eragrostis curvula. Taxonomy (NCBI): domain Eukaryota; kingdom Viridiplantae; phylum Streptophyta; class Magnoliopsida; order Poales; family Poaceae; genus Eragrostis; species Eragrostis curvula. Next base: position 15,322,657 of record RWGY01000031.1, read on the forward strand.
AATGGCGCGGGAGAACGAAGGGAGTACGAGGATGCTCACGGTGGACTCGATGACGGCAGAGGTCGACGGGAGGCGGCCGGCGTCGGGGAAGAAGACGGCGGCGATTTGGTCGTCGTCGATCTCCGCGTACGGGGCAGGGATGCGGACGCGAAGAGGTTGCCGTGGTTCAGTGGGTCACGTTGAAGCTCGGGGAAGAAGTAAGAAGCCGCGAAACTTGCTGGAGATGGAGGGAGAGCTCGCCGGAGTTGCTCATTGGAGAAGAGAGAGAAGATGGGGAAAAGTGAGGATTGTCGTTGCTTCGTTGCGAAGGAGAGGAGGACGAGCTCGTCTGGTGAACGAGGGAGGAGAGATGGCTCGGCAGCTTATATGGGCGGCCGGGGAGGCGACGTGGGCGAATCGACGTCGGCCACATCTCGCCGGAGTTAATGCACCCCGTGCGGTGCGCTGCGACGGCATGTGCGATGCATTCGTCCACCAATGGGAGAGGAGGGGCGGTGCTCGTCGTCGAATAGGAGGCGGGGAGGAGTAAAGGCGCGTGCTCGCCGTACTACGGCGGCGAGGCGGCTGTTTGTCCGCCGGTCCGGAGGTCGGGGATGACGCTGACAGACGGGGCCCGCACGTCAGCGAGAGGAGAAGGAAGAAAAGTGGGCTGGCGGAGCTGGGCCGGAATGAGAGGGCGTGGCCCATTGGGAATTCCTGGAAAAGATGGGAAAAAGAGAAAGAGGCTGGGCCGGTTGGAGAGAAAAGAGGGAATTGGCGCAAGACAAGTTTTCAGAAAAAGAAAAGAGAGGGAGAGAGATTGGGTTGGGCTGAAAAGAAGGGGAAAGGGGTTTCGGCCTGTGGGAAGGTTTTAGTCAATAGGAAAGGTTTAATCTTTTTCTGGAATTTAAAAGACTCCAAATTTGAATGGGATTCAAATTTGAAAAAGGATTCAAAACCAAACAAACACATAAATAAAAACAATAAAATCCAGAAATGCATATGATGGAACTTTTATGCAGGTTTGAAAGCTAATTTTTGAATTATGGCTTGGAGATTAATCTAGTTAATTGAGTTTGTAGGAAAATTTTAAAAAGTTCAAATTTTTAGTGGTTTTTATTAGATGGAAAAACACAGGGTGCTACAATTTGCCTCTTGTCGACGTAGTTAGCGATCTGATACCTTAGTTTTGTAGTACATACATATAATTTGGGTTTATCGACAATATTTCTCGTTACATATGGACAGCGCGTCAGCTATAAAAATGAGCGCTCGCACATTATCTTCCTCCCTCGACTATACCATTTTTCTTGTTAGTTGTGGGGGTGGGGCGGAGCAGGAGTGTGGAGGTGCCGAGGAACAGAGGTAGCAATAGAGCAGCATGATAAGGCAGTCCTATAGTGCTTGATCTGCCTTGACGAAGTGGTTGCCAGCGACAGGGAGAGGTCCACCGCCAAGATGTAGTGCATCCACCAATTCCACCTCGGTGAGCGGCTTCACTGCCTCCATATCTCAATCTCTTTCTTGATTAATTGCGCTATGTGTATCATTTTTACGCCTTAGCCCAGAGTACGGCTCTAGACCCGTACGCCTGTAGTTTGAATATTCGACTTAGTTAGCGATCTGATACCTTAGTTTTGCAATATACATATAATTTGGGTGTATCGCCAATATTTTCTCATTAGCTATGGGCAGCATCAGCTATAAACACGAGCGCTCGAACACTATCTTCTTCCTTTTGACATACCGCTTTTCTTGTAAGCTGTGGGATGGAGCAGGAGACGGTGCAATAGTGCGGAAGTGCCGAGACAGAATGGAGGTAGAGAGGCGGTTCTGTTGTGCTCGATCCGCCTTGACGAGGTGGTTGCCGGCGGCAGGGAGAGGTCACCGCCAAGCTGCAATGCGGCCACCAGTTCCACCTCGGTGAGCGGCTTCAGTGCCTCGAGATCTCAATCTCCTTCTTGATTGTGCCATGTGTATAAGGAAGGTGGGAACCGGTGGGTGAAGGCCTAGTCTTGAATTCTTGTGGGGGTGGGACTAACACATGCATGTACATGGATACCAAAGGAAAAATATGGCAGTGATAGTGTGGATGAAATGTCCAGCACACGACGCACACAAATGAATTTTCAAAATGGAAAAAGTTCATTTTACTCCCCTAAACAATCAATATGCACACAAGCCCCCACACACAATGGTCTAGTTCACAGCAAAAGAAACAAGCAAACGCATTTTCCCCCTGTGACAATACATACATTCAGCAACGTGATGAAGCATGAAAACAATCAATATTGTCCAACCATTAGGAACACAAACATGTGGCTATAGATGTTGCAGACATCAAGCAAAGAACAACATCAACCAATTCAAAACAAACTTGACCCTAGACACAATAATTGAGTGTTGCAATAAATCTAACAAACACGGTGTAAGATCAATGAACCTAGAGCATGGTTCATAGGTTTTGGTGATTGATGTCAACATGGTCAATGGGACTAACAAGGTTTGCTAGTGTGCAAGATGGTTAGTCTCATGGATGTAGTGATACACTATTGGAGTGCCAACACCTTAAAGGTTGCAAGGAAGATGGTAAAGAGGAGAAGTATACATGAGGACTACTCTACAAGGTGACTACTACACACATGAGGTAAGAGACAAGGTAAGTATGTCATGTGTTCCTCTATGTATCGTATACCTTGACATGCTCTTGATCATGGTGTTAGTATTGCCTTATATCCTATGCCATGATGATCTTGTCTCTTATGTGATGACGACTTGTATGTGCTTATTCATGTATACTATATCTTGTCATCATGTTGTCATATCATGTGATCTTGCTTACATACTATTTACCATGACATGCATGTTCATCATATATTCATCATGTAGCTTGCCTTCATATTCCTATATCATGATGATGTTATTGTGCTAATTCTTGTTACATATCTTATGCACATTATATGATGATTCGGTCGAGTTGTCCTTTATGGCAACAAGATCATTGTGACTAACATTTGTGGATGAAGGAAAGATTTTCATATGGTCACATGATCGGAAAAATTGGTTGCCTCAACGACGGATGACGACGAGGATCATTGGACTTGATGGAGTTGCGGTTGAACAAGCGGATCAAGGCTAAGGACATGCTAGAACCAAGCAAGTGTTGGCTTGGTGTAGATATAGGCTTGAGTCCATAGGAAAAACCGGACTATCAAGGGGGATCGAGTCGTTTCTCTTAGGTCACACTAGTGGTAGAGGTATGTGGATGCTCAGAGAGTCTCTCAGGCACTAGGGTGATAGCAGGGGAGAAAAGGAACCAAAGTTGGAGAAGTTGGAAGCAAAGATGAAGAGAAATGTCAAGTTTCAGGTTCTGCAGAGAAGATCGGATGGTACGGTCATAGAGACCGTATGGTACGGTCTATATGGATGATCCGGACAGAGAAGACAGAGGTTCTGGAAGAAGAAAGGAAGGAGATCGTACAGTACGGTGCTGAAGACCGTATGGTACGGTCCTTATTGGAGTTCCGCACAGAGAAGTTGAGTTTCTGGAAGCTGAAGAAATGAAGACCGGACCATTGATCGTACAGTACCATCATAGGACCGTATGGTACGGTCTACATGAACAGAAACATCAGAGAGTTGTAAGCTTCTGTTGGTAGAAAGAAAAGGAGACCGTATGGTACGATCCTAGAGACCGTATGGTACGATTTCTATAATGAAGATGAGTTTATGATCACTGTGTAGATCTTCTCAAAAGCTTTCCAACAAGTACAAGATCACCGAAATCGGAGTTCGGAGTGAAAAGTTATGGGCGAAACAAGAAGCAGCAGATTTGGAGAGCCGTTGTGGTACTGTCATCAGGACCGTACATTACGGTGGTCAAATCACCATCAAGATGGCCGAATCAGAAGACCAGCCCAAAAGGAAAGTTGTAGAGAATTTCATGAGCTTTCCATTGATATATAGAACACCCTAATCGGAGTTCGGAGCAAGGAGTTATGACCTAAATACTGCAAGCTGTCAAGAGGAAATCGTATGGTACGATCTGTAAGAGACCGTATGGTACGGTCAACACAGAAACTGGGCACTTTTAGAGCAACGGCTAGTTTGATGGGAGGATGCTATAAATAGTCGGTTACTTGGCCCTTTAGGGTGCCTTTGGCCATTGTTACCAGTGAAATACAAGGAAAGACAAGAGGATGCAAAAGGGCACTTGGGAGAACATTTGGAGAGGAAATCTTAGTGCTTGAGAGGGTTGAGAGCATCCATACACCTCTAGGACTAGTGTGGTCATAGAGAGGCGGTCTTGGTTTGTTACCCTTGGTCTATAGCAAGGCCTAGACCGGTTAGGCGTTGGTGGTGAGCTTGCCAAGGAGATTGTGGAAGCCATCACATGTTTGTATACGGTCTTGGAGCTTCCCGTGTGAAAGAACCATCACTAGTGGAGCGCCCTTTGGACCGCATCACGTGCAGATCCTTACCCTCGGAAGAGTACCCGGAGATGCCGACGGGACGTGCCTGCGACTTCACTCAAATAGCGGTGGATGGTTCCATGGAAAAGAGCATTGCCTTGTGTGCGGCGGGGTGAAGCCTGTGTCTTCACTTGGAGGGTAAAGCGTGCTTTTGGGAACATCACCGGCTCGAGGAGTGGAGTGTGCTCTAGAGGGGATCGCCATCGAGCGGAGGGACGGGGTCGAGACTCCGGCGGGAGTGACCCAACGTGGACTAGGGGGAGGCGCCATCCTCCCGATACCACGGGAAAAATCGATGAGCAATCTCTTAATCTTACTCTTACTCTCTACTACTTACACTTGTTGTCTTGTTTATCCTATATGTTTGTAGTAAATATTGTGCTTATCTCATATGATTGCTTAGCGATTGTTTCCGTGCTAGCTCCTCGTTATATCTAGTGATACATGCTTTCCTTATATATGCGTGTACCTACTTGTGATAGCTCACACTTGCTTGATATCATATGGTGATCTAGTTATGCTTATGTTGTATCTACCTTGTTATTATGATCACTAGCTTGAGCTTTCTCTTGTGTACTTATACATGCTAGTTTGTTTGTCTATCTTATCATATACACTAGCATGTATAGGACTTGTTGAGCTTCCCTATGTGTTTCCTATATGCATGCTAGATTGATTGATTGCTTCTATCTTATATACTAGCATGTGTAGGACTTGTTGAGCTTATTGTCATATGCTAAGTTGTTTTTTTATACTCAATGTATTTCTTGCCCCTAGCATGTACAAGTCCTAGCACATGGTTATCCTTGCTTGCTCACTCACTCTTAGTGCACATGTATTATCTTGTTATGTATCCTTTACTTGTGCAATTAGATTAAGTAATTAGAAGTGCAAAAAGTATTAGTTCATGGTGTGCCCGATTCCACCCCCTCTCGGTCACACGGTTCTTACACACGGCAAGAATAAGCTGATCATATTTTCTAATCATAACTAATTGACATTCAAAAACTGCACAATTTATGTAGCAAGTAGCGTGTAGATGTCAAGAGGGTCACCAAAAGTCCCTCGCGCAACATATATAATTTGTTATCCCTAAATATCAGCGCCATCGTTCCTTGCGTGGTCGTGTCTTGCGCTCTCTACTCTATTGCCCTAGGTATTGTGTCCACCTCAACCAGCATGCGGCACCCCTTGAAGTTTCATACATTTTGCGCAGTCCTCACTGTTGTTGTTTCCACCGTAAATCTTTTCCTCCTCGCTGTCCGCACAAGATTGGCCACTGGATAGGGTATGACTACTGTTTGCAACCGTGCAACTGGAGCGACAAGCCAAGCCGCTTGGACTGGTATGAGACCTTGGTGAACGCACCCTCGTCGCCGGAGATTAAAGAGCTGCGTACATTAACAAGTTTGGTCACCTGGACCTTGTGGAAAAGAAAGGAATAGCCGAGTCTTCCAAAACCAAGAGCAGAGTGTCCATAGAATATGTTATCCAGGATGAAGCGCGGCAATGGGCTCTGGCGGGAGCCAAAGGTTTGTGACACATTTTGCCGGCATTGTCGGGAGATTAATAGTCCACGGGGCTAGCCCCGAACTCTAGCGAGTAGTAGTATGTTTAGTTCTTTTGGGTTGGCGAACTTTCCGCAACATGCCGATCGCTCTGCCTAATGTAAATAAACTGCTTACTTCTGCTTAATTAATACAAGCCATTATGGATCTTTCAAAAAAAAAAAAATCTTCCCCTCCTCTTTGTGGCATATGATATATGACTCAAAAGCCCAAAACAATACGACCCTAAAGGTCAAACTGAAATAAAATAGCCGAAGAGCAATGCCGAGCAAAAAGTGCATCTAATAGGCTTGCAAGTAGTACCTTTTTAATAGAAAAGTGACTACCTTAGCTTAATACACGCATATAACTCGACTACTTTCAATAGTTATTAGGGGGAATTTATATATATGCTTCGGCTATTTAGGATTTAATAATTGTATGCTAAATCCTACAAAATCCCTAACACAAACTACCCGCTTCCAAGGAGAACCTCTGGGCGTCGCAAATTCGTAATATGGATCCATTTCTATCTTAGCCAAGGTTGCTGGACTGGACTCCCGTGGCGGTATAGCGAGACAAGACGGTCAACCGTGCCATGGGTCTGTCTGATACGATGACGCGAAAGTCAGTCACGAACAGCTCACCGAGCATATCGAGAGCGGTGGGCCTGGGTCAACAAGTTGTCGCACCGCTCAGTGGTCAACGTTTCATGCCACCGAGGCAAGTTGCCTTTTGATCTATTATTTGGTGGAGGGCACAGAAGTGGCGATCGAGCTGGTGGCACCTGTGAGAGGGACCCTAACCCAGCTGAAAACTTGACTTCTCTCATGATCTCGTGTCACTGTACTGTACCGCCACAATCTCTGAACAGATCAAGGCCCACTCTGCCGTGCTAGAGACGACTTCAAACCGTGTGACATTTCATCAATGGACTACACCGGGAGACTGGAATGTTAGGAGCAATCAAAAGGTGCAGCCAGGGGTCGGTTGACATCCTTACGCAGCCGTGCGGGGGGCGTCTATTTAGGGGTCACCACAAGTTTAGTTTGTTGCGGTCGTTGCTACTTTTGGAAACCGGATAGACTGTCGGACGGAGAAAACGGCAGGTGGGTTTAGGAGTAGGGTCCGCGCTGACATCATCAATGTTTCTAACTAAAAAAATACGTAGACCGCAAACCGTGCATCTAAATGAAAAACCGATTTCACCACTGTGTTCCTCGCAACGAGATCTTCAAAACTAGACCCCACTTGCTTATATTTCAACAAAAAAAATTCGACACTAAAAAAGTTGCTGCAACTTTTCTGTTTGGTCGGCCAACTTTTTCATTTGTTCCTTCAACTTTTCCATTTGTTCGTCCATTTTTTTCATTTGTTCCTTCAACTTTTCCGTTTTGGTCGTCTAACTTTTTTATTTGTTTGTCCAACTTTCTTTTTCTGTTTCAACTTTTTTGGTTTGTTGCTCCAATATTTTCATTTGTTGTCCAACTTTTCTATTTTGTTGTCTAATTTTTTTATTTGTTTGTCCAACTTTCTTATTTGGTTTGAACTTTTTTGGTTTGTTGCTCCAACATTTTCGTTTGTCGGCCAACTATTTCATTTGTTGCTCTAATTTTTTGATTCATCATTTTTTATCTTTTTCTTAAAAAAATTCAAAATATAGTCAAGAGGGGTCTAATTTTGAAGGAATCGTCGCAACAAACACAACGGTGCAATCGGTTTATAATTTGGACGGTCGGTTTAAAAGCTACGTATTTTTTAAACAACGGTAAATGTTTTGACATCTATGGGACCCGCCGACCCAGCCACATGCTGGGACGCGCCGGAAAAAGTGAGGTGGGTTGTTAGAAGCCTGTAATAAACTAGTCTAAGAGGGCTTTAGCTGACCGCAACTTCTTCTATTTGCGGTTTACCGTTGCCGAGAGAATCCCGCCGTGCGCATATATATTTCAGGTTTCCACTGTCTATGTGTCGTCACGACAGGGAACATGATGAGTGAGATCCTCTAGTCCTGTGTGACAGGATGAATGATCCTCCTCTCGTATTTATCAGGTGCTATACAGCCACGCGCCCACGCCAATTGGAGGCATGCCGTGAAGTTTTTGGTTTTGATCTGAAATCTTTATGCAAGGCAGTTGCTGTGTTCTTCCATCTGTCAGATATTTACCTTAGTTGAAGTTTTCTCCTCGAATCACTTGGTTGATTTTCTTTGTTCTCTCATCTATTGGAGCTTCTCGGTGGAGTTTTTGTCGTTCACAAGTTCAGACAAGTCACTGTCTAGCAACATAGAGCGACGAAACCGAAAGAAATCTCCGTTTTCATCACCAAACCTTGGTCATTCTCTTTGTGATCTGAATATAATTTAAGAAGAGAGATTTGTTGTAGTATCATGATATCTTTCTCTTTAAGACACTGCCATTACATTTACTTCAATTTGTAGCATCTTTGTACAATATGTGATTAATTGGAAGAAGATATTACAATTTTTTTCCCTGAAAGATCAAGATGTTACAAATTGGAGGCTCTCACGTCCACATCTTTTCTTATGCTGTTTCCTTTTGGTTCCCTAACGACCTTGGAGCTGAAATTGATTTCTATTTTCATGTACTGCTATGAAAATGATTTATAAGAACAACATTTAAGTCACTTGCAATCTTATTATGCAATGTAATATCTTCCTTGAAACCATTATATCAAATGTGATAGATATTATTTGCTGCTACTGTTACAAAGCGCTAGTACTGCTATACTGGGCCTGACTCTAACTTGCCGTAAGAATTTTTAAGCGCATGGCCACCTGTGGGATACACATCCACACAAGATCAATATAATCTTGTGTGAAGGGGTTCATTCAATTTCAAGAGCAAACTTATCGGTATACGAAAAAAAATAATGCAAAAAGAAGTTCTCAATAGTGAGATAGTTTTTTTTTCCCCGTAGCTACCAGTGATCTTAATATGGTGATAGTGTTTTCTATCCTTAGCTTCCAGTGATCTTATATGAGAGATATATAGACATTTAAAGATTTGCTCTCCATGCATCTAATAAAGATATGGCGATGTATCTTTATATTTAATGTGTTAGTCAGCCTATGTATCCTTAGCTTCCAGTGATCTTATAAGAGAGATATATAGACTTTTGTTAACTTTATGTATTTTACGAGTGTGTTTGGTGGGTGTACATTTACAACATGGTGAAACCTGAACCTAAATCACCTTGGCATTTGCTACAAGTTAAATTGTTGGATATATTAACCAGATCAAAATTAGATGTGCATTTGAACTGAAAGTTCGCTACAAGAGGTCAATACCTAGCCCCAAGATATAAAATATGAAAAACAAATGGCATGGCAGAACACATACAGTGAAATCATTTATCATGGGAACCTCAGGGGCAACGCCCTACAGATTACAATATATAAAAATAAAACAAAAAAAATCATATAAAATGCAAACCAAAACGAAAAAAAATGCAGAAGAAATGACACTTTGATGGCAATGACAGTTATTTATTTATATTATCTGGAACTGCAATGTGGCACCCATATTTAACCTTCTGCAAGCACATTATATTTGGAGCAAGTGATCTAATCCCTTTTTTCTCCATTTGAAATAAAAGTGATTCTGAGTGCACCTAATGAAATGATATAGAGAGACAGACATCATAAAAAAATTGCATTCGGGATTCAACAACGACGATAACAGAAAGAAAAGTCTTTTGAGGAAATAAAAATATGTAGATCATCTATTTCTTCCTGGCTACTAGTAGCAGCAGCCAGCAGATGCATAACACTAAAGATCAATAGGGTCACTGAATGACCCCTGTCCAGCATAGACTGACGTACTTGACTGCCTGCGTCTTCGCTCCTTGCGCAGTCGTGTCCTGCTTGCAACTTCATTTCCTTCGGTGATCTCTACCTCAGCCAGCATGCGGCACCCCTCAAACTTTCTTAACTTCGAAGAAACTGCATGCTCGTTGTTGCTTTCACCGTATGGCGCCTCCTCGGCAACCACCGCATCAGCCTCCTCCATGACCATCGGTGGCTCCACCTCTTGATGCTGGACGGCTGCTTTTGCATTGTGCACGGCCTCCATAGATGACTTTCTCTTCTTCGGGCATAAAATTGAGGCCCTCTTCTTCTTCTCCAAATCCTTTGTCTTATGATGAGAGGCCTGCACCATCGGAGCCTTCGTCTTCTCTTGCACGGCCTGGGCCATCTGCGCTGCTTTCTTCTCCTTCAGTACCGACTGTTTCTTCTTCTCTGCAGCCTCCATCCTCTGGGTGCTGGACAAGTCCATATCCTCTTGCACGGCCTGCACCGTCTTCTTCTCTGTGAGGATTTGCTTTTTGTTCCGTAGATCCCCTGTGTCACCTAAAAGAGAAGAATGAAAGCGACTGAGCTGCATGTGCAAGCAAATAACGTACATTGAGTCGTAAGAATAGATTAACAGAAGAAATAACTTTAAGGTTCTCTCCAACCATGCTAACACCTACATACTAGTGTCTGCTACTGCTGGCGCAGCACCCCAACCTCATCCAATACCCATACCACCAAGTCTCTCATCCACTTCTGGCTGCCCTCCCCACCCCTTCTAACTAGTGCCATGCTTGCTCGTAGCTGCAGCATCGCTTGATGAACTCGAAGCCACGCACCTAGGGATTAGAGACATGTCGTTCATCAAGCGATGCAGGCAACAAGCCCGCCAAAACATGTCGCGGAAGGTGTGATGTCACGATACGTGAAACAAGAAAAATGAAAAAAACAATTTTGTCAAACCCCATTCTAATCTCCCTAGCTAGTCCTTACGAAACAAACTAAAGCCATACATGCATGTTCAGATCAGATCAGATCAGATCAAGAAAACTATCGACACTAAGCACACGAAACGGCCCGGAGCTAGCAGCAGTACGCCGGCGTTCCGAACGCCTCGCACGCGCCTTTGGGATCTGTAGCTCGGGCGGGCACGGCGCATCCCCCTGCTGGCCGGCTCCTCCCGCCGGACATCTGCAACAACTCGGGCGGGCACAACGCGTTCACGTCTCCGACGCACCGGGGGCCGGTACCCGCACATCGCCAAGTTCACCCACTCGCCTGTCGCCTCGTCCGTCATCCCATCACCTACGGCTACGTACGGGTTCGTCGTCACCAGCTAGCGCCCCCATTCCCCGCTACAAACTTAAGGCTGGACGACTCGTCGTCACACCTCCAGTTCCCCACCACCACGACCAACACCCGATCGAATCCCGGGATTAATGAGAGAGCCTTCACTGCATAGATCAAGGAGGTTCGAGACTCTTACCGGTGATAAAGAAGATTCTGCGCGCAAGGGGCCGTAGTCGTAGGCTGTTGCGCGAAGACGGGTAGAGATCGGCGTTCGGCGACGCGCCTTGGAAATGTGGAGAGGCGGCGGCGACGGGGTTAGACGGGGGAGTTGGCGACGCGAAGGCTCTCTCAAGGATGTATTAATTATGCCTGCCTGGGCATGCCGCCAGCGACGAGCAAACATTGAAAGCGTGAGAAGAGAGTGAAAGGGGTCAGCCTCGTGAGACGCGCGCGTGAGAGCAAAATTACTCTCCTATCACATGTAAAACAAGGAGCGCACACATACGCAGAGATTTTTTTTTTTTTTTTTTTGCGGGCAATCATATGTAAAGATTTGTACTCTGAATCAATGTGTCAACCGAAATAAAATTATTCTCCAATTACATGTAAAACAAGGAGCGCACACAATACACCCTTTTTTTCTCTTGGCTATGGAAATCAATGTGTCAACCGAAGCATAAAGTGTTCTGTTTGTTGTTATTACATGATAGATTAAATACTCTCGTGGTCTTCTGAGAAGGAAGAATAAGGAGCTGGACTCTTATAATTGTGAATTATTCATTATATACAACTGGAGGAATCTCTGAAGCATCTATTCATCTCATGCAATTTTGCGAGAGCATGTTGGAAGACAATTGGTCTCTCTCTTCCAAGGAACTTGCAAACTTTGCACGCCATCAAATGGTTGAAAAGAAGATTGGGAGTTCCTATTTCCATGGAAATCATTATTCTGATGTCATGTAGTATTTGGGTAACCAGAAATAGGTGAATATTTGAAAATATTGACCCAACAATTGACCATTGCTGAAGATTATTCTTCAAAGAACTTGCCATGGTTATCCATAGGGCAAGACAGAGGCATATCCCAGCTTTGCAGCAATGAATAGACGATCATACCTAGTTTCTCTTGTTTTTTTTTTTGTCATGTACTGTTACTCCTTTATCTAATAAATTAATAAAGTGCTCTAGAGCGTGGCTCTCCAGTTTTCTTCAAAAAGAAAATCATCAAGCATTATGATAATATTGTTCAACCATTAGGCACGCAAGCATTTGTGATTATAGATATTGCAACATCAAATAAAGAATTTTCGCAAAAAAATCAAGTAAAGAATAATATCAACTAATGCAAATAAACTTGACTCTGGATACACAATCCAATGTAGCAATAATACTAATAAACACATATTTAGGTTTTTTGAATCCCAACCGATTGACAAAAATTACACAATTGCATGTAACAACTAGCTAGAGATCACGTGGTCACTGAAAGTTCAATTCCTTGGGAGAAAGACATGGTTGCGCAAGGAACTTTCAATGACCATGCCTTCAAAAATTTATACTGAACCCTAACAAATCCCTGACACTAACAACCCACTTCAAAGGAGACTTCTGAGCATCGCTAATTCGTAATGGAGCGACTTGTTTCTCGGCTAGGGTCGCTGCCCATTGAAGTCATAGACAGAGAAGATGGTCAACCGGGCCAGGCATGGTCAAACATGGTAACGGGAAAGTCAATCACGGACAGCTCACCGAGCATGTCAGGAGCGATGGGCCTGGATCAACATGTTGACGCCCTGCTCGGTGGTCAATGTTTCATGGCAGCCAAGGCAAGTTGCCTTTTGTTAGGTGGTGGAGGCCGGGCAGATAAGTGGCTATCGAGCTGGTGGCACCGGTGAGAGTGACCCTAATCCCAAGTTCAGCTAAAAACTTGACTTCTCTCGTGATCTCGTGTCACCGTGCCGCCGCAATCTCTGAACAGATCAAGGCCTGCTCTGCCGTGCTAGTGACGACTTCAAACCGTGTCACATTTCATCGATGGACTAGACCGCGGGAGTCCGGGATGTTAGGAGCAATCAAAAGTTGCAGCCAGGGGTCGGTTGACATCCTTACGCAGCCGTGCGCATATATATTTCAGGTTTCCACCGTGTATGTGTCGTCACGACAGGGAACATGATGAGTGAGGTCCTCTGGTCCTGTGTGGCAGGATGAATGATCCTCCGCTCGTATTCATCAGGCGCTATACTGTACAGCCACGCGGCCGCGCCAATTGGAGGCATGCCATGAAGTTTTTGGTTTTCATCTGAAATCTTTATGGAAGGCAGTTGTTGTGTTCTTCCATCTGTCGGATATTTACCTTAGTTGAAGTTTTCTCCTCGCATCGCTTGGTTCTTTTTCCTTGTTCTCTCATCTCTTGGAGCTTTTCGTTGCTGTTTTGTCGTTTCAAGTTCAGACAAGTCACTGTCGAGCAACATAGAGGCAGCGACGAAACCGAAAGAAAGCTCCGTTTTCATCACCAAACCTTGGTCATTCTCTTTGCGATCTGAATTATTCTTGAAAAACCATACCGGGGTGGCAGCAGATACCAGCACGCAAGAAACACGACAGGGCGCAAGCTGAATCCAGCCCTGCCGGGAGCCAGCTTTTTCCTCCAAGAAATGGGCTGTCTGCGCCTCTTCCGGGACAGGTGGACGAGCAGGAGGCGGCCGGACGCGAAGGCCCCGGCGCCGGCGCCGGCAGCAGCAACCTTCTCCACCGAGGCGCAGTCGAGCGTGTCCGCTGCGCCAACCGCCGCCTCCTCGTTCGCGTCGTCGTCGGCCAACGCCGCCACGAGCATCTCCGAGGCATCGAGCGCGCGGCCGGCGGCGAGCGGCTCCTCGGGCTCGGGCTCCGGCTCGGCCTCGTCGTCGTCGGCGCGGAGCATCCCCGAGCTGTACGAGGAGAGGGGCGCGCGGGGGCGTGGCCTGCGCGAGTTCGCGCTCCGGGAGCTCCGCGCCGCGACGCGCGACTTCAGCCCGATGCTCGTGGTCGGCGAGGGCGGCTTCGGGTGCGTCTACAGGGGCGTCCTCCGGCTGATCCCCGGCGCCGGCAAGGACGGCACGCCGGTCGCCGTCAAGAGGCTCAACCCCAACGGCCGTCAGGTACCCCGCGCCGCGTTCACACTGTTTACGTCGCCGTCGCAGGCCATGCAACTGCGGCACTGGACTCACTCGACTCTGTTTTGCGTGGTGGTGTGTCCAGGGCCACAAGGAGTGGCTCGCCGAGGTCCACTTCCTGGGCGTCGTGGAGCACCGGAACCTGGTCAGGCTCGTCGGGTTCTGCGCGTCGGAGACGGACCGAGGCCCGCAGCGGCTGCTGGTGTACGAGTTCATGCCCAACAAGACGCTGGACGATCACCTGTTCAACCGGGCGTTCCCGGTCCTTCCGTGGGACGTCAGGCTGCAGATCGCGCTGGGCGCTGCCGAGGGGTTGCTGTACCTCCATGAGGGCCTTGAAATTCAGGTAACCAGAATCACTCTGCCTCGGCAAATCGTATATCATCTTAGGCTCTGTTCTCCGCTCTGGAGGGACTCTGTTCAGAGATAAGTTAGTGTAGACAGACAGTTTTGTCACGACAAACGACCGCAAAAGTATGGCGGTAGTCCTGATTTATGAACTGCAAGATAAGTGGATTTGTATCGGTACATATCTAGAGTGTTTCACTTATGATCGTTTGATTTGTGCAGATCATATACCGTGATTTCAAAGCGTCGAACGTGCTATTGGACGAGGAGTTCCGGCCCAAGTTATCAGACTTCGGATTGGCAAGGGAGGGACCATCAGAAGGCCAGACTCATGTGTCCACAGCTGTACGTGCAAAACATTCACCGGACTGACAAAACTCGACTACGCTGACTGCTCATGTTCATTTTGAAATGAAAATCAGCATCAGCTCTGCAATTCTCATCCGTTTCCATGTGCAACCAGGTCATGGGTACCTTTGGCTACGCAGCGCCGGACTACGTCCAGACCGGGCACCTCACCACCAAGAGCGACGTCTGGAGCTTCGGCGTGGTGCTGTACGAGATCCTCACCGCCCGGCGATCCATCGAGCGGAACCGCCCCAGGAACGAGCAGAAGCTCCTGGACTGGGTGCGGCGCCACCCGCCGGAGAGCGCGCGGTTCGGCGAGATCATGGACGCGAGGCTCCAAGGCCGGTACGCCACGAGAGGCGCCAGGGAGGTCGCCAAGCTCGCCAACGCCTGCCTCGCGAAGCACGCCAAGGACCGCCCCGCGATGAGCGACGTCGTCGAGAGCCTGAGGCAGGCGATGCGGCACACGGAGATGGATGGTGTCGTGGATGCGGCGGAGGAATGCCAGGGATCGCCTCGTCTTGATCAGCAGGACGCGATGCCGTACGCCGAGGATGCGGGCGCGTCGGCGGCCGTCGCCGCGGCGGCGAGGAGGCGGATGCAGCATCTGGCTGCTCTAGGAGAAGGTGCCGATGCTCATGCCAGGAGGAGGCTCATGCTCATGAGAGCGGCTGCCGCCGCCGCCGCGGCTGCTGCTCCGGCATGATCACGTGCCATTGTCGATGCTATTGACTCCTTCCTTGTACAGTCCGAACCTGTGGTGACTTCTGCCTTTTTTGTTTGGGTAGTGGACTTTAGTATTGACTTTTTTGCCTTTGGTTGTTGTGTTTCATTTAGACAGTGCGCAACTGGTGTCGATCGCCGCATAACATGACCATCTCAATTGTTTGAGAGTTGGTTGTGCTTGTAAAAAGGGAACAGGTAGTGCCTCAACCGTGGTCCTGCCTTTCTTTTCTCGAACTCATAAGACTGTAATCGCAAAGTTTGAATTCCAAGTCGAGATTTCATATTTGTTCTTCGGGGGTAAACACAACGCAGGAAGTGCCGCATTTGTACCCTTGAATATTATTTTGAAGCCGCCGAGTCAAGTGTTTAATGAAATCATGATAAGAACTTTTTATGATTCACCCTTTTTCAAAAACAAAAAGAGATAAAATTACATAAACCTCCCTAAGAAAGGATGGTTGACGAAGCAAAAGAAGGTGACAAATACACAAGTAAACCCACCTGACATGAAACACCAGCAAAACTGATAAGGATAGGAATATTCTGGTCCACAAAGAAAAAATGATAAAGTTTGAGGCAACAAACTCCTCAGTAGTCTATGTAGCTATACGGTTGTAGCTGGTACAACAATTTGAATATTATAGCCCGTTTTCATACACAGAAACTTAACAGTACAGTATTAACTTCACACAGTGATTAGGAAACTAAACAAATGATGATTTACAAATCTGCAGAAGCAGGCCATCTAATAATATCAGTTCTCTGCAATGGGAAAGGCTGACCCAATCTTGTTGTTCCCCATCCGGTAGCACTTGATGTTAACAGTGTATGGGCCGATATCAACGCGATTATCTTCCCCTCCAACAAAGAAGCACAATGTGTATAGTGCAACCTCAAACTCAGGACTAACACCAATCAGTGTACTGGATACTGATTTCAACACACCGTGCCACTCAAACTGGACAGTCATCAGCTGTGTCTCCGAATCAGGCTGCACAAACAGGGTAACATTTAGCTAAATTATTCGTAAACAAGACTACTGTAACAATGTAGGCTATATTCGTACCGATTCGCCACGGCGCCTTGGGAATATGTAACCTTGGTAGTCCACATTTCCCTTGGCTTCTTCCAGGTAAAACTGCATGAGTTATAGAAAGACAGTCATAAGTACGCTCAAATAGAAGAAAAAAAAAGGAAGCTGAGACAAATTACAAGAACTCGCCTGAATCCAGTTATGGAAACCTGAGACCTCACTTTCTCCTTGTCCCCTTCCCTTGATCTCACCAACAAATACATGCTCAAAAGCAGAAGAGCTGCTAGAGCTGCCACCTCTTCCATACAAATCAAACCATAGGGATGTCAGCATTCTCTTGAAGTTATCGTAGTCCTGAGATGCAACCCCCTTCGTCACTAAATACCGGTGCAAGTACTTTATTGGCGCTGTTCTAGCAATTTCTTCGATAAATGCTACTTCCTCGTGCTTATCCTGCTCGGTAACAACTTCTTTGTACCCTTGGTGAGGGTTGTAGTTATCAAGAAGTGCACAGAAACGAGAGTAGGTGGGCTTTCTTAGCACATCATCGCCTAGCCAGCTGAACAGGTTATCAGATGCCATATCACCCTTCTGATAAACCTTCTTCCCGTCACCACATTCGATTCTGTAGTGCTTACCAGGAACCAGACGGTTCATATCAAGCTCCCACAGCCTGTTACATGCTTTTGATAAGCTATTGAGTTCCTCCCTGGTAGGCTCTACATTGAGGCCATGGTGAATCTGACCAACGTCCTCTGAGTACTCTTGTTCAGATGGTGGCCTTCTGTATCCATTCCATGCTTCAGACTGTATAATCCAATAATAAAAGCTCAAAGTTCAGGTACAAAAGGAAGCCAAGGAAGCTTGTGAACAGACTATTATCACCGTCAGATGTTGCTAATGAACAAGAGTGTCAAAGGACTTATGTGGCAATAAAAATAATAATGTTACATCAGAGGGGGTTTAGACCACAGTCAAACCTTTGACCAATATGAGAACTCAACAGGTGCGCAGTTACAGATTGGCACAACTTCAGAGTGATGATCCACTTATAAGAAGAAATCTTGAGTAATGGTCTACACTAGGTTCAGATCCTAATCCCATTGTAGTTGCAATAAAAATCTTTCAAGGAAGATAAAAAAGAATAAGCTAGAGGCAAATGGCCTTTTTAACAGATAACATGTTGTGTAACACTTAATTAATTGATTTCGGTGTAATAATATCTCGAAATAGCACCGTTACCCGTAACTGTCTGCTGACCCTTGGTATATAGAGACAAAAAGACCTAAAAATGCTAGTTCAAATATATTTGCAGTGCGTTATCATGATGAAACAAATTAAAAAATAAAGCCATTGATCAGATCTTTAGAAGACTGAAATAATACCTGCTGTGGCCTTCCATGGTGCTTTTTCTCACCGACAGTCTGCCAATCTCCATCACCTGTCCTTTCTCCTTCCTATTATATTCCAGATCATTTGATCAATAAAACACTCCAAAAGGCAACCAATCATTTGAGCTTCTAATTCTTTTATTAATTGCAAGCTCGAGCAGCTGCTTAAAGGAAAAACACTAACAAAAATATCTCTATATCAGACCGGTATGGGCATAGATCTCAAATATAATAATCAATAAAAGTTGGTGGATTATTTTAGCTTTCTGCTACGCTGATTCACCATCTTATGAAGTCGTTGATGCACCGGACAACCAGTTAGGCAGTTACGACCTATTCCTGTGATTTGAATATAAATCCAAAATTGACTATTACAGACGTGAGCTGCACTGCAGCGAGTATGTAACCAAAGATGAGCAGGTCAACTGTCCAATTCATGCAGAGAAAGTGGACGGAAGCAGAACAAAATCAAACCTGCTGCTGCCTCCTGTACGCCGGTGCCTGCTGCTGCTGTTGCTGCGGCCGTCGGCTACCGCCACCTCTTCTATCCTCTCCGCTATACTGCAGAAACGAACCCACACAACGTTATGTTTCGGCTACCCACACAACGCGGCTATACATTTTGCGGTTTGTTTCTGCAAAATGTGAGCTCGCATCTGAACAAAAGCAAGCCGCCAAATCTGGACAAACCTGGTTCTGCCACGCGCCGGACGCGGTGTGATGCTGCTCCTGCTGCCTCCGGCCATCGGCCCTCTCCCAACCGTCATCCTCCCTCCTCTCGTGCCTCTTGTCCTGGATGAAATTGGAAGGCGATAAGAAAACCAAATCGATCAGTAAACCAAGCCTGGAGTGCTACATCACGAACAGAGACTGCAACGGCCAGTCACTCACCCGCCCCGAAGTGCGATGATCCTGGCGATCGTCGTCCTGCTCGCCGGAGACCACCTGTCCAACAGCCAAACAACTTTCCAGGCTTAGACCAGTCAGGTGACCATGAACACAAACACGTTGGCCGCGCGAATTGTCGAATGCGACCGAGTTCCACAAGTGGCGACGCGCACCTCAGCCCACGTCGACCGCGCCCGCTCATCGCGGTCCTCCTCCTCGTCGGCGGCGTGGCGGTTGGGGGCCCTCCGCCTCGGCGCCTCATCGTTGTCGCCGTCCCGGTCCCGCCCGGCGCCCTCCACGGCGTCGATCGCCACCTGGACCAGCCCCTTGATGAGACCCTCCATGACTCCGGGAGCAAACGGCCAAGGCGGAGGGCTGAAGCTGGAGACGGATCGGATTGGCAGGCGGCTGTGCTTGGGATCTGGGACGGGGAGCTAGCGTGGAGGTCTGCTTGGTTGGTGGGCTCGAGGCTCGACTAATCGAATGGTTTAGACTGCGACGCGCAGGAGATGATCCAGGATTGCCAAGTGGGCTTGGTCCGTGCTTGATTAGCGAAATACGTAGCCTGCCCGACGGTTCTTTATCATAGAACAGCTTTAAGATTTGTGCGTGCAAAGATCCAATGGCCCAGCCGGGCGACACGTGGCGGATTCTTACTCGGGCGGGTGGGAGGAGAGAGAAAACGAATTGATTTTCAAATTTCAAACGTATTTTTCTTTCAAACCGTAAGTCCGTTTTCGAATCCGTTTGAACCATCATGTTGTTTAGAATTAATGATACAAAATGAGATTCAATATGAATATTTTTAAAATTCAAAATTTTCGTCAACAGTTTGAATCTACTATGTCAACATTTTTTTTTACTGTGTCAACATTTTTATTATACTAGACCAACATTTTTTCAAAATGTTGATTTCATGTCTAAAAATATTGAAATATATTTACAGAAATGTTGATTCTTTTATTTAAAATTATTGATGATTTTGTTGTGCTGGGCTGTTGTTGACACCGGATTTTGGCCTGGGGCCCATTGTCAGTGTCAAGGAGAGTAGCACGGGTGCGTGAAGGGAGTGGTGGTCCATGAGAATCGTGGAAGAGAAGGAAACGTGCGCGTGCACGTGTGGGTCCGAGTCATTTTTTAGTTCATTTTCTATTTTTGTTTAGAAAAGGGGATTAACCGAGTCGTATTGGATTCGGAGTGTGTCAGCGGTGTAAAAGTAGCCCCGCATTGTCTTGTAAAAACCTAACCAATCAATCAATCAATTTCGGCGCATCGCCACCTTCTCTCTCGACGGGATTTTCATCGACATCAGCGTCCATCGGGGCTCCGGTTTCGTCGACTTGGATTTCGTCAGGTAAGCGCATTAGCTTCTGTTATGTCGACTTGTTCGTAATTAGAACTGATGTGGCTGCTAATTATCCGGTAATTTAGTTTAATCTAGAGATCGACGTCGTACGTTTATTGCTTGGAATTGTTAGACCTGGTCCGATTCTTTGCTGTAGCCTTGCAATAGATTGTCGATGCCGATCGCTGTTTAAACTAGTTATTCGAGTCATTATTGAACGAGTTAGATCTGATCAAGTTTATCGTTTGCCGATTGTGTACTACAGTTTGACCTGGTCCTGTTTTACGTTTTCCTTCAGTTGACTTGTCCTGGGAAAAGCAATTAGCAGATGTGTCGACTTAATTAGATCTATTAGTTTGATAATTCTTTCGGGGTGTTTAGCCGATTGCTTACTAAATTCAGATTACACTTGTCCATGCTTCCACTGTTTTATTCTTAACGAGTAAAAGATCTGAACCATGTTTGCCGATGCCGATCTGCTACTGTTTATACTTACCGATGATGTTTTGAATATTGCATGCCTTGCCGATGCTTATTGATGCTGATCTCAAATACGTGCAATTTATTATCTTCTTTCTTTATGCAAGTATTTGTCATTTGCGAACATGCCGATTCGTTTCTAGTCGACAGCCGAGTACTTTTATTTATCATTTTTAATTATTCTCATATCGGCTGCGGTTACGCATCGGCCTGTCCGGGGCCGATAGCTCAGGAATTTTACACGTTTTTCTTGTCTTTGTCGATTTGCAGGAAAAATCGACTGGCACGCTTCGGAATTCACCGCGTTCCAAATTTTGGTCCTGAACAGAGTCAAGCAAATCTCTCAGGCCACGTGTGTAAGGCAGAAGAAGTCAAATTTTGCGTCAACAGCTGTTCAAATTTGATGGGCTATTAGGCCGTTCTATTGGTTGTTAATTGTAGAACGCTCTATGCATAGGAGCCCCCCTTGATTAGTCGTGCTAATTATCACCTGTACTAATGAGTCTAAAAAAAAGGAATTTGATGTTTTTACCTCTGGTTTTTTAGCCAATTGCGATTTTACTTTTTATTTTTTAACTTTGTGATTTTACCTTTTGGTTTTTCAAACAGAAGCAAAAACCAAGGGTAAGTTTTTGTCTATTTTGAAATAAGGGTAAAATTTGGATGGAATACGGCGTCAACATTATTCCGTCCACCACACGGGAGGTTTACACCAGCGAGCGAGCTCACCCTTCTTCTTTAGGCTGCCTGCTAAAACGGTCAGGCTGCTTCTGCTTACCCTTGCCACTTGATACCTGCTTCAGATTTTGAACAGCAAACAGAGATAAGTGGTAACTGTCAAGGAATCTCCTAGAGCTCACAATAGGTACCCAGTTATTTTCATGGGTAATTTGGTTTCTCACGTACCAAATTCTCCAGAACATGAGCTTGATGGGATCTCGCTGTACCTCAGAGACAGAGCCCAGTAAAGGAAGAACCCAATCTGAGCCATCATAATAGTATTGTTCCTCTTCTGGCAGCGGCCAAATTTCAGACATTGCATACCGGAGAGCCACTGCATTAGGGCATCTGACAAGAGTATGATGTTCAGTTTCCGGTTCTATACCACATACCATGCACTGTCCAGTCACCTCCGGCTTCCTCTTCAGTTTCTTGGCCTTTGTTGCCAGTCCATTGCAAGCCAATTTCCAGGCGAACATACGAACTTTCGGCGGAATTTGAGCCTTCCAGATAAAATTCCAGAACGGCTTTGAGCCATTTGTTCTTGAACTGTTCTCTCCATCACTACTACTGAACTTTTCATGGAACCCGACCCTGTATGCGCTGCGGACGTCGTAGATACCGGAACTTTTATTAGAGGACTTTTACTGTCTCCCGTACTAGTTAGTATTACAAAATCCTAAGTGTGTCTGCTAGGTAGCATAAGCTGCTGGATAGCCTCCACATTACTAGGTGGATAACATATCTCCGTCGACCTTCACCAGCGCCGGTTGGCCGTTTCTCCGTCGAGTCTACTGTCTAGCATTTAAAATTATTTTTTCTAAGCATCCAAATTCCAAACCGTTTGTTCCATCAAAGAAAACAAAGTTGTTCCAATCACTAAAATCCTGTGTTAGACGGTGCTGGCAAATAACCTTCGACGAGATCCTCTCCTAAAAAAAAAGTGTTCCAAAAGAGATTTGAAATTATTCCATGGGTCAAAACAAATCGTTCCTCTATAGAAAACGAATTGTTCCAGGGTCGCCTAAGCGTGAAGGCGCTCAGAAATTCTGGGCGTCCCGGTCGCCTTACCAGGATAGCATCAAAAGTGAGGGAGGGATGGAGGAAGAGAGAAAAACGGGTTGGAAACCGGCTAGAAAGGGCAATCAACTGCCGTCGCCGCTCTCCCTGCTACCTCTGGCGCCTCTGGTCGGCAAACCTCCCTCCGATTTGCTTGGTGGCTGTAGATCTAGGAAGAGGCGGGGGCGGCAGCCCATCTGAGCGGGTGTCTGAGGGGAACGGCAGCGCTGGGAGGGAGGGAGGGGAGGAGGGGAGCACGGCGGTGCTGCTGAGAGAGAGAAGAGAGAGGATGCACGGCGGCGCTGCTGGGAGATCGATGAAGAGAAGACGACGACTCTGGTGGTATACGTGGAATTTTTTTCAACAATAATCAAGTTTTTTAATTATATTTTATAACTAACCGGCTACTTTAAAATTTTGTAAAAGTGACCTACCTGTCGCTCTCTCACTGGGCGATTAGCTCTACTCGCCTGACCACAGGGCGACAGGTGATCGTGTCGCCCTTCCATAGGACGACTAGGGCCTGTCGCCCGCTGGGTGGGCTAGAAGGGACATATCGCCCTACTAACGGGCGACAAGGACCCGTCACCGCATCACGCCGATACTCATATGCCTGAGAGAGAAGGTGGAAAGGGTCCGTCAGAAAAGAAAAAAAAAGTTGGAAAGGGGTCATATGGTAGAAGACGACTCCGTTCGATTTTCTCTTTTTTATTCGTTTGGTGTCCCAGTTTACGATGCCCGGTGTGCAATTTTGGAAGAGATGTCTTTTCCGTCTGTGAGTCTGTGACAGACACCCACACTTTTTTCCTGCCACCATCAACACTGCCATCGTTTATCTTCTCGGTTCCTCCTATTTCTCCTCTCGTCTCCATTGAAAAGCCTGCAAGCGGTATTCAATAATACAGGTCCCATTGAATATTGAATAACTAAAAAAAGGGTTCCTTTTGGCCTTGGGCTTGTCGCCTCACTGGTTACCCCGTGAAAAAAAAATAATCTTACTCCTCTTAAAAATGGGAGTTGGTGATGCGGTCGTCGTCGTCGTCCGTCCCGGTCCCTCACCTGGGTTGAGCGCCGACATGTGGGCCAGGTGTATCGGATGGGGCTCGCACTGGACCACCAGCTCACCACGCACGAGGTCTTCCGACTCTGGCAACCTGTGATGCGGGCCCAAGTTCCAGGCTTCCAGCTGATTCCGAGCGGCGCCGCTCTCAGAGATGGATTCTGTAGGAAAGTAGAATTAGGAGAATTGCACGATGCAAGTTCTATTGATTGTGGCCGGTATATATACACGGCGTGTACAAGATATACATGGTTACAAGAGATATACATGGTTACAAGAGATATACATGGATACAAACAATACGAGGAGATATCCTCCTAATCTCTAGATGTTAACCAAATCAGTTTTGATACGCTAACAGTCCCCCGCAGTGTCAACCGGGAGAGGAGCGGACGTTGAGACTGGAGCGAAAATCGTTGAACACCGACGAGGGCAATCCCTTTGTGAATATATCAGCAAACTGAAGGGATGTTGGAACATGAAGAACCCGCACAGCACCAAGAGCTACCTTCTCACGAACAAAATGTAGGTCGATCTCAATATGCTTCGTCCGTTGGTGTTGTACCGGATTTGTAGATAAGTACACAGCTGAGATGTTGTCACAATAAACCAATGTCGCCGTCTTTAGAGGGCGACGAAGCTCAACTAAGAGTTGGCGAACCCAACAAGCTTCAGCGACTGCATTAGCAACTCCGCGGTACCCCGCTTCGGCGCTAGAACGAGATACGGTATGCTGCCGTTTAGAGGACCAAGACAGAAGATTATTGCCGAGGAAGACACAATAGCCTGACGTAGATTTTCTTGTATCGGGACAGCCGGCCCAATCCGCGTCGGAATATACAATAAGTTCCTTGCAATCTGAACGAGTGAGTTGAAGACCATAGTTCAAAGTGCCCTTGATATATCTGAGGATGCGCTTCATAAGAAGGAAGTGCTGCTCTCTCGGATCATGCATAAACAAGCACACTTGTTGGACAGCGTGGGAGATGTCCGGACGTGAGAACGTCAAGTATTGAAGAGCGCCGGCCAAACTGCGATAAAGTGTGGGGTTCGGTACAGGAGCACCAGCTTCAGCAGAAAGTTTAGAGTGAACTTCAATGGGAGTAGAGCAAGAGTTGCAGCCAGTCATGTTTGCACGTTCCAGAATTTCAGCGGCATACTTAGCTTGAGAGAGGAAGATGCCATCAGAGGAGCGATGTGCTGAAATACCAAGGAAGTAGTGCAAAGGACCTAGATCAGTCATAGAAAACTCTCGACGAAGTGCTGCAATGATGCGCTCAAGTAAAGTAGAATCCGAGGCTGTCAAAATGATGTCATCCACATAAACCAAAAGATAAGCCGTAGAAGAGCCTTGATGATAAGTGAATAAAGAGTAATCACTCTTAGAGCCAATGAACCCGAGAGAGAGCAAGAATGTCTGAAATCTGGTGAACCAAGCACGGGGCGCCTGTTTTAAACCATAGAGGCTCTTGTTAAGACGGCAAACATGGTCAGGTTGATGAGCATCAAGGAAACCAGCTGGCTGTTGGCAATATACTGTTTCTGTGAGGACGCCATTAAGGAAGGCATTTTTGACATCAAGTTGATGGATAGGCCAGTCATAACTCAAGGCAAGAGACAACACAGTACGAATTGTCGCCGGTTTCACTACGGGACTGAAAGTCTCGTCATAATCCAAGCCCGGCTGTTGAGAGAAGCCGCGAAGCACCCATCGAGCTTTGTAGCGTGAGAGAGAGCCGTCCGGATTGAACTTGTGCCGAAAAATCCATTTACCCGTCACTATGTTCCCGGAAGCAGGACGAGGGACAAGATCCCAAGTCTTGTTTGATTGCAGCGCATTGAACTCATCAAGCATGGCCGCCTTCCAATTTGGGTCATTGAGGGCGCTGCGATACGTCTTCGGAATTGGAGAGATGTCTGGAGTAGTGACAGCCTGTAGATCAAGAATATCCTTTGGTTTCCATATGCCAGATTTCCCTCGTGTACGCATAGTATGAGTATTGTCTGGTACACGTGGTTGAGGAACACGACCAGGCTGTGGTGCTGCATGTAGAGTACCCGGTGCCGCGCGTGGCGCGCTGGTCTGGCCAGCAATAGTGACGGCCTCCGGTGCCGAGCTGCCGAGAGCCGCGGCGGCGCCAAGCTGCCGGGCTTCCGGTGCCGAGCTGCCGGGAGCCGCGGCCTCCAGTGCTGAACGCACCGCGCTGGTCGGGCCGGGAGCCCCGACGTCCTCTGGTGCCGCACGTGGCGCGCTGGTCGGGCCGGGAGCCGCGGCGTCCTCCGGTGCCGCGCGTGGCGCGCTGGTCGGGCCGGGAGCCGCGACATCCTCCGGCGCCAGTGCCATGCTTGGCGCAGCGAGGGAGGATGGCTGCTGTACAGCACGTGGAGGGGGCAAGCCATCAGAGTGTGTACCTGCATGTAATACCGATGGAGGTGCAGCAATATCGTCATCCAAAAAAGAGTAAGTAGACTCTTGAGGTGTGCGGCTAGTAGCAAAAGGAAACGAATCCTCATCAAACACGACATGTCTAGAGATGATCACACGGTTTGTTTGAAGATCGAGGCAGCGATAGCCTTTGTGATGAGTAGGGTAACCAAGAAGGATACATTCCGAAGAACGTGGAGCGAGTTTATGTGGAGCTGTGGCTGACATGTTTGGGTAACAACGACAACCAAAAACACGCATGTGGGAGTAGGAGGGAGCTGTGCCAAAGAGGACTTCGAATGGGGTTTTAGAGCCTGTGGTTTTAGTTGGGAGTCGGTTGAGAATATGTGTAGCTGTGAGGAGGGCTTCAGCCCAGTATGGAGGAGGGAGTCCAGCTTGAAAAAGAAGTGTGCGAATCACATTGTTAATTGTTCTAATCATACGCTCGGCCTTCCCGTTTTGGGGAGATGTGTATGGACAAGAAAAACGAAATTGAGTGCCATGAGCCGAGAAATAAGTCCGTGCGGCCAAATTATTGAATTCCTTGCCATTGTCACATTGGATGAATTTGATGGACGAGTTGTGGTGTGTGGAGACATAGGCATGAAAATCACGGAGTGTGTTGAACGTTTCAGATTTATTGGTAAGAGCGAAAGCCCAAACAAAATGAGTATAGTCATCCAAACACACAAGATAATATTTGCTCCCAGAGATGCTAGTAATGGGTGAAGTCCATAGGTCACAATGAATAATCTCAAAAGCTTTATTTGTGCGAGACAAAGAAGGTTCAAACGGAAGACGAACATGCTTCCCTAATTGGCATGCGTGACAAGGTGCGTTGCCAAAATTATTACATGGAATATTATGAGAACTAGCTAAGCTTTTGAGAGCCGTGTGGCCAGCATGACCGAGCCGCCGGTGCCAAAGGACGCTGTTGCCGTGGAGGGAGACGAAGGCACATTGCTGGGAGGAGGCAGCCGGAATGATTGGGTAGAGGTCCCCGGTGCTATTGCAGCGAAGCATCTCGGTCTTGGTGAGGAGATCCTTAATAGAGAGGCCAAAAGGGTCAAACTCAACAGAAACTTGATTATCACGGGTAAATTTACGAACTGAAACCAAGTTAGCAATTAAGCGAGGAGAAACTAGAACATTTTGAAGATGAAGAGGACGTGTGGTAGAATAAAAGGAGGTGTTGCCGGAGCAAGTAATTGGCAAACGAGAGCCGTTGCCAACTACGATATGAGCAGCGGAAGTTGGCAAGAGAGATGTTAAGTTACCAGAATTGTTGGCGAGATGATTGGACGCGCCGGAGTCCATGTAGTAGGTGGGAGACGAGGCGCCCTGCAGTGCCATCGCGTTCAGCGCTTGGATGAGCTGGGCCGGATCCCATGCAGGCACTTGTGGAGCAGGCGCTTGAGCATTGGCCGACGTGAAGAACGCCTGTGGGGCGCGGCCGAGGATGCCAGGTGCGTTGGGACCGCCGGCGGCAGGTGTAGAACCAGCGGGCATTGGCCAGAGCTGGAACGTACCAGTGTAGGGATTGAAACATGGAAAACCTCGGGACTGTGACGTAGCTTGGCCAGGCCCTCCATAGCCCTTGTTCTTGCCTTTGCCCTTGTAGGTGTTCTTGCGCCATGGCTGGTTGTTGGAGAAGGAGCCATAGCCAGATGAGTTGGAGCCAGACGAGGTGTTGTTGTTGGCCGGCGACGGTGACTTGCCTACAGCGGGCGCGACGAGCGCGGTCGCCGGAGAGTCCTTCTTGATATTTAGATCAGCCTCCTCAAGGGTGAGCAAGGAGCGTGCCTTGTTGAAGTCGGGCAGCGGCTCCTTGGTCTTGATGATGGCTCCGATGTGGCGCAGGTTGTCGTTGAGGCCGCGTAGCATCGTCAGGACGAGGGTGTTCGAGGACACGGCTGCACCGACATCGGCGAGGGCGTCGGCAAGCTCTTTGAGGCGCTGGGAGTAGGCCATGACAGACCGATCTCCTTGCATGGTGTTGCGGAACTCGGCCTCAAGTGAGAGGGCGCGAGAAGCCTTGTTGTCGCAGAACACCCCGGTGATGGAAGTCCACAGCTGGTGGGAGGTAATGCCAGACTGGATCACCATGCCGAGTACCTCGTCGGAGAGAGAGGCATAGATGAGGGAGCGCACGGCATCGTCAAGCATGGTCCATGCCGGAGTCGGAGGATCTGGTGCCGGTGTGCCATCCACGAGGTGCATGGCGCCGAACTTGCCGAGGAAGGCCGTGAAGAGTTCACGCCAGCGAGAGAAGTTTGGAGGGGTGTACGTGAGGGTAAAAGGTATGTGCGAACGCACGTTGATCGTGGCTAGGACTGCTGCCGTATTTGGTTGTGGTTGAGGTTGAGGTTGAGGTTGAGGGATGGCAGCGACGATCGCCGCAGCGAGAGCGTCGAAGGCATTGGCGTCGGCCATGGCGGCGCAGGGAAGAGATTGGATCGGTAGGGTAGGGTTAGGCTGATACCATGTAGGAAAGTAGAATTAGGAGAATTGCACGATGCAAGTTCTATTGATTGTGGCCGGTATATATACACGGCGTGTACAAGATATACATGGTTACAAGAGATATACATGGATACAAACAATACGAGGAGATATCCTCCTAATCTCTAGATGTTAACCAAATCAGTTTTGATACGCTAACAGATTCCCCGCGGAGAGATGCCAACCGGCGAGTGAATCTAGCCGAATTCCGTCCGCCACGGCCGGCAGCAATCCTAGCTCGAACAACAGGCTGCTCGCCCCGCGCCGCTCGTCGCGTCCCGTGCTGCCTGCCCCGCGTGAGCCACATCCTAAAATGCAACAACAGAGCCGCCTGCCCAGCGACGGAGCGGCCGCCGCGTCTGCCAGATCTGCGCCCTGCCGCGGGCTACAGCACGCAGTTCGCCTCGCTGCCGCTCTGCACGCCGTCTCAGCTTGGGCTGCTCAATGCTGATTAGTCACTGAATAGTGAATAGTTTTTCTGGTTTTTTATTTGCTAAATCTGATTGAATAGTTTTCACTTGCTCTGTAACGCGTCCTGCTCCGCTTCTTATCTAGCTGCTGCGTGCTCCTAATTTCAAGATCTGCCTCTTCGCAGGCCGTGACCAACTGACCATCTGGATAAAAGCTTCCGAGATGGAGAGCCATTGATAGGCCGAGGGGCTCCATGCCTACAGCTTTCTGTTGTTTTTATTATTTCACCTCTTCACTTCTTTTCTGTTGCTGTGAATTTCAGAGCTTGGTGCAGTAATTTTTTCTCTTTGGGTTGCGCTAACATTGCTGTGAGTCAGAATAAGTTGCTGATATTAGTTGGGTTATCAGGTCATTGTCTCATGAGCTGCTATCCAGTGTCCAATATAAAATAGCTAATTTCGTTAAAGTAAATATAGCTACATGTTACATAAACTGTTGGGTTGTTGGTGAAAAATTTCTGCTCATAAATTATGCAATCTCCATACAGGTTTGACAAATTAATTTATTTTGCATTAGAATGTAACTTTTATCACAATGAAACAACTGCATAATTTGGATTTCATATTGGGAATTTTCTGAATAGAGATCCGTAGCAAAGCACGGGCAGTTGGCTAGTAGTAAATCAAAATTGGAGTACTGCTAAGGCAGGCCCTCCATCTGTAGTTCTGGACCTTCTCGCCCCCATGAAGCAGTGACTGAACACCTTCTCGCCTGATGGACGGGCGACGGAACCTCCTGGCACCTGTTGTGGGACCCAGTCGCCCACTCATAGGGCGACAAGCATCTAATCGCCCAGCTAAAGGGCGATATATCCTAATCGCCCTATCAAAAAGCGACAAGCAGAATACTTTTACCAATTCTATAAATGGGCAGTTAGTAATAAAAATTAATAAAAAAATTCGATTATTATTTAAAAAAATTCGGTATACGTGTGGTTGTGGGCTGGTTACAGACTGATGGTTAGTGGGCTGGGCTTTTCTTCTAGCTTTCTCTTCTCTTTCTTTTTCTTTTACTTCCATCAGGATGCACGGATTGATGTGTTTCTTCTAATAATAATAAACTAATAAAGCACGAGTTAGGAGTCTAATGTCCACCTACCTAAATTTTGTTTACCCTTCTCTATACCCACTTTTAATCTACATCCTGATGAGGCTGTTACATAGGTGTTACACCTCTGGTTACAGGTTACAACGGCAAAAAGTTACGTTTGGGGTTCAGATCATTGTTTTTCTCACCTGCGCGACCAACTACCCGCCCGCAACACCCACCCGGAAATTACTCCCACCTTTCCTTTGCTCTTTGATTTCATTATTCTTCAACTCTGATTTTGTTCCATTTTTCTTCTTCGTTCCTCCGATCTCCAGCAGCACGCACAAGCGGCAGTTCGACGCACCGGCGAGCGAGCTCGCCCGAGCGGCAGTGCAGCGCGCCGGCAATCGAGCAGCAGCATGACGCGAGGCACCAACGAGCGGCAGCCCGGCGCGCCGGCGATCGAGCAGCAGCGTGACACGAGGCACCAACGAGCGGCAGCGCGGCGCGCCTGCGAGCGAGCAGCACACAACCTGCCGCAGGGCCTGGCTCGTTAGCTTCAGGGCGCCGCCGCACTGAAGAGACGAGGGAGGGCTGAAGAGACGAGGCCAACTGTGTCCAGCTCTGGCCATATCGTCGTCCAGCAACGCAGCCGCGACAGGCGGACGGATGTCCTCCTCCGGCGACGTCGAAGCGGCGGCGAGGTCCGACGCGCAGAGGACGCGGCCATGGTCCGCGGAGGAGATGCCGAACAAGAGGCCGCCAAGCTCGGGAACGAACTCGGCGCAGCCGCTGAATGGCAGTGTCCAGTCCGCGGGCTCGCTGCTCCACGCAAGCTTCGCCGTGTCGAAGGCGTACGTGCAGCCGCCGCCATCGAAGGCCCTAGCGGTGAACCAAGATCTGCTTGCCGAAGCCGATCACCTCGCTGGCGTCGATGTGGACGAGGTCGTCATCCAAGCCCCGAGGGGCGAGAAACGAGCTGGACGCACTTGGCCTTGGACGAGGGAGGCGCGAGAAAGAATGAGGCGTGCGTGGAGGGCCGATGGCGAGTGGGGAAGGCTCGTCAAAGATTGCGAGCGCCTCCACCGGGATGGCGAGTGAGAAAATGTAGCGAGGTGGGTGGAGAGGCTGTTGAATTGAGATTTCTTCCAAAATTAGGTAAATTTAACCTTTTTTTTGTTGAGAAATTACACAGTACAACTCAGACACTCATAACGCACGCACACTCACCCCTATGAACGCACATACGCAAACCCTACCCCTATGAGCATCTTCGAAGACTGAGCCGGCAAATTCTCCAGATTCCCGAAGTCACCACTGGCGCCTCGCTGTCGACGGCCACGTCGCCTACCGCTGAAAGCACAAATGCCGTTAAATCCTAGAAAATTCGCTCCCACCGGGAGTCAAACCCAGGATCTCAAAGGTGCTATTCGGATGCCTTAACTATTAGGTCAAGACCTCTTTCACAGGTAAATTTAACTTTGCATAGAAGTTTAGCTAGTCTTTTGGAGATGCTGAGACTCGCGAAACGCCGGCAGCGAGCAGGCGAAGAGCGCTGTGCCACACCCCATTGGCTGAACGTCCCTTTCGCAGCGCTGCGCCACAGTAAATGCTGTCCACGGTGGATTTTTTTTCGCCGGCAGCAAGCGAAACCAGTAACCATGCTCTGAGATTGAGGAATGCATGTCTGGCGAGGTTCTCGAGCAGTCAGTGAGGTAGGGGACACCGGGACGGAGCAGCGATGCCAGCGAGTGAGACTGGAGCGGATGGTGCCTGGCTTTTTAGTGGGAGAAAATAGAAAAGATTTACTTTCTTGATTAGAAAATAAAAAACTAAGAAAATTAATTATGGTCCGCTCGGAGACGACAATGCGAGCAGGATGAAGCGATTAAACAGGCCGTTGCCCACGGAAAGAGGTGGTCAAAGCGGGGCTATGGAACCCATTCGCCCGTTATATTCAAAAGAAATTGTTGAGCCGAAAGTGCTATACTGCTGATCTAAGGCCCAAGTTGACGTGCCTTGCCAATGGGCTTTCTACAGATATTGTTGGGCAAAATTTTAGGAATACACATAAGCCTTTATATGGTCCAAAATCATTCCATTATGCGGCATAGATTTATCCAAATTCAGCAGCTGCTCCAAGCAAGATGGGCCCTATTTAGTAGTGGATCCGAATAGAACCCATCATGCAGATTGTCATGCCTTCCGTGTGGACCATAATTATTTTTCTTATGTTTTATTTTCTAATCAAGAAAGTAATTCTTTTTTAAGAAACAATCTAACGTGAATGGATACTGGATCCTATTTTTTGCTGACCGGTTGCCGTGAGAAAAAATAAAATGTCAAGTAGAATTTTCTAACGTGTTTCCTGAGACCTGATTGGTTCACTTGGGCGTGATTTTTGTTGACATGATGAACGTGAATTTTTTATGGTGTTTCTGGAGGATTTTTTTTTTTTTTTGACATGCCAAGATGAACGTTGTGGTGATACAAATCCCTACTGCCAAATCCATCACTCTGCATTTTTTTGGTGCGTTACAAAAAAAAGGGAAAAGAAAAAGAACGTGGCAGGTGGAAAAGAAAATAACGTACCATCCTAGCAAGAGTAATTTACGTGACATAGACCCGCGTCATAAATTAACATTAAATTGCTAAATGATAAATGCTTCATAGTAGACATATTTATTAGACTTTTGTCAGATCATATGCCTTTTGATTGATATGTGAACTACCGCCTGAATAATTTTAACTATTGAAGTTTTTGATTGTATAAAAATCTAACAAACAGGTCTATTTTATAGCAATGTTTTGATATGAGCATGGCCGATCCAAAGTAGCAGCAGTAATGGATGGTACTGAATTGCGTGTTTGACACAGTCTCACGGTGGGACTCCTATTGCGCATGACCTACGTGTCCTCTCGGTAAAATCACATTTCCATTGCCACCAGTCATTGGTGTCACAAGTCACAAGTCACTGCTCACAGACGCACATTGCACTGCTCACATGTCACAAGACCAAGAGGAGGTAACGTCACCTGATCACCTGCGTTCCCAGGTCCCAAACACTTCGATTCCAGCCGATTCCCCATCCGTGCAATCTCTGCCACGGCCACGCTCTTCCTTGCCTCCTGGGATGGCGCCGTGCTGCCCGCTCCAAGCTTGGGGGCTCCGACGCCTGCGTGTTTTCCCCTGCTCGCGGCGCCGTGCGCGGCGGCTCTGGCGCCCGCCTCGGACGCCACGTCGGCGTCGCTGGTGGGCATCAACTACGGCCGCGTCGGGAGCAACCTTCCGCCGCCGCAGGCCGTGCCGCATCTGGTCACGTCCCTCGGCATTGGCCGCGTGCGAGTGTACGACGCTGACCCCGCCGTGCTCCGCGCTTTCGCCAAGCCCGGGGTCGAGCTCGTCATCGGCGTCCCTGGCCCGGGGCGGCGACGCGCAGTGGCTGAAGGAGAGCGTCCCGACACCAAGGTCGGCGCGCTCGCCGTCGGCAAGGAGGTGCTCACCGGCAACAACACCGCGCTCTCGCGCGCCCTGCTCCCGGCGATGGAGTCCCTGCACGGCGCGGTGGCCGCGCTCGGCCTCGACAAGCAGATCGCCGTCACCACGGCACACAGCCTCCGCGTGCTCGGCACGTCGTTCCCGCCGTCTGCGCGGGCGTTCCGCAAGGACCTCCTCCCGTACCTCTGCCCCATCCTGGACTACCACGCCAGGACCGGCTCGCCGTTCCTTGTGAACGCGTGTACCCCTGCTTCGCCTACTCCGACGACCCCAGGGGCGTGCACCTCGACTACGCGCTGCTCGAGCCGGGTTACCCCGGCGTCCCGGACCCCAACTCCGGGCTGCACTACCTGAACCTCCTCGTGCCGCAGGTGGACGCCGTGTACCACGCCATCGCGGCGGCGTCGCGGGTGGTGGAGTTGTGGGTGGAAACTTCGATGATGGTAGTTTGCCGATGATGAACATGACAGAACGCAACAAGGACGGCCATTTTCCTCGTTAGTCAAGGATTTCACCCACGTCAAACACGTATGCCACGTCGATGCTGCAG
Organism: Eragrostis curvula; assembly: GCA_007726485.1. Taxonomy (NCBI): domain Eukaryota; kingdom Viridiplantae; phylum Streptophyta; class Magnoliopsida; order Poales; family Poaceae; genus Eragrostis; species Eragrostis curvula. The sequence continues at coordinate 15,356,785 of RWGY01000031.1, forward strand.
TACGTTTTAATGTGGCCTGGTTACGTTTGGGTCCGGTGAAAATTTCGCCCGTGTATGGTGGTGCTCCACGCACGCGTCTCTCCGTCTTTCGCGCGTCGTGCGATGGGGAGTAATGGCGGTTCTTGGTATTTGGGCCGGCCTCCTCCTCCACTTATTTGCTCGGTCTCTTCCTCTTCCTTAGACTGACCGCAACAGGGCACGGGAAAGGACCCGGTACCCTTAATTTACCGGATCTCCAAGCCGCTACCCATTGCAACAATCTCCGGTAAACAAGCCGTCATTTCCCCGGATCCCCCGTCACGCCGCCAAATCTGGAGGGAGGCCGTCCGTCCGCCAAATCGCGCCTCGGCCTCGCGCTGCCTCCCCGTCGCGCCGCCTCCGCCTCGGCGCGCGCCGGCTCGGCCTTCCCCGTCGCGCCGCCGCGCCGTCTCCGCCTCCGCGTCGCCGTGACAGGTGATTTCTTGATCTGTTGACCCGAGCTTCTCTGGCGACCCGAGCTGTTGGCTCTGCTCCTCCTTGCGTTCGTCCTTTGTCCTCTATCCTCCCTGCGTTCCATGCTCTGCTCCTCCTTGAGCTCGAGCTGCGGCGGACACGCTTCAGCTGTTGGCTCTGCTCGAGCTGCCGGAGCACATGGGGGTGTCCTCTGAATATCATTGGACAATTCTTCAGGAATCTGCCGTCACGTCGCGACCACAGATGATGTTATCTAGAGTGTAGTGAAGAAGACAGATGATGTAATCTCCGGTGGTCCAAGAACAGCCCAGTTCCTGATCCGCTTAGAGCATTCGTGCTTGGGGTTGGATTTTGCACTTCGTTTCTTGCGAATTCGGTCGCTGCTCTGCGCAAAATTCAAGCCTTTGTTGCTTCTAGTTGGAGTGTGCTGATTTCTTGATCTGCTGCGCTGCAGATTGCCGGCACCAAAGACGGCCGAGGATTTCGTCAAGCTGAGCCCCAGCCCAAAGGTTTGTCTCCCATCACCAATCTTGAATCCTCGCGCGCAATTTCTTTACTTGATTTGCTGAATCTTACATTTATTTACCCGGAGCAGGGCAAGCTACTGCGATCAGTGTCGGCGATGCTGCCGTTCGCCGAGAGGGACGCCAACGCCTCAAACCTCAGGTGCGTAATAATCTCCCCTCGTCAACAAAAGCCGTGCGTAATAATCTCCGCCTCAAATCTCTGATCTCGTTTGTTCCATCGCCTTGCTCAGAGACGGAAATTACAATCTCAAGTGGCGAGGCAGGGGTCCCGGCGGCACCGTCGCTACCTTCGCCCCGGCCCGCGCCGACGTGTCGTCGTGGAAGGGAGCAGGGGCGGCGGGGGGAGGAGGAGGACGAGGAAGGAGATGACGGCGCGGCGCCGAGAGCAGCAGGCGACGCCGTGCACCGAGCCGGAGCAGGCGGCGGATCTTGGCCCCGGCCGTTGCGCGCGCCGAGCAGGGGAGCACGGGAGGCGGCGGCGGGCAGGGGATGGAGGACTGGATACGGGACGCCGTTGCAATGATTTGGATTTTGGAGGCTAGAATCTTTTAGAGGAGAGGTAGAATATTCTTTTAGAGGGTCTAAAATAGAGTGTATTGCTGCGGTTAGTCTTAGCCTCCCCTCCTCGGTTGCTCCGATCTGTTCGGTGGTGCATTAGGTGAGTTTATCGTTGTTCTTCCCCGCTTGGTTTCTGGTGGGATCGCGTGGGCGTGGTCAGTTTGGGTTTAGAGATGGGACGGTTTCGTTTCTTTGTTTTTACGATTGGTCGTTGTCTTGGTTCAGATTGTTTGTTCATCTCCGGCCATTAGACGTCGGCGCAAGGGACGACAACGCAGCAGGCATGGGCGAAGCCGATTGCCGATCTCGGGGAAGCGGAGAAGGTGACACCGACGAGCTTCGGGCTACAGCGGAGGCAAGGTGAGAACCTGTGGATCTTGATTCTTGGAGGCCATGCGGGTACCAGGGATCGACCCCTGGTCGGCTCGGCTCCACCCTTGGAACTTTGCCAACTGACCTGTGGCCAGTTCCCTCATTCTTTGGCTCTTTTGTAGCGGAGGTCATCGAAGCTCATGTTTGGGTAGGACACCAGACGACGTTGCTGCTAGATGCCTTCGCTAGATGGAGGCTGAAGGCTGCAACCGTTGTCTGCCACGCTCAAGGGTAGTTCCACAATTTTCTATCTTCTTGCCTTGAAGTACCCAAGATCGGAATCCTCTTTACCATCTAAGTATAGTTTTATTTTGATCTTATTTAGAATTTAGAGCAGTTTGTTCACAGTAAAATAAACCAGTGCTTATATGTATTTTGACATCTGTCAAAGACGATTTGGGCATAGAGTAGTTCTTAATAACAAAATTTCCTATTACAGTTCTACTTCTCTGATTTTGTCAATAACTTGATTCAGCGTACTGCCAACAATCTGCTCCCGTTTAGAGATCTGCATAATACATCCTGACAAAACGGTATCGATGTTTATTTATATTTTTGAAAACAGCTTTGCTTTGTATCTGTTGTCTAAAAAGTAATAGTTTTACCTAGCTCTTTTG